>JAQNBH010000013.1:33065405-33517905 GCA_028752905.1 Cladorhizidae sp. MBARI D1340-BT2 | reverse complement strand
ATTTCCATGATCACTTTGCACCCTCTCACAAGCTCCTGTTCTCCAGTTCTCTCACAAGCTCCAGTTCTCCAGTTCTCTCACAAGCTCCTGTTCTCCAGTTCTCTCACAAGCTCCAGTCTTCCGTGAAATACTCTCACCAATGCACACTAATCCTATGTTGGATGATTACTATACAATAAATTGTGCACGTGCTACTCGATCTGAGCGAGGACGCACGTGCTCTTCTCACTCTGCAGGTGCTCAGTGGAATAGGGTACGTACGCCCTCCATCTCTCTGTGTCTTCACGCAGGTTTTAATTTGCACGAGGACTATTCAAGGAAATTGGTAATTCTAAACCATGGGAGATATGTTATTGGGGGAATACAGACGTGTGGAACTCATACCAATTCCTATGTCACACTTCCAACGGGAAGTAAATACCCCACGCCACTGCCCCCCTACCCCCACCCCATCAACACAACCTGAAAGAAACAATGGTCACACCGTCACCTTGATGTCATCTCACGACAACCTGTACCCCACGACCTCCATCTCTCCTCTCTCTTGCAGCTCCTCTAGCTGCTCACTCGTTAGCTGCTTAACAGCAGGAGCAACGTTCTTAAATGCCCCCTTCAACCTCTTGCCCAATTTCTCGCTGTCTGGCTCCCCCCGCAGCTTGACCCCGTCCTTGCTGTCTTCCGTGGCGAGGGTGAGGGTCTTGACGTTGAGCTCCTCTAGAATGTACGACTCAAGACCTTTCAGGTAATCCTGACACTTCTGGTCATGATGGATGACACGATGACAACCATCTCAGGAAGAGGGAACTGCAATGAGGAGGTGGTGGAGGGCAGGAAGAGGAAGGGAGAGAAAAGAGGAGAGAGGGGGAGCGGATGGTGGTGAGAGAGGTCAGAGAGAAGGAAGAGAGAGAGGAAGGAGGAGGATGATAGAGAATGGGAGGTGAGGAGAGAGGGTGTGGGTTGATGAGAAGACAAGGTGTACAAGTAGGGAGAAGAACACAATGAGAGGCACAGCAACACACACACCTTGATGGGCATGACTTTGCTGTCTCTGATGTAGTGTCCCAGCTCCACTACAGACTGCAGCATTGTCATAGCCGCCTCGATATGGCCATCTATCAGGACCACTCTGAAAGGGAGAGAGAGGAGAGAGAAGAGGGAGGAGAGAGAAGAGGGAGAAGCAGAAAAATAGAAGAGCAAGAGAGAGGAGAGGAGGAGGAATAAAACGGAGGAAACAAAAATGAATAAAAACAGAGGCAAGTGTGTGGCAAAAAGGAGTGGGAAGAGAAGACAAGGAAAAGGGAAAGGAGAAGAGGAAGGGCCACAGGCAAAGCAAGAGTTGGTCAGACATTTCCATGTTTGTAGCAACAGCACAAGCACTTCCAACACATGACATGACTGGCTCATGGCACGAGTTTCAGTGCCCTTGTCTATCACTTTGAAGTCAAGCTACGTTGGGTCTGCCTAGCAACAGGCCTGCAGTACTAACTGGTACTAGAGCTAGACCCACTCTGTTGGGTCTGCCTAGCAACAGGCCTGCAGTACTAACTGGTACTAGAGCTAGACCCACTCTGTTGGGTCTCCCTAGCAACAGGCCTGCAGTACGTTGGGTCTGCCTAGCAACAGGCTTGCAGTGCTAACTGGTTCTAAGCATAGTATAACTATGTAAACTAAAAGGAGTGGCTCCACTTGTACGTAACAGCACGATGAATACACACAATGGAATTTACTCACAATTTGTCACCTTCCTTCGAGGCAGAGACGACGTCATATGCCTTCCATGTGACAGAACATGACCAGAAGGAGGGAAGATGGCGGGTAGCTAAAACTGGCATGAAATGCCGACCTACAAGTATTACCGGCTCTCAACACATAAGCCTTCGTATGTAACGTACGGTCCATGGCTATCATCTCTCTCAGACTCATTAAATCAGTGTTTGCCTCCACAAGGATGGCGTC
Organism: Cladorhizidae sp. MBARI D1340-BT2; assembly: GCA_028752905.1. Lineage (NCBI taxonomy): Eukaryota > Metazoa > Porifera > Demospongiae > Poecilosclerida > Cladorhizidae > Cladorhizidae sp. MBARI D1340-BT2. The sequence continues at coordinate 33,515,949 of JAQNBH010000013.1, read as the reverse complement.
AGGTATTCAGAGATTCATCACAGAGAGAAATCGCTAAATGAGGCTTTATTTAGAGTTCTAAGTAAGGTGGGGCGGAGGCATGGCAAATGAGGGCTTCGGAAATTATAGGGGGGGGGAGCATATAGACACCTTGGCTTGGGGAGCATGACAAAATGGAGGCTGGTATTTTCCAGAGTGAGAGTCCAAGGCTGAAGATGGCGAAACATATGCTCTGAGAAGAAAGGTGTGAATGGAGACATCATTCTTGTCATGAGGAAGATGATGGAGCAGAGAGCCTGCATGAAGTGAAGACACTCCTCCACCCCGTGCTCTCCCTGAGGGGGAGGGGAAGGCAGCGGAGGGTTGACAAGATGGGGTGATGGGAGGGTGGGGGAGGTGAGGGGGAGAGGAAGAGGAGGAGAGAGCAAGAGAGCAACAGAATTGAGGTTGGTGGAGGAGCAAGAGGTGGAGAGAGGAGGAAGAACGTGAGAGAACCATCGTTGCAGGATGTACATACCATCTCTCTCCATTACCTTGATTCTCTTCCTGTTGAACCGGACGTACCAGTTAGTAAGTTGATCTATGAACTTGACCAGTCGAGGTATGATGGTGTAGAGATGGTACTCTACGGCAGAGGCAACAACAAACAAACACACAAACAAACAACATGAAGTAACAACAAATAGCTACTGATGAGTCTTAGCAGGTCGGGCCTTGGTTGCATCTGTGAGATTCACACATGCTCAGCTTAACCATAAACTAGGTTGTGCGCTTTCGACGGAACTATGGATACCACACTCTAGCCCTGGTACTACATAGCCCTGGCCTGGTACTACATAGCCCTGGCCTGGTATTACATAGCCCTGGCCTGGTACTACATAGCCCTGGTCTGGATAGCCCTGGCCTGGTATACTACATAGCCCTGGCCTGATACCACATAGCCCTGGCCTGGTACACTACATAGCCCTGGCCTGGTACTACATAGCCCTGGCCTGGCATTACATAGCCCTGGCCTGGTACTACATAGCCCTGGCCTGGAGCTACATAGCCCTACATAACCCTGCTGGTACTACATAACCCTGGCCTGATCCTCCTCTGTCTTTAGTCTTCAGCTTGCTGGAGTTGGGTTAAGGTGAGGGCCAGGAGTAGGGTTAAGGTTAGGGCCAGGAGTAGGGTTAAGGTGAGGGCCAGGAGTAGGGTTAAGGTGAGGGCCAGGAGTAGGGTTATGTACTAGATTTTTTTGATTTTTCTCCTTTTTTTCTTTCAAGCTATTCTTGTATCTATACTCTAGCCATTTGCAAAGTTTTAGAGGCATTGGATGCTCCATTCCGAAGTTATGTTGGTTTTTGTCCATGCAATTTCACTTCATCTTGATTCAAGAATCGAAGAAAAGGCCAACCGAAGGGGAGACAGTTGATTAATGTTTTTATTTTTACTTGTGGTTACAACTTTAGAGATCCGTAGCTTCTGCAAACTTCATGGTATGGACTTGATATATAGCTCAAAAGATAGGTCCCTCTGTGTGCTCTCTTTTGATACAAAAATATGTTTCATAGGTATAACTATAGGAAAGTTACTAGACCCTAAAGTGGAGGGACCTCAAAAACCTGCCTCCCAAAAACCTCATCCAATATAACTCCAGATTGCTAAGTGCTAAAAATTTGAAATGGTACAAGTGGCTAGAGGAAGCCCTAGGCTATTCAATCACCTTTTTCATTAGGCGTTAAAATTTTAGTACGTGGTCAAGCGCGTAGGTGGAATGTTTTAAATTTTATTAAATTTTTTAAATTTTTTAAAATAAATTAAAATTAAAATTAAATTGATGGCGTTGATTTTCAACGTAATCAATTTTCCACCCACGTGCATAGCGATAGTTAAATAGCGAGAGTTACAAGTGAGAGTTGCAAGTGAGAGGCTCGAGTATTACACAAAAACTATCTTGACTACGTAAACATGACAACTGAACACGTGATCCAGAGTTCTGTGGTAACAATAATGATGATGTAGTCTAATGATGTAATGAATAATGATGCGATGATAATGATGAAATTATTAAGTTTAGTTCACTACATTACTCCCCCCAAGTGTCTTAAGACACGTAAGATGTGAAATATTGGGGAAAGTGGACACGACGTCCCGACCGGGTTGTTTGATTTGGTGTGGTGTTCAAGGATGTAGTTTGTGGTTCGGGATGTAGGTTGTCATCATCGATGTGAGCTGGTTTAAGGCGATCAACCAAGACAGTGTCTTTTCAACCATTGATATTGACGGTGAAATATTTGTCAGTACATTTAAATACTCGATAGGGTCCATCATACGGAGGTTGAAGTGGCTTGCGTACAGCATCATGTCGAATAAAAATGTGTGTGGTAGTTGACAGATCATTAGCGATGTTACTGTTCCTTTGGGTAGGACGGGCTGGGTTGGGTCGAATAGTTTGCATGTGAGTTTTGAGTTTGGATATGTAGTCTGAAGGGTCCGGAAGAGAGGTTGTTGGAGAGGGAGTGAAAAATTGTCCAGGGAGACGGAGAGTAATACCATACAACATCTCTGCGGCAGTCGAGGATATGTCTTCCTTGAGAGCAGTTCGAATACCAAGGAGCACGAGCGGAAGGGCATCCATCCATGTCAGGGTCGGGTTGTGCTTTCAAGGCAGCCTTCAGTTGTCGATGAAACCGCTCGACCATGCCGTTGGTTTGTGGGTGGTAAGAGGTTGTTCGAGCGCGTTTGGATCCAAGGAGAGTCATGAGAGTGTCCCACAACCGAGACTCAAACTGACGACCACGATCAGTGACAATGGTGGATGGTACACCAAAGCGAGCGATCCAGCCACTAAGGAAAGCTTGAGCAACAGCTTGAGCAGTGATGTTAGTGAGGGGAATGGCTTCTGGCCACCTCGTAAAACGGTCAACACAGGTCAGCAAGTAGGTAAATCCTCGTGACGGTGGAAGTGGTCCAACTAGATCTATGTGGATAACATCAAAACGAGCGTCAGGGGCTGGAAAGAGTGAAAGTGGAGCGGTGATGTGTCTCTGGATCTTGGCACGTTGGCACTGTACACAGGTGCGAGTCCATTGGCGAACATCGGCATTAATACCAGGCCATATGAACCGGGCCGTGATGAGTTTCTGGGTTGCTCGTATTCCTGGATGGGAGAGACCATGAAGGGAATCAAACACAATGCGTCACCATGCCAGTGGGACAAGAGGACGTTGTGTGCCTGTAGACGTATCTGAAGTTGGCCAATGGGACAGCTTCTACAACAAGTGTGGAAAATGGGGAGGATTGAAGTGCACGGATCTGTTGGTCAGTTGTCTGTGTCTTGGCCATAGCCGCAAAGTCCATAGCAGGTGTTTGACCAGATAGCAGGGCATTAGTTTCAATCCGTGAAAGGGCATCAGCTACTACGTTGTCCCATCCATGTACGTGACGGATGGTGGAGGTGAATTGTGAGATGTAGTCGAGCTGACGGGCCTGACGAGGAGAGTGTCGATCGGAGCGAGTGTTCAGTGCGAATGTCAGGGTTTGTGATCCGTGAGTACATGGACTTCTAAGAAATAATGGAAGCGTTTGATCGCCAAATACACAGCCAGTAATTCCCTGTCAAAGGTACTATAACGTGTCTCTGCAGGTGTCATCTTTCTGGAGAAAAAGAAGAGAGGATGCCAGGTACCATTGATATACTGCTGCACGACTGCTCCCACAGCAGTATCAGATGCATCAATCATGAGACATGTGGGGGCATCAGGTTTGGGGTATGAGAGGAGGGAGGCTTTTGCTAGGGCTTCCTTCGTGGCATTGAAGGCAGCCAGGATATCTCCATTCCATGTGAGCGTCTGAGACTTAGGCTTAGAGGGAGTGAGAAGAGCATGTAAGGGTTTCATCAGATCAGCACAGTGAGGGAGAAATCGATGGTAAAAGTTCACAAGTCCAATGAATTGACGCAACTGTCTCTGAGACTAGGGCTGAGGAAAGTCACGAACAGCCTGGACTTTCTCTGGTAGAGGAGTGATACAACCCAATTTGCACTTGTTAGGGTTTATGACAATGCCGTGTGTACCGAGTCTGTCAAAAACAGTATGTAAGTCCTGAAGGTGTTGTTCTGGAGTGGCACTGGCAATGAGGACATCATCAATGTAACGTATACAGAAGGGACACCACGGAGGACTTGATCCATGAACCGCTGGAATGTCTGTGCAGCATTTCTGAGGCCGAAAGGCATTCGTACAAACTCAAACAAGCCGAATGGAGTTGTGATAGCGGTCTTGGGTACATCGGCAGGGTTGACTTGGATTTGATAGTAGGCACGCATGAGATCTAGTTTGGAGAAGATGGTAGCACCTTGTAAAGACGAGGAGAAGTCATGGATATGGGGGACCGGATAGCGATCGGGAACAGTAGACCGGTTCAAGGCACGATAATCCCCACAGGGCCGCCAATCGCCAGCGGTCTTTTTGGGGACCATGTGTATGAGGACCAGGCACTGGAGGAGGGCCGTATGATGCCAAGCTGAAGCATGTGTTCGAATTCTTGCTTGGCAGCACGGAGACAGTCTGGTGCCAGGCGTCTGGGACGGGCTGAGGCTGGAGGGCCTGTGATCTCTATATGGTGGGTGACATCGTGTTTGACAGGAGTATCTCGTGAGCAGATTTGAGTGAGCTTGGAAACTCTGACAGCAGAGTGATGTATGGGCTTTTAGTATCCTTAGGGTAAATGGTCGGGCTAGAAGAGAGGTCGGTCGAGAGAATGCCCTGAATGTGCAGATGAGTGTGGGTGTCTACCAACTGATGTTGCTTCATGTCAACCATCAGTCCAAAGTTTCTTAGGAAACCAGCACCAAGGATTGGCTTCTGCACATCGGCAATGATGAAAATCCATGGTAAAGATCGTCTGAGTCTGAGGTTGAGTGTGAGTGAGCGTTTTCCGTATGTTCGAATGGGGCTATTGTTCACTGCCATGAGTATGAGCTTGTCTGGTGAGTGTTGCCGGTCAGCGGGGAGGGATGACACTTACTTCAGATCCTGTATCAACGAGAAAACGTGTGTGTGTGTCAGTATCACTTACAAAGTATAGGCGACTTAGAGGATGGCCGGTGACGTCTGTCGCCGCTAGCGTCCGGCCTGGTAGTTTCCCCAACTGCAAGGGTCCTTGCATTTCTGGGCGGCTTTACCATACTTGGTATGGTACCAGCAGGGGGTTCCGCCGTCGGATGGAGGATTCTGTGGGGCTGGACTCTGAGGGCGTCTTGGTCTGGACAATGGTCTGGACGTACTGCGACGGCGAGAACGAGTAGTCAAAGAGGCTACGAGGTCAGCCAGGCGTGTTACTTCCTCACGAAGTTGCTTGACCTCAGCAGTATCAGTGTGAATGTCAGAAATTGCTGCAATGGTCGGTGTGGCAACTTCCAGTACCTTGTCTGCCATGTCTGCAAGTTTTTTTGAGGTTCATGGAGGCGTCAGCAGAGGCTAGAACTATCCTGACGTTGGGAGGTAGTCTCTGGAGGAAAAGTTCACGGAGGAATGAGTTGGCGTCAGCGGACGTGCCGAGCTTGTCTCCGAGGAGTTGCTGCATGCGTCGGAGAAGCTGGGTGGGTTTTCGGTTGCCAGGTTCTTCCCCACTAATCAGTTGCTGGAGCTTGCGTTGCTCCGAGGCGGCAGTACGCTTGACCAGTTCTGCCTTAAGAGTGTCGTAGGGGTTGCAGCGGGAGGCTTGAGTAGAAGGTCCCTGACTTCCATTGCAAAACTGGGACTGAGGGAGCTAATGACATACTCAAATCGTGTTTTCTGAGCGGTGATACCTCTGGTGGTGAACTGGGCCTCAACCTGCGCAAACCAAACTTCAGGGTCAGCGGGCCAGAAGGGTGGTAGTTTGACACTGGCAGCAGCAACAGTAGGGGGTAGTACGAGGGAAGCGGGTGAGTCAAGTTCGTGAGCCATAAAAGACGGAAGAATGTTGTCAAGTGTTAGACTCGCGTCGCGGTCACCAATATAGCGATAGTTAAATAGCGAGAGTTGCAAGTGAGAGGCTCGAGTATTACACAAAAACTATCTTGACTACGTAAACATGACAACTGAACACGTGATCCAGAGTTCTGTGGTTAACAATAATGATGATGTAGTCTAATGATATAACGAATAATGATGCGATGATAATGATGAAATTATTAAGTTTAGTTCACTACAAGGCGTTAAAATTTTAGTACGTGGTCATGCGCGCGGGTGGAATTTTTTTAATTTTATTTAAAAAAAAAATTTTTTTTTAATAAATTAAAATTAAATTGAGGGCGTTGATTTTCAACGTAATCAATTTTCCACCCGCACGCTTGACCACATACTTACATTTAAGGTGATTGAATGCTCTAGGGCTTCGTCTAGCCACTTGTACCAATTAGTACTTAGCAATCTGGAGTTATTTTGGATGAGGTTTTTGGGAGGCAGGTTTTTGAAGTCCCTCCACTTTAGGGTCTAGTAACTTTATATACCTATGAAACATATTTTAGTATCAAAAGAGAGCACACAGAGAGACCTATCTTTTGAGCTATATATCAAGTCCATACCATGAAGTTTGCAGAAGCTACGAAGAAACTACAAGAACAGACCAAGAAATTACCAAGAGAACACATTTTACATGCGATTCCATAAACTTAAACATTTCATTGCCCTATATAACTTGACCAATGTTTAAAAAAAATCTTGTGTTTTTTGCAGTAACGCTCATAACTTTCCTACGCTAATAAAATAAAATAATTTAAAAAAAAAATTTTATATCACTGGATAGCTCTTCATATTCTCTAAGGGATGTAAGAAACAGATGTTTAATTACTACAAGTGTTGATAAGTTATGGTCATTTGAAGTGTTAGGTCTAGGATTTTCTCGGGGATTTTCCACATAGCAAACGGGTTGGCTTGCCACACAGCAACCACGATGGTTATTGATAATCTGTTTCTTACGTACCTTAGATTTTTCCCTCCTCTTTCAGCTGACCAAAGTGTGGGACTTTGATCTTGAAAAGTGGGGCAGTTATGATCGCAGAGCTAATAATGGTCACTTTTTGGGGGGAATCTTGATGTGTCTTCTAAGAAAATATGTCTGTAGAGAGATTCAACATATCATTAGGAAGCACAAAGCATAAGGAACAACCAGGATTTTTTTATAATCTGCATAGAATGTATAGGAAAAAAGTTATGGCGATATATAAACCTATGGTTTTTCTGCGGTACAGTCCCCCCTTAAGGTGAGGGCCAGGAGCAGGGTTAAGGTGAGGGCCAGGAGCAGGGTTAAGGTGAGGGCTAGGAGTAGGGTTAAGGTGAGGGCCAGGAGCAGGGTTAAGGTGAGGGCCAGGAGTAGGGTTAAGGTGAGGGACAGGAGTAGGGTCAAGGTTAGGGCCAGGAGTAGGGTTAAGGTGAGGGCCAGGAGTAGGGTTAAGATGAGGGCCAGGAGTAGGGTTAAGGTGAGGGCTAGGAGTAGGGTTAAGGTGAGGGCTAGGAGTAGGGTTAAGGTGAGGGCCAGGAGTAGGGTTAAGGTGAGGGCTAGGAGTAGGGTTAAGGTGAGGGCCAGGAGTAGGGTTAAGGTGAGGGCCAGGAGTAGGGTTAAGGTGACGGCCAGGAGTAGGGTTAAGGTGAGAGCCAGGAGTAGGGTTAAGGTGAAGGCCAGGAGTAGGGTTAAGGTGAGGGCCAGGAGTAGGGTTAAGGTGAGGGCTAGGAGTAGGGTTAAGGTGAGGGCTTGGGGGAAAGGAAGGTGTGGCAATACCCTTGCCACCCACATGTGTTGATGACTAATTGCGTAAGACTAAAGAGAGTCTATTATTATATGGAATGCGTTGTTTGATGTATATCTGGATGTGTGCTCATTGGAATCAGTTACTCAATACCACAAAGGGCAAGGGTCAACATGCATAGGAGTTGTGTGGCACAGGGCAACATGCATAGGAGTTGTGTGGCACAGGGCAACATGCATAGGAGTTGTGTGGCACAGGGCAACATGCATAGGAGTTGTGTGGCACAGGGCAACATGCATAGGAGTTGTGTGGCACAGGGCAACATGCATAGGAGTTGTGTGGCACAGGGCAACATGCATAGGAGTTGTGTGGCACAGCATAGGAGTTGTATGGCACAGGGAAGGGGAACATGCTTGTGAGGGCTTTACCATGGCAACACGGTCAAGCACATAACCTCAACTAGCCAGGACAAGGACATAACCTCAACTAGCCTGGACAAGGAGAGAACCTCAACTAGCCAGGACAAGGAGAGAACCTCAACTAGCCAGGACAAGGAGAGAACCTCAACTAGCCAGGACAAGGAGAGAACCTCAACTAACCAGGACAAGGACAGAACCTCAACTAGCCAGGACAAGGATAGAACCTCAACTAGCCAGGACAAGGAGAGAACCTCAACTAGCTAGGACAAGGAGAGAACCTCAACTAGCCAGGACAAGGACATAACCTCAGGACAAGGAGAGAACCTCAACTAGCCAGGACAAGGAGAGAACCTCAACTAGCCAGCAAGGAGAGAACCTCAACTAGCCAGGACAAGGAGAGAACCTCAACTAGCCAGGACAAGGAGAGAACCTCAACTAGCCAGGACAAGGAGAGAACCTCAACTAGCCAGGACAAGGAGAGAACCTCAACTAGGCCTGACTAACCAAGTCAAGGTTAGAACTTCAGCCTTACCTGCATGCCTCTATAGACAACCTAAATTACACTCAAGACCACAATGCCCTCACTCTAAACACTCCTCCCTCCAATCATATACTAACCCTCATCCAAGTGCACACTGTAATGAACCCGACCTCTGCCAACACCCAGGAGGGGCGGTACCACCCTGCTGCATACCAATCCTATAGTAGCCAGGGTCAATTGGCGATGGAGAAGGCAAGGGTCAGAGTGCATACAAGGAGTGATTAGTCAAAGCCTGCCCTTTACCAACTGGTATTGTGTCTGGAGACAGCAGCATTGGAAATATTATATCCACAAGGTTATTAACCCTTTACTTCAGTCACCATTGAAAAATCGCACTTTAAATAACCATATTTCAATAATATTTATCTATCTACCTGCTTCACTTTTCTTGTTTCTAGCATTGCTTTCTTTTTGTTTATGCATTACCTAATGCATTGATTGCATCATAGAATCTTTAAATAGGACAGAATAATTATTGTAATTTTTTGTGCCACGCCTTAGTAAAAAGAGGAAACTATCGTATAAAATAGCAACATTTCAATTCAATATATTTTCAATATTTTTTTATCTTTACAACTAAATTTCATATCATTTGAAAGCTAATTCAATGTTGGTTATGATGGTATCAGAATGATACATGTGAGGCTAGTTGTTCTCGAGATAAATATTAAAAAGTTTGAAAAACATAAAATATTGTGCTCTAGTAATTATTTAAAAAAATAATTCAATTATATACTAAATTGCAATGGATAAGGTGATTCTGCTATCTTTGCTGATTCAGATGATATAAAAAGTTTAACCATTTAGTATAGCAGTAGCCAGCAACCATGCCTACAAAAACGGGACTCATTTTTACAACATTTTATTACTGAAGCATAGGGTTAAAGTGGTTAATAACTGCTAGGTAATAGCCAAAATGTCACAAATCCATATATGGAACGGCCAAGTACTTTCAATTTCAAGAAGCAGATGACTGGCCTCAATGGAAGAGGTGTTTAGGCCTCGGCACAGATGCAGAGCTAAAACAAGTGCACACACTCATGTATTGTCTGGTGAAGAAGCAGAAGCAGTCCTCACCTCAACAAATGCTACCAAAGATGAGAGGAAAGAATATTCGCAGGCGATAGGGAAATAAGACTCGCTCTTCAGAGTCCAAAACACTCTCTTGTCATTTATGAGAGAGCTCAATTCAATCGCAGAGACCAACATCAAGGGGAATCAGCAAAGGAATAGATCATGGAGCTCTACCGACTCATAGAGATCTGTGATGACTTGGGCACATTAACTACATAGATGACAAGAGACTGACTTGTAGTGGGTACAGGAGACAAAACACTCTCTTGTAGTGGGTATAGGAGACAAACACTCTCTTGTAGTGGGTATAGGAGACAAAACACTCTCCGAACACCTCCAACTCGTAGTTTATTTACAACTCGACTCAGAGTTAATGCTGGAAAAGATAAAAATGATCCGACAACAAGAAGTGGTGCACACTCAACAACAACAACAACTAGAAAATGGAGCAGAACTAGCCAGCAAACACAAGAGGGCCACACTTGACAACAGATGGAAAGGGACAGGGAGAAAGAGCAAAGCTAACCCGTGTAGTCGTGTGGGAAATCCCCCCTTCTCCTTCCCCAGGGGCTACATGCCACTAGTGCCAGAAGAAGGCCAGTCCAGTGCCCAATGCTCCACAAAAATGGTGGGCAATATGTAAGCAGAAAGCTATCTAGACACAGCCTGTCTGGATACTGTATCAGCCAGCCTGGAGTAGACATGGTTACCATGACTGAGCTAAGTGGAACCAATGTTGCATTCAAGCTATACACTGGAGCAGAGGTGACCATAACCTCATCCCAGACATATCAAGATATAGGCAAACTGAAGCTTAACATTGCAGGGAAGAACTTACACAAGCCTTCCTGTCAGTCCCTGGATGTAGCAGGACAGTCCCTGGATGTAGCAGGACAGTCCCTGGCTGTAGCAGGACAGTCCTGGATGTAGCAGGACTGTCCCTGGATGTAGCAGGACAGTCCCTGGATGTAGCAGGACAGTCCCTGGCTGTAGCAGGACAGTCCTGGATGTAGCAGGACTGTCCCTGGATGTAGCAGGACAGTCCCTGGATGTAGCAGGACAGTCCCTGGATGTAGCAGGACAGCCCTGGATGTAGCAGGACAGCCCTGGATGTAGCAGGACAGTCCCTGGATGTAGCAGGACAGTCCCTGAATGTAGCAGGACAGTCCCTGGATTTGCTCTGGGGCAATCTCATCTACAAAATATACAAAATATAGACAGTCAAAGGCCTTCTCTCTCAAGTCAGAGACCAAAAATGCTCTCCCTTTACATCCCCAAAGCAGAAACAAAGAGTTCCACTGACACTTCATCTTCAGACTTGGAGCAGTATTACTCCAAGCCAGTGCAGAAGATTGGAAACCAGTGGTGTATATGCCTCCAGATTGCTATGGAGACCGAGTGCAGACACACACAAATAGAGAAAGAGGTGTTGGCAAGCATCTAGTCCCACGAGAACTTCTCTAACTACATTCTGGGAATGCGATGTCGGCTTGAAACTGACCATAAACCTTGTTAGGCATAGTATACTAGTCATGGATGTTAGTATACAAGTAAGGCTTGAAACTGACCATAAACCTTGTTAGGCATAGTATACTAGTAATGGTTGTTAGGCATAGTATATATACTATTAAACCTCTGCTAGGAACAAAATACCTGGATAGGGTACCACCAAGAGTACTAAGGTTCTGTTTGCACCTTGCAAGGTTTGTCTAGCCTGTACCAGGCAAACTACTCTACATAGCAGACATCTTGTCAAGAGCCCCAACAGATTCTGACATGAGTGAACAAGCAGCAGAACCTACTTGTTCAGTTGTCATGAACTACTGCTGAAATGGCTGGCCACACAAAAGGAAAGTCAAGAAGGCAGTCAAACCCTGCTTACAAGCCTGCGGAGAACTTGCTATTGGGCAAGGTCTCCAACTCCATAGATGCAGGTTAGTGGCTACAAGAAATCTGCACAAGCAAAGCCTCCAGAAGCTGCAGGTCAGTCACCATGGCATGCAGCATCAACGAGCAAGGTCATCAGTGTGGAGGCTGGGACTTCTGAAGACATAAACACCTGGTGAAGGTATGTGAGCATGTGCAGAGGAATTCACTCCCAGAAGTGGGCCACTCATCACATTCAGGCTACCTGCCTAGACGGTGGCTGAAGCCTCTCCCAAGTGTTTACAAGAATGAATGAGCATACCAGAAGAGATCCTGACAGATCAACGATCTAACTTTTGTTCGAACCTGATGTCCTCAGTGTTCGACCTGCTGAAGATAAAGTACATCAGGACTACTCCATAACACCCCCATACAGATGGAACGTTGGAACGTTTCCATGCAACCCTGAAAGCCATGCTGAGGAAGACAGCTAGCCAGGACCTCAACTAGCCAGGACAAGGAGAGAACCTCAACTAGCCAGGACAAGGAGAGAACCTCAACTAGCCAGGACAAGGAGAGAACCTCAACTAGCCAGGACAAGGAGAGAACCACAACTAGCCAGGACAAGGAGAGAACCTCAACTAGCCAGGAAAAGGAGAGAACCTCAATTAGCCAGGACAAGGATAGAACCTCAACTAGCCAGGACAAGGAGAGAACCTCAACTAGCCAGGACAAGGAGAGAACCTCAACTAGCCAGGACAAGGAGAGAACCTCAACTAGCCAGGACAACGAGAGAACCTCAACTAGCCAGGACAAGGAGAGAACCTCAACTAGCCAGGACAAGGAGAGAACCTCAACTAGCCAGGACAAGGAGAGAACCTCAACTAGCCAGGACAAGGAGAGATCCTCAACTAGCCAGGACAAGGAGAGAACCTCAACTAGCCAGGACAAGGAGCGAACCTCAACTAGCCAGGACAAGGGGAGAACCTCAACTATTCAGGACAAGGAGAGAACCTCAACTAGCCAGCCAGGACAAGGAGAGAACCTCAACTAGCCAGGACAAGGAGAGAACCTCAACTGGCCAGGACAAGGAGAGAACCTCAACTAGCCAGGGCAAGGACCTCAACTAGGCCTGACTAACCAAGTCAAGGTTAGAACTTCAGCCTTATCTGCATGCCTCTATAGACAACCTAAATTACACTCAAGACCACAATGCCCTCACTCTAAACACTCCTCCCTCCAATCATATACTAACCCACATCCAAGTGCACACTGTAATGAACCCGACCTCTGTCAACACCCAGGAGGGGCGGTACCACCCTGCTGCATACGAATCCTATAGTAGTCAGGGTCAATTGGCGATGGAAAAGGCAAGGGTCAGAGTGCATACAAGGAGTGATTAGTCAAAGCCTACCCTTTACCAACTGGAATAGTGTCTGGAGACAGCAGCATTGGAAATCTAATATCCAACAAGGTAATTAAATTATGCACAAATACCTAATTAGCCCTCCTAACACTCCTGTGATTATTGGACTAGGAATGTGTATTAATTTGCACGGATGTTCAAGTGCCTTATTGCAATGAGTTAACAATTGGTAAAGATTCTTGCCGAGAATCTGCCAGGTCAGGCATATTTAAGGAGAGGTGAGGATCAAGTCTCTAGCAGCTAATTAGTAGCTGTCATTTTGCCAACTAGTAGCTGCAACTATACTAAGTTCTGCCATCAACTACTTGATTTTGACTTGTAGAGCATCAGTACTCTTCCTCCCTAATCATGGTCATCACTCGTGTTTCTATATAATTATTATATGTACTGTCAAGTGATAATAAATACTAGTGGGTGCTAATTAGTGCACACTTGTCTCTACCCACAGCCTTCAAGAAGGCCATGGGAGCATTTATATCTAAGAGGCCTCCACCTGGCAAAGATGAGGGCAGGAGACCTCCCTCCACCACATCCTGAGGGGGAGGGATCACAGGCTGCTAGGCCACACCCATAATCATTATTTTAATTGGAAGTTTCCTTCTGGACAAAGGAAGTCTTCAACTCTTACAAGTTCCATTATCTGTTGTGAGTGGAGGACAATAAAAGCTTCATTGAATCATGCATTATAATTAATCAACTAATTGCCAACAGAAAACTAAAATATATTAATCTTATGAAAGAAATATTCAGTAGCATACACAAACCCATCTTGATCTATACACACATACCAATAGCATCCATCACCAAATGAGGTGACATAGTCTCCCTCAGTGGTGAACACTACTATCTTACATACATCATAGTCTGCCACATACACATACTGACCAGCTACACACACACCATGTGGAGACTTCAACCTCTTCACACCATCCTCATCACAGCCAAAGGAGCGTAGGAATGCTCCATCATTACTGAAGACTTGAATACTAGAGCTCCCAGTACTACTGACGTACAGGTTTTGATGACTGTCAGGAGATAGGCACAACAATGTGTTTTTATCTGCACCAACAATCTGTCTCACATATTTCAGTTCTCTGTCGTACACCATGATCCTTCCTCCATTGCCAAGTTCAGTAACCATCACTTCATCTCCAACTACTGCAACATCGTTATGTCCTGGACCTTTCACTTGCTGGACTCTGTGCACTTGAACCTTGCTGCAGTTCTTGTTCGACTTGAAGATTCGATTAGTGCCTGCATCAATGAAATAGATGTTGTCTTCACTGTCTACAGCAATACCTCGTAAAGATTGACATTTATGTTCTGAGTGATTGATACTTCTCAATCTTTTCCCCTCTCTATCCAACACAATGACATCTCCCCCATATTGAGCGACTATAAGCTCTCCCACAGAGTTGACAGTGATACCCCAAGACCTTGTTACACCACCCCACACCTTGATAGGCTTGTCTAGTTGAGTGGGCAGGATGGGGACAAGCACAGGGAAGGGACTGCCTGCTACTTGATGCCCGTCCAATGAGATCGTAAGTTCATGTCGTCCACGGTGAGTTGGTGTGTACTGGATGCGATATTTGTCGGCTCCAATTTCTTTGGTGCTGGATTTGATGCGAGCTCCACTGTGCAGACACTTCATATGGCAGTCTATTTGAACAGCACGTTTGGCTGGCTTGTTGCCACAGAGTTGAGTGGTGCACAAGACCACTTCCCATAACTTCCCAGCCTCAGCCTTGCTGGACACATTGTTGATGACTAGAGTGATGGGAATTCCAGTTATCTTAGCCTGGGTCTGGAGGAGCTGCTCCAGGGCCTCAGCACAGCTCACCTCCACCGCTACATCAACCTCCTCAATTGGCGTAAGCTTCTGCCCCAGCTTGGCGCTGTCTTCAATTAGTTTTTCCTGGATCCTACTCTCCAACTCAGCAAGTGCACACATGACCTCATCATTGGAACAATGCTTCACACACTGTTCAGTGTAGTCCACAATGCTCTGCATCTCTGCAAGGGAAATGGAAATGTCCTCCTTCTGACCTTTAAGCTTCTCCAATTTCTCACACACTCTCTTTTTGGCCTCCTCTAGCATCTTCTGTTTGTGACTTTCAATGATAGCGTGCAGCTCCTCGAAGGACTTCCCGATGGTGTTGGCTACAGACTCTCCCTGGGCTGCTAGCTCAGATTCCGTGGTCTGTATCTCCTTAACAGCACTAGAGAGATTGGCCGCCATTTTTCTCAAGCTCTCCATCAGCTCTTTTCTCTTGTGAGCTATTACGTGGTACTTGCTAAGAGCTCTCTCCTGCCTGGCATACAGTTCTTTGAGGCGATTGATATGGAAAGCCGTTTTGAAGCGGTCTTCATTGCCCTCAGGCAAGATGGTTTCATGGCGACACTCTGGGCAAGGGAAAGGCTGGTCTTTGCCTCTCCTGAGGGCTAGCTTGAGGATGCAGTGCTTGCAGTAGCAATGGAGGCAAGGGAGGGCCTTGGGCAGAATGTAGTGCTCCTGGCAGATGGAACATGTGATCTCCTTCTCTAACTCCATCAAATACTTCTCAGCCTCCTCCATGTCACTAGCCATGGTTGCAATGTTTAGAGAGAACTAGTAGTTGAGAAACACTTTAGATACAGAACTTCAGCAGACACAAGAGCTACAGGAAACAGTGCAAATCGGGTGTGGCCTTAATTATATTCATGAGTGATGATGTAATGCTGCACCCACAAAAGAGGGCGTGTCATCTGGTATTGCACATGTGCAGAGACAAGACTGGGATTGTGTCACATGTTGGTAGTAATACAGTACTACACATAAGATGTGTAATTATATTGTAGTGGTTACATAACTGCACATCCGGTCTTCGTCTACTCTGTTCACCACACCCACTTGTGTGGGCAGACATTGTATTAGGTAGTGACTTATTTTCTAATAAACGCTCATTCGATTGTTCTAAGTCCTTTTGTGTGATTGATATAAATGTTAAGCTCATAACTTTCATTTTGGCTTGGTATCCCGACGCTACATTGGTGATCCCGTCGTGTATACAAGAGAACACCGTTGTCTTCGTCGTCTTCGTCATCTTCGTCGTTTCGTCGTTTCATCTTCCTGCATCAGTAGTCGGCAATCTCTCTATTTGAATCTCAGTCAGCAGCTCCGAGTTTACGTTTGGTCAGGCTCATCATGGCAGAGAGTATCAACACTGTGTCAGTCAAGCTTCCGCCGTTTTGGCCTCAAGAGATGAACTCTGGTTCAGCCAAGTGGAGGCCCAGTTTGTTATCCGCAATATCACACAACAACTGACCAAGTACCACTATGTGGTAGCCTCCATCACTCCTGATGTTGCTGCTGAGATTCGTGACTGCATTCTCAATCCTCCAGCTGACACGCCTTATGATGCCTTGAAGAGAAGCCTCAAGAACACAGCTCTGTCAGAGTCTGAGAGAATGGAGAAACTACACTCTCTACAGCCACTGGGCGACCTCAAGCCTACTCAACTGCTACACAAAATAGAAATGCTGGCCGGTAGAGATGTCTCCCATGCAATCATACGTAAACTCTTCCTCAAGCGCCTACCATCCTCTATACAACTATTGTTACAGTCTGATGGAGCTCTATCCCTCACTCAGCTGGCTGAGCGGGCCAATGACCTCTGCACCATTAACAATGATACCCTTTTCCAGCCACATGTAGGTGCTGTTGATGCCAATGCAACCATCGCCTCCCTTCGGGCCGAAATTGATGTTTTGAAAAAGAGACCCACTCCAGTCAAACTCTCCAGGCCAACTGGAGACTCAGGGTTATGCTGGTATCATGCCAAGTTTGGAGAAAATGCCCAAAAGTGTTGACCCCCATGCAAGTTCGCGGGAAACGCTTCCCCCGGCCACTAATTGCGGGTAGTGGACCGGGGAACAAAAACCGCCTTCTCTTCATTAATGATCACGTCTCTGGCCGTGATTTCCTGATCAATTGTGGAGCAGCCGTATGCGTGTTTCCAATTCTCCCACACGAGCGACGATCCATGAAGGAAGGTAAGCCTCTCATAGCTGTGAATGGCACCTCGATATCTACTTTTGGGTCTCGCCATATCACACTTGATCTTGGCCTCGACACGACCTACGACTGGGAATTCATCCTCGCAGATGTCAGCTATCCAATCATTGGCGCAGATTTCTTTCGCCACCATGATCTTCTGATTGACATCCGCCACAACAAACTCATTAATGCAAAAACATTCTGCAGCGTACCTGCAGGTGCGTCTAATATTCCAGCGGCTGGTCTCAACTTCCTCCAACCGTCCTCCAAGTACTCCACCATCATTCAGGAGTTTCTATCCATCACCGTCCCCGAGTTTGACACAGTGGCACCTGCTCATGGGATAGAGCATCACATTACAACTACAGGCCCTCCGGTTTTCGCGCGTCCACGAAGACTTGCACCTGACAAGTTCTTAATAGCCAAAAAAGAATTTGATGAGATGCTCAAAATGGGGATTATTCAGTCTTCTTCCAGCAGTTGGTCGTCCCCAATTACACATGGTGCCCAAGAAGTCAGGAGCATGGCGCCCCTGTGGTGACTATCGTGCCCTCAATGAGAAGAGACTGTCCCTGACCGCTATCCAATTCCTCATATTCAGGATTTCGGTGCTCAACTCAGGGGAATGACCATATTTTCCAAAATCGATTTGGTGCGTGCATACCACCAAATCCTGATGAAAAAGGAGGACATTGCAAAGACAGCCATCATCACACCATTTGGCCTATTTGAGTATCACAGGATGCCCTATGGCCTTTCCAATGCAGCGCAAACTTTCCAAAGATTCATGGATGAAGTCTGCCGCGGTCTAGATTTTGTCTACATCTATTTGGATGACCTCTTGGTTACAAGCATAACCCCAGAAGAACATGAGTCTCATCTCCGGCAACTTTTCGAACGCTTGGCTAAGTTTGGTTTGGTCATTAACCCTGAAAAATGCGAGTTTGGTGTATCTGAACTTCACTTCCTTGGTCATCACATTGATACATCTGGTGTACGGCCCCTTCCCAATCGCATTCGAGCCATCAGGGATTTCCCGACCCCATCTAATACTTCTACTCTTCGCGAATATCTTGGGCTAATTAACTATACCACCGCTTCATCCCGAACTGTGCAAATATACTCCATCCTCTTTACGAACTCCTCAAAGGCAATCAAAAGATCTTTCACAGTACTGACAAGTGTACGACAGCCTTCCAGCAAAGCAAGCAGATACTGACAGAGACCAGCATGTTGGCCCATCCAAGCCTGGATGCCCTGACCAGCATCACAGTGGATGCCTCTGATGTAGCTGTCGGTGCTGTCCTTGAGCAGGGGTGTAGCCTTAAAAATTGAAGTGGTACGGTTGTGGGAGGTTCATGCCACTCCCACTTTTAATTAGATCAATACACATTCATTCACATATAATTTAGAATTTGGCAAACACAGATTGACGTGAGTCCTTTGCTAAAATGAAGTCATTTCCCACAAGTTTTAGGTCAAGGGCATCAGTAAGTTCTTGATGATAATGAAGCACAATAAGGTGATTTAAGCGGGCTTGTGTCATAGTGCTGCTGAGATAAGTTTAAATTCTTTTCAATGCACTAAATGACCTCTCGGAAGTACTGTTTGTGGCTGGCATCACCATGAGAAGTCTACAAACAGTGCCAATCAAGGTTCGCTGAGCTGGGCTTAAAGATTGGAGGATTTTTTTCAACAAGGATATTGATGGTTTTTCTCCTGTTTCTGTCTTTTCTATGAAGAGGATTTTGAGCACTTTTAATTCTGCCTCTAGATCATCTTTACTGAAGTCCTCTTCATAAAAATCACAAAAAGAGCTGAGTTCATCCATGTAATCCTTGCCAGAGCAGACTTTAAAAAGTAACTGTTCGACATTCGAATAGATCTTGAATCCTGGCTGATCAAACCTGTCAGCAATACTAGTAACTGCGAGGTCAAAGACTTCAAAATAGATCTGCCGATAATGATCTATAGCTGTAGGAGGGTGTTCTGGTTCACTCTGCCCTGGTTCATATATAGCATCTTGGCACCTTGCGTCTCCTAGGAAGTGAAGGTTCTTCAACATCTAAATCAACTCTCTTAATCTCAACTGATTCCCAAAACAAGTTAAAATTTTCTTCAGATCTCATGCTTTGTAGAGTTTTGATGGTGAGTGAAGCAATTTCTTGTCCTTCCACACTTGACAATGCAGGATTTTGTAGCGTCATGCTAAGCTTGTCAGTATGTCTTAAAATTATTTGTGACAGTAAAAGCCCAAATAGAAAACAAAAATTGTTCATTTGACTTGCAATCCCTCTAATTCTAGCTTTCATCTCTGTGTCAGATGTGGCTCTCTCCCATAAAACTTGTATTTCCTTATAATTAGCCAGAATACTGGTGATTGCATCTGCTCGGACTGTCTACCTGGTTGAACAGAAGGTTCGAATGCTAGGAGAAATACTTCCTTCACGAGGTGTAACATGGCCTCACGCTTTGGAGAAAAACTTCATTAACTTCACCAGTTCAAAGCTGGTATCGAGACAGTCTCTCATGATGCAAGCTATCTTAACAGTGTCACCCACACCTAAATTCAAAGCATGCCCATAGCAATGAGTAAACACTGCCTTGGCTTGGATTTTTGCTGCTACACCACCTCTAGCCCCTGCCATAGTGCTACACCCATCATAACACTGCCCACGCATTTTCATGAAAGGTATTTGAAAATGTAAAAGGATGTCTTTTATTGCAGCCACAATACTCTCTGCAGTAGTGGATTGAAGATGATACATGCCTAAAAAATCCTCGCTTGCTTCAAACTGTTCATCTATCCATCTTATCACTACTGTCAACTGTACTTTGTTTGAAACATCGGTTGTTTCATCCACCATTAATGTAAAGTAAGGAGACTTATTGACAAAGGAAAGGATCTTCCTGATAACATGATTGGCCATGATCTCTAGAATTTCATTTTGATTTTCTGGAGATACATCTTTTCTTTGACTTTTATTTAGCCATGTGTCAATTGCTTCAGCTCTTATTTTGAGCAATTGAATCAAGTTGGATTCAACTGCATTAGCTTTCCGAAAAGCTATACCTTGCCTAGCAAGATACCTTAAACTTGACAGAATGGTCTTGAGGATTTCACGTGCATTTTCTTTATCTCGCTTATGAGCTTGACTCAATAACTCACTTACATCAGAAGTTGCTTTTGGCCGTTATAATAGCTTCAACAGCCTCAGCATGCGTCTTAGACTCCTGGTATTTTTTTAAAGCCCTTGTTGCATCTTTCCAATTGTGAAAACCTGTACTGACTTGTAAGTATATATGTGAGAGACTCTTCATAGCAAAACAAGCAGCTATTATAATTAGTACACTTACATAGGTTGTTGATGCATTAAGGCTAGTTTTAATCCGGTTCAAGCTGAATGCTTTAACACACGTATGACAATACACTGCATCTTCAGCCTCGTTATAATGTAAAAAATCCAAGGGGAGAACCATTGACTCTGAAAACTGCAGTACACCACTTTCTTCTGTCCATAAGGAAACTTGTAGGAAAGAGGTTGATGTGGTTCTCGTGGCAACTCTGGTAGTATCCATAGCATGACAAGGATTCCTGACCATGTGGCAGCTACCTTGAGTCATGTGAGCAGATTATACCACAAGAAACATTTTTTGTGGTCCATAGTAATTATGTGTCTATGCATGAGAGTGCTTACAAGTTATTTGGTATTAAAACCACAAATATTTACTGGACGACTTGAAAATTAATGGAATTTTTGTGAGAATGAAAAGTGGTACGGTTGAAACTGTACCAACTGTACTGGTGGCTACACCACTGGAACTAGCTACAGAGACAGATTCCTCTGTTTCCAGTGCAGCAGCCATCAAAATCAGTCTCCTGGTGACATCATCGCGAGGACACGCCCCCGAACAGGAAGTGGACTGTCAAATGAGGCCTCTCTAGCTCAATAAGGGTTTGTTTTTAGAAGCTAATTTTTTTATACACCCTCAGCACATCCTATTGAGCAGATAACAGCAACAAAAAATAGGGTTTTTTTTGTGCAAGCCTCCCTTTAATTATTTTAAAAAATGAGCGGTTGCAAAAACTATTTAGAGCTTTACATACATGATGATATGATAATGTAGATAGGTTAGGACTGTTTAATAAATCGTTTGAAGGAATGATGAAGAGGTTCTAATGCAGAATGTGAATTCCATAGCTAAGGAAGACTGCATGGCTGCAATGTGGGAGAATGGGATTATGATGTTGGATGGGTGGCATCATTAGCACCGCATACCATATATATACAGTGGCCCCTCCGTATTAAGACCCTCCCAAGTAAGACCACCTCCATTATAAGGCTGGCTTTATTTTGCCCCTCCCAAGTAAGACCCTCTAAGATAAGTCCACCTCTCTTATAAGACCACTTGGCTGGGTCAATATCCTCCCAAGTAAGACCAAGCATCCAAGAATACAGTGAATTTAGTTTTTTGTTTGAAGATCTACCTTCCATCGAAGTGACATACCTTTGCCCAACTGTGAAAAATCAGGTAACTGGTACATATTTACATCTGCATTGATCCAAAGAGGGACCTCGGCATCAAGTATGAGGCACAGGCCAAGGCATGGATGAGCACTCACATCTGGGAGCAGTGGCTCAAGCGCACCAACAATAAAATTCTGGCCAAGAGCCGGAAGATCATCATCTTCATTGACAACTGCTCAGCGCACTCAGATATCAACCTCAAGCTAGTCTTCCTGCCCGCCAACACCGCCTCTAAGCTTCAGCCTATAGATGCTGGCATCATCCAGGCCATGAAGCTGGTCTACTGGAAGCAGATGATCCGCTATATTCTCCGGCTCAGGACGACACTGTGAATGCCGATGGTGGTTGCACTGAGAAAATGAGCTCGCTTGTCAAGAAGGTGGACGTTCTGCTGGCGATCTGCTGGCTCAAGAAGGCCTGGGATGACCTCCACGTGTCCACCATCAAGAAAGTGCTTTAAGAAGTGTGGCTTCACGACCACCACTGCCCCTGCTGCTGAGGTCGAGGAGTCATAAATGCGCAGCTGCCAGAGGGTGTGACACTGCCGAAGGCTACGCCAACATCGACAGCAAGGTGCTCACCAGTGAGGACCACTATGACCTTGCCCAACCATGCCCTCACCACTCCTGCTGACTCCTCGCCTGAGGAGCCCAAGTCAGATGATGAGGAGGATGGCCTCATGCCCACTCCTGTGACTTTGTCAGAGGTGTTCGAGATGGTGTGCAAGCTGTGTGACTTTGCCACTCATCGAGGCATTCCCAAGCTTGTGACAGGTGCTGATTCTATCGAGCAGATGGTCATCGAGAACAGGATTGAGCAGACTGTCCAGTCCAGTATCTCAGACTTTCTGTGTCCTAAGGACACTGCATGAGTCTAATGTCCAATACATACATGTGTACAATGATAACCAATGTCATT
Organism: Cladorhizidae sp. MBARI D1340-BT2; assembly: GCA_028752905.1. Taxonomy (NCBI): domain Eukaryota; kingdom Metazoa; phylum Porifera; class Demospongiae; order Poecilosclerida; family Cladorhizidae; species Cladorhizidae sp. MBARI D1340-BT2. The sequence goes on along the minus strand of JAQNBH010000013.1, from coordinate 33,493,441 downwards.
CCAAGACACACCCATAATTCCAAATGAGAATACAGTATCTTGTCTGGGGGGCTTGCAGTTGGTTTAATATTATGAATGCGTGTACACTACACAATAAAATCCACTGAGCAATGCTTTGTAAGACCGCTGCCATGCCCGAGAGCGATATTCCCAAGTAAGACCACCTCTCTAATAAGACCAGTTGGAAGTGCTCCCTGGGTGGTCTTACTAGGGAGGGACCACTGTATCACGCTTTTACCTTTATAATAATCTTGTCTTCAAAATGCTGAGTCCAGATGGACCATGCACTAGTGCAGTGCAATAAAATAACGACAATAAATGACATGATGGGGTAGAAATTCAAGGCATTGCCAGCCCTCGGATCTCATTTTTTAGGTTTCCAGTCAGAACATCAATTAATAATAACAATGATTTTACAGTAGGAAAGATGGAAGTATGTACTGAAGGAATGCAAGTAAGTTCTTACAGGCACCCAAGATTAATTTATTTTAGGGAGGATTTGGAGTTGACATACAGCTGCTGCATGGACATGAGAAATGAAAAGTACATGTACTTTTTGCATCAAAGTTTGAGATGAAGTGTGCCCATAAGAATACTTTGAGGTCTTTCTTGGGAATGATTAATGTTTATAGGTGGAAGGGCATTCCAGAGACGAGGAAGTCTGTTGAAGTAGTACCAATGTCTGGACTGGTTCGTGAGTGATCTTGCATGGCATAGCTTTGATGAGATAGAAGATCTGGTTGAGCTCTTCAGGAAGGAAACATAGTTTTTTATATTAAAGTTTGGTGTGGTGTTCTTGATTGATTTGATAAAAAACAGGATGTCCTGGAGTTCAAATACCATCATTAGGGGGAGAATGTGAAGATATATTAGGCGAGTCCATCTGGGTATCCAAGAATAAATCGTGTCGCTCTCCTTTGAATTGTCTCTAATAAGATGATGTGCTTTGTCTTTTGTGGCCGCCAAATTTGAGAGCAGTACATGATCTGTGACTTAACCAAGGCTAAATATAGTTGTTTCAGAGTAGAGGCAGAGTTACCAGTACTGAAGGTATGTTTGAATATGCCTAGGCTTTAGCAGTAATGTGGTGGTAATGAATTTCCCATGAGAGATCACTAGATAATATTACGTCTCTATGGAAGGGTTTGGATATGATCTCCTGATCACTGATTTGGTACTTTGAGTTAGACTTGCTATATGCAGCAGTTGAGAAATGAACATGGACACATTTTTACTTGTTGAGTTTGAGATTCCATTTGCAACACCAATCACTTTAAGGAGTTCAAGTCTTCTTGTACAAGGTCATGATCTGCAGAGCAATGGACTTGTTTAAAACATTTGGTGTCATCAGCAAATATAAGTGTTGTGGAGAATTTGATGCATTGGAGTAGATCATTAATGTAAATGAGAAAGAGTAGTGGCCCCAGGATGCTGCCCTGGGGCACTCCGGATAGCACTGACAGATTGTCAGATAGAACATTGTTGATGAATACACAATGGGTCCTAGATGTTAGGTACGATCTTAGCCACTTCCATATGTCTCCTGTGATACCAATGGTGTATAGCTTAAAAAGAAGCTCACCATGGGGTATACTGTCGAAGGCCTTTGAGAAGTCGAGGTAGGTGGCATCAATGCTGGATTTGGTGCTGATGTGAGTAAACTATATTGAAATTAGAAGTTGTTGGAGATGTACTAGAAACTTGTCCTAGTCAATTTGAACTGGTGATGGGAGTAAACTGGGTGAGTGGTGGGGCAGGGTTGAGGGTTTTGAAGCTACATGGTTAGGATCGGGGATGTCGTTGAGGAGATAATTTCATGTTGTCATATATATAGAGATACAAAGATAGAAACATACACACATATATATACATACATAGATATAATATATATATATATATATTTAGAAGGTAGTTTGCTGAGAAGGCTACAAATAGTGCTCAATGCTGTATTAAGGCAGAGCTATTAAATATAGAAAAGTACTGGGGATGGCTAGTCCTACTGCAGTTTCATGCTAATGCAATCATCAGGGACAATGAGCAACTGAGGTGGCATGTGGGCATATATGAGGTGGGGCAGGCAAGTGGGGTGATGCAAGTCTATGGATGGGCGTTAATGAATGGGTGTTGATGAGTGTGGTAATTCAAATGCTCTTGAGGAGAAACTTGTTCTTGTGCCTACACTTTGAGAGGAATTCCGATCGCTTGTTCAATGATGTTTGGCTGTCGGAGTAGATGATGTGGAGTTTTTCAGCAATGCACAGGTTGCAACGTTTCGATATGGTGGAATACGATGCTGCTCTGTCGATCGGAATTCCTCTCAAAGTGTAGGCACAAGAACAAGTTTCTCCTCAAGAGCATTTGAATTACCACACTCATCAACACCCATTCATTAACGCCCATCCATAGACTTGCATCACCCCACTTGCCTGCCCCACCTCATATATGCCCACATGCCACCTCAGTTGCTCATTGTCCCTGATGATTGCATTAGCATGAAACTGCAGTAGGACTAGCCATCCCAGTACTTTTCTATATAATATATAGAAAAGTACTGGGATGGCTAGTACTTTTCTATCTATGTCTATCTATATATGTGTTTCTATATATATATATATATTATATATATATATATAGAAACACATAATTATATAGATAGACATAGATAGAAACATACATATATATAATATATGATAGATAGATATTTAGATAGATAGATACACCATGTGTGGTGTCAATACCAATTCTCCATCACACATCTCTCACTGCTAAGAGGTCACTTCGCTTGCCAATTACATAACCAAAATAACACCCCTCCCTCATTTCAAACATCACAAAAAAGTAAGGCCACACCCATCATGAAAACCACACCCAGCCACTCACTTGCTCGGACATGTAAAACGTCTGTCTAGAATAGTCCAGGAGATTAGCACCAATGGGAACCTTGGAAGCCACACCCTCCGAGGCACGAACATAGAAGTGGATATCTTGCCTGACGTAGATCTTCATCAGCGTATTAGCCTGCAGTAATCATGACAGAGAAGTGGAGAATGTGAGTCCCAATTTTCCACATTTTCAGGAGGAAGACGGTGTAAGCCCTCGCACCATGTCTGCATGGGTACAATATCCCCAGTCAGGAACACCCACACATGTCTGCATGGGTACAATATCCCCAGTCAGGAACACCTCCACATGTCTGCATGGGTACAATATTCCCAGTCAGGAACACGCCCACATGTCTGCATGGGTACAATATGCCCAGTCAAGAACACCCCCACATGTCTGCATGGGTACAATATCCCCAGTCAGGAACACCCCCACACATGTCTGCATGGGTACAATATCCCCAGTCAGGAACACCCCCACATGTCTGCATGGGTACAGGAACACCCCCATATGTCTGCATGGGTACAATATCCCCAGTCAGGAACACCCCACATGTCTGCATGGGTACAATATCCCCAGTCAGGAACACCCTCACATGTCTGCATGGGTACAATATCCCCAGTCAGGAACACCCCCACATGTCTGCATGGGTACAATATCCCCAGTCAGGAACACCCCCACACATGTCTGCATGGGTACAATATCCCCAGTCAGGAACACCCCCACATGTCTGCATGGGTACAGGAACACCCCCATATGTCTGCATGGGTACAATATCCCCAGTCAGGAACACCCCCACATGTCTGCATGGGTACAATATCCCCAGTCAGGAATGCCCCCACATGTCTGCATGGGTACAATATCCCCAATCGGTATACTATGGGTCAAGTAAGGCTTTAGGTGTCCTGATTTTTATGGGATTGCCATTATCATCCTGCAATGTGCAGAGTCCCATAGAAGTGATGTCAGTTATTTTGTAAGGCCCCAACAAGTCTCGTGATAACCTGTCACCTTTCCTTGATGCTTTTCGTACATTCCTCTTCAAGACATGGTCACCTGCAGCAAACAACAAATAATTTTGAACATGTGCATATCTTCAAGCCAAAACTTATGTCTGTCTGCAATTTATTAAACATAAAATGTTTGGAAAAATTTCTTTTATTGAAACTGATTTCCACTCTGCCCTTCCTCTCCGTATCTCACAAAGAGCAGTATATATATGGCACCATAAATATCTTAATTTTTGTCTTATCAATTATCACCCTAAGCCGTTTTAAGCCTTTCTTTTGCTTGGCATCAAAATACAACTTGTGCTTGGCCTTGGCTTCTCTTGTACCTGTTCATCCAGGGCCTGTACCTGTTCATCCAGGGCCTGTACCTAAGTGAATACGGAAGTATAATAAAAAGAGTTGCTGTAGAGTTGCTGTGGATCATTTTACCTACATCAATATGAAAACTGCCATAATTTCATTCACAAATAAAATATGCACAGCGAATTAGTTTCTAAATATATTTCATTAATTATAGTCTGCCACTAGACAATCTTTAGCTTTGCTACACGATCATCCAAGTCTGTTTTAATCTCTTCAGGAGACATGTCAGTGTGTATATTCACAGAACTAAAGACATGTACATAGTAAGCCTATACACCAACCAACAGTTACACTTGCTATATTGGAATTCTAGGTCATACGATGGATTACAAAATCCATCCAGTAATAGCAAGCTGCTACAACAGATACACTGACCACCACTGATGCATAGTAGCTTCAAATATAGTAACTTACTTGTTCCAGTCAGTTTGGCTGTCATTTGTTCATTTGTGTATTAGGACAGTGCCCTCTTAAATATCTGGTTTGTGCTCTCATCCTGGCCATTTATTTCTGGATGGTATGCAGAACTCATCATTCGCTTCACCACAAAGGCAGCAAAGATGAAATCATTTACCTGAGTTGGAAAAGCAAAACAGCATGAAATAGATACCAAGTATAATGCACACTATACTAAGTTACTAATAACAACTGTAAAACGAAGCTATCTGCGTAGTAGTTATGGAGAAAAGATGAGTTGTCTGACCTCCACTGCTAACTAAAATCTAACATTGAGAAATCCTGAATTGAATTCTTATTTAGAATTTATTTTGCACCTTGAATTTTAAAAATATTTAAGACTTGTCACTATAATAAATTCACGGCCCTGGTCCATGATTATTTTCCTTGGAGGATCATAGCTGTAGATGAGCTCAAGTATCACTTTAGCAACATCTGCAGCATACTTTGACTTAATGGGACGAGCAAACACCCACTTTGTGAAAAGGTCAGTCATAGTGCAGACATATCTGTGGCCTTTATCGTAGCTGCAAATGGGCCAATCAGGTCAATGCCCAGAGTCTCCCATCTTTAATATAAAACATTAAAATAATGCTTTATTCTACCAAGATACAACACACACACACAGTTATATACTCATACTCCTCTTATCTGGTTAGTCACTGTCCATAATTCAGAAACAGCCACATCTGACATCCCCACATTTCCCCCAATATTGATGATTTGCTTTGAATTTTGTACTTTCACTGTACATGTCCATGCTGCACATGTGCAATGACTGAAAACAACATGAACACAGTTATTTTAAAAAGAAATGATGGTATTTGCCTCAGTGATGGTGTTTGCCTCAGTGATGGTGTTTGCCTCAGTGATGGTGTTTGCCTCAGTGATGGTGTTTGCCTCAGTGATGGTGTTTGCCTCAGTGATGGTGTTTGCCTCAGTGATGGTGTTTGCCTCAGTGATGGTGTTTGCCTCAGTGATGGTGTTTGCCTCAGTGATGGTATTTGCCTCAGTGATGGTGTTTGCCTCAGTGATGGTGTTTGCCTCAGTGATGGTGTTTGCCTCAGTGATGGTGTTTGCCTCAGTGATGGTGTTTGCCTCAGTGATGGCGTTTGCCTCAGTGATTCCTGTCTCATCCAAGCTGCAGTGTCATGACATTTCTTCACAAGATTTTTTTTTGAGGACCATGCGATACACATGACTTGATTGTGCAATGTGCAGGTGCCTAGTAGGCAGACGTTCCCAGATGTGGGGGGTGTGGATGAAGGGAGTTTAAGCATATAATGTTCATGTGATTTGAATGGGACATGCAGTATAAAATCAGTGACCTGTTAAACTTTGATAGGATGCAGCTCTGTTGCAATGGTCTTAATCTTCTCCAATTTTTGGCACCGCTGACAAGTGGATATCAATAAAATGACTGTAGTTTCACGAGGCAACATTTTGATATATTACTGTACATGTTATGAGCAAACCAGGATTCATGTCCAATGTGTAGAACTTGTCAGTCTTCTGCAGGACACGAAATGGTCCCTCATAGAGGCATTGTAATGGAGTCCTATGGGTATCTCGGCGGACGAACACAAACTTGCAAGTGAGCAGAGCAGTAGGTAAATGGCTTGATGGTGTGTTGTTATTGTCGGACGCAGTTTCCTCATGGCCTCCTGCAGGTGTGGCAACAACTCAGTGGAGGGATTGTCTGGCAGTGGTCCGGTTTAAAAAAACTCTCCCAGCAATCTTAATGTCTCACCATACACCAACTTAGCTGATGAGCAACCTAGGTCATCCTTGGGTGCTGTCCGAATGCCAAGCATGACAATGGGGAGCTCGTGCATCCAGTGTGGGCCATCCAGTCGTGCTTTTAGAGAGGCCTTGAGCTGACGATGGAATCGCTCAATGATGCCATTACTCTGTGGGTGTTAACTGGTGGTTTGGTGCTTCCGTGATCCTAAGAGAGCATTGAGCTGTCCCCATAGATCGGATGTGAACTGCCGAGCTCTGTCCGAAGATATGTCACTTGAAACACCGAAACTGGCAATGTGTTCTAGAAGAGCTCTGGCACAGGATGTGGCAGTAGTCTGTTCATCCATTGGAAAGGCCTCTGTCCATCTGGTGAACCGATCGACTACTGTGAACAGATATTTCATGCCCCGAGACTCTGGCAGAGGGCCAACAATGTCCACGTGCAGCTGCCGGCTGGGTAATTGTCCATGTTGTACCGGAGTTCGGACATGTCGGTGCACTTTAGCCTTCTGGCATCTCATGCAGGTCTTTGCCCAGTGTCCCACATCTTTATTGATGCCATGCCAGACAAATCTGTCTACCATCATCCTGCATGAAGTACGTATGCCTGGGTGAGAGAGACCGTGGACTGTATCAAACAGTCGTCTACGCCAAGTGCGAGGGACCAACGGCCTTAGTTGTCCTGTTGACTTGTCACAAAGTAGGGTGAGATCAGTGTTGGGCAGAGGCTCATCACTGAGAATAAGATGGCTGTACGTGTGGCCCATACCTCTGGGTCAGTCAGTTGGTCCTGTGCCATGGCTACGAAGTCCACTTCTGGCATATGGATGGCAGTTATGTCCAAAGAGCCTGTGTCAGTTGATTGTGGCTCCTCGGTCGGGCTTCCGCCCGGAAACACTCTGGAAAGCGCATCTGCTGCCGCATTGTCTTTCCCACTAATGTGTCGGACGTCGGTAGTGAATTCGCTGACATAGGCAAGGTGGTGCTGTTGTCTTGGGGTATACTTGCCAGCCTGTTTGGCAAAAGCAAAGGTTAATGCTTTGTGGTCTGTGTAGAGGACGAAAGGTCTGCCTTCAACAAAGTAGAGAAAGTGGCGTACCGCCAGGTACATTGCCAGCAGTTCACGATCAAATGCACTATACCAGGATTGAGCTGGATCCAGCTGTTTGGAGAAGAAGGCAATGGGGCGCCAATCTCCATCCAAGAATTGTTCGAGGACTCCGCCAACAGCTGTATCTGAAGCATCGACTGTGATGCTGGTGGGTGCGTTGTGGCTTGGGTGTGCTAAAAGGGCTGCAGATGAAAGTCCAGCCTTGGCCGCTTCGAAGACCGTCTGGAGTTTCTCAGACCAACGGAACGGCTTTGTGTGCACAGCCTCGTGCATGGGCTTCATTAGCTCAGCTGCATGTGGAATGAATCGGTGGTAAAAATTGATCATGCCGAGCCACTCCAGCATGCTCTTGGTGGTGATTGGTGCAGGAAAAAAATTTATGGCTTGAACTCTGTCAGGAAGTGGTGCTGCACCCTTTGCTGAGACACGGTGCCCTAAGAAGTCCAAACTGCTGACTCCAAACACACATTTTTTTGGTTCACCACAAGCCCATCTGGGCCAGACGTTAAAAAAAACATTCTGAGATGTCGACGGTGCTCGGCTGCCGTCTCACTGGCCACCAGTACATCGTCTAGGTAGACAAAAAGGAAACCCTCCAAACCAGAACAACCTGATCCATAAATCGCTGAAATGTTTGTGCTGCATTTTTAAGTCCAAACGGCATTCTCAAATATTCAAATAGCCCAAACGGTGTGATCACCGCCGTTTTTGGAATGTCCTGAGGTCGAACAGGTATCTGATGGAAACCTTTAACCAGGTCAATCTTGCTGAAGAAGTTCTTGCCGTGAAGGTTGGCTGCAAAATCCTGGACATGTGGGACAGGATAACAATCAGGCTGGGTCTTCTCATTCAATTGGCGGTAGTCGCCACATGGGCACCATGATCCATCAGGCTTAGGGAGAAGGTCTATGGGTGAAGCCCAAGGGCTGTCAGAGCGGCGAACGATGCCCAACTTTTCCATGGCCAAGAACTCCCTCCTTGCTACAGCTAATTTAGCAGGTGAGAGGCGCCGTGCTTTAGCATGCGAAGGTTGTCGGTCATCTGTTGGGATGTGGTGTTGTACACCATGTTTGGTGTTTGTGGTGGAAAAGTGGGGGAGAGTGAGTGTGGGAAACTCTGAGAGGATGACAGCAAGGGTGTCATCTGCTGTGCCTTTTTCTGCATTGTTAACTACAGCCAGTTGGTGTAGGCCTCGAAATCTTGTTGCAAGGTTGTTGGGGGCTAACTGAGTTGGCATGGTCTCGTAGGTGCTGACATCAACCAAGCGTCTGTTCCTGTAGTCAATGAGTAAGTTCTCATTGCAAAAGAAGTTAGCACCGAGAATTGGCTGTGTCACATCTGCGAGGAGAAATTCACAGGTGAAATGGCGTGGGCCAAATTGTAGTGACATTGTGCGCTTCCTGAAGGTCATGATGTGGGACCCATTGGCCGCAATTAGGTTTTCACCATGTTGACCAGCCCGTTTGTCAAGTTTGGATGCAGAGAACACACTAATCTGGGCTCCTGAATCAACAAGGAAGCGCCGGGATGAGTTCTGGTCATACATGTAAAAGAGGCGATTAGGATTGTTTGTTTGAAGGCCGGACGCGGACGCCACTAGCGCCCGGCCAAGCAGTTTTCCGATGGATCAATGTATGTGATCACTTTTTGTGTCTGATGTTGAAATTTGCAGGGTTTGACGCACCTGTGGGAATTTTGTCCTTGAGGTGGTACCAGCAAAATCCAGTGTCAGAGTCAGAACCCGATGGTCTCTTGGGTTCCTCGAAGGTGGAACTGTGCCTCAGCAGCGAGGAACCAGTAATCAGGGTCATCGAGGTCTAGCTCAGGAAGCTCAATCCAGGCTGCATTTACTTGTGGAGCCTGGGCTGGGGGATATGCTGTATCGTGGGCTGCTTGTGCAGCTACTACTGCGGCGATAATGTCATCCTTGCCTGACACTGCGGCTGCCAGATCGGCGACGAGCTTTGCTTGAGTTGTGAGATCCATAGGTAAAGGGACGCTTCTGACCTGATGTCTCTGTCCTAGTTTGTTTAGTTTTTACTGGAGCAGTGGAGGACAGTCGGGAAGGCCACTGTATGTCGTGAGACAGTCGGCGAAGTCAGTAGAGGGGGCTTTTCCTCGTCGGGGTCACCATTTAATCATTTCGCTATCAATACTGAATATCTATTGGGTAAAGTTCAACACATTAAGAAGGTTTATTTTAATTATGTCATAGTAATTCAGTCCTGCAATCTAGAGGATGCCATACTACAAAACAAAAATCCATTTAAATGTACATGTAACTCTTATAACAGCACACCACAATGTGGGAGGGGAGGGGTCCAGGCTGGCACCAGGTGGACATCCCTAGATATCTTGGGAATGCTGTGAGAGAGTGTGTGTGTGTGTGTATATGTGTGCACGCACGTGCATGTGTGTGTGGTTGTCCTGGCAACATTGTAGCGCCCCCTGAAATAAAGTAAACAGGAATATGGAAATGGCAACCGGAAGGGAAGAGGAGTAGAAGAGAGGCCCTCTCAACTGACTCCACCTATTCCTCCTCCCACTCCCTATTATTGCCCACTGTCCTTCTCTGGTTCTCTCTCATCTGATCTCACACATGGAGACGTACGTGGTACGCTATCTCACCTTCTTCCTCAGTTTCTGTATCTTGTTGACGACCTCGCATGCCACGCCTTCCTCCACCATGGCCTGGGATGGTGTCACGTCGAGCAGCACCAGCAGCTTCCCATCAGCATGGGTGTGGTATCCACTAGAGAGGGCGTGGTTAACTGAGTATGTAATCTGACGGAGAGAAAGGTATTGCCACTTACAGATATACCAAGCAGTTACAAATCCCTTAACCATTTAAAAATTATTATCTTTTTATTTTATTTAGTCCACTAGCAATCTCTCCAACACACCTCTCATCATTAGGATCCGTGTGATGGGGGGGGGGGCAAGGAATTAGTGAACCCTCACCTTCTCTCCCACTTACATATGCATAGACAAAATTTCCATGATCACTTTGCACCCTCTAACAAGCTCCTGTTGTCCAGTTATCTCACAAGCTCCTATTCTTGCAAGTTCCAGTTCTCTCCTAAGCTCGAGTCTGACCCCATACTTGCTGTCTTCCGTGGCGAGGGTGAGGGTCAGAGTCTTGACGTTGAGCTCCTCTATAATGTACGATCAAGACCTTTCATGTAATCCTGATACTCACTGTAATCCTGATGGTCACGATGGATGACAACGATCTCAGGAAGAGGGAACTGCAATGAGGAGGTGGTGGAGGGCAGGAAGAGGAAGGGAGAGAGAAGAGGAGAGGAATATATAACTATATAAGTATGTAGGTACTATGTATGCATGTATATATATAACTATATAAGTATGTAGGTACTATGTATGCATGTATATATATAACTATATAAGTATGTAGGTACTATGTATGCATGTATATATATATATAACTATATAAGTATGTAGGTACTATGTATGCATGTATATATATAACTATATAAGTATGTAGGTGTATGTATGCATGTATATATATAACTATATAAGTATGTAGGTACTATGTATGCATGTATATATATAACTATATAAGTATGTAGGTACTATGTATGCATGTATATATATAACTCTATAAGTATGTAGGTACTATGTATGCATGTATATATATATATAACTATATAAGTATGTAGGTACTATGTATGCATGTATATATATATATAACTTGTTCATAACTTCTATCATAAGATATCGTACTTACAATCACAAAAAAAAACAATCTTCTCCTTTAATAACTGCTAGGTATGACCAAAATGTCACAAATCCATATATGGAACAGCCAGGTCCTTTAAATTTCAAGAAGCAGATGACTGGCCTCAATGGAAGAGGTGTTTAGGATAGCTCCATGATGACTAGCTCCATGCCTTTGCACAGATGCAGAGCTAAAACAAGTGCACACACTCATGTATTGTCTGGTGAAGAAGCAGAAGCAGTCCTCACCTCAACAAATGCTACCAAAGATAAGAGGAAAGAATATTCGCAGGTGATAGAGAAATTCAACTCGCTCTTCAGAGTCCAAAACAATGTCATTTATGAGAGAGCTCAATTCAATCGCAGAGACCAACATCAAGGGGAATGGCAGAGGAATAGATCATGGAGCTCTACTTACTCATAGAGAACTGTGATGACTAGGGCACATTAACTACAGAGATGATAAGGGCCGACTTTTAGTGGGTATAGGAGACAAAACACTCTCTTGTAGTGGGTATAGGAGACAAAACACTCTCTTGTAGTGGGTATAGGAGACAAAACACTCTCTTGTAGTTGGTATAGGAGACAAAACACTCTCTTGTAGTGGGTATAGGAGACAAAACACTTCTTGTAGTGGGTATAGGAGACAAAACACTCTCTTGTAGTGGGTATAGGAGTCAAAACACTCTCTTGTAGTGGGTATAGGAGACAAAACACTCTCTTGTAGTGAGTATAGGAGACGAAACACTCTCTTGTAGTGGGTACAGGAGACAAAACACTCTCTTGTAGTGGGTATAGGAGACCAACCCCCCCCCCCCCCCCCCCCCCCCCCAGGGAAGAGGCTACATGCCACACATGCCAGAAGAAGCCAGTCCAGTACCCATTGCTCCACAAAAATGTTGGGCAATATGTCAGCAGAAAGCTATCTAGACACAGCCTGTCTGGATACTGTGTCAGCCAGCCTGGAGTAGACATGGTTACCATGACTGAGCTAAGTGGAACCAAGGTTGCATTCAAGCTAGACACTGGAGCATAGGTGACCATAACCTCATCCCAGACATATCAAGATATAGGTAAACTGAAGCTTAACATTGCAGGAAAGAACTTACACAAGCATTCCTGTCAGCCCCTGGATGTAGCAGGACAGCCCCTGGATGTAGCAGGACAGCCCTGGGTGTAGCAGGACAGTCCCTGGATGTAGCAGGACAGCCCCTGGATGTAGCAGGACAGCCCTGGGTGTAGCAGGACAGTCCCTGGATGTAGCAGGACAGTCCTTGGATGTAGCAGGACAGTCCTGGGGCAATCTCCTACAAAATATAGACAGTCAATTAAACAACTATGTAGTCTTTGTTGTGGAGTGACTGAAATTAAACTTCCATCAATCAACAACCTCCACCTTGTACGGCAGATGTTGTAGATTGTGATAAGTGTGAGATAATGGAGAAATTCCAAACTGTGTTTGAAGGTGTCGGTATTCCTGGTCAAAGAGTCAAGCCAAACACAGAGCCCCAAGCATGTTCACAGCCAGACATGTGGCACTACCCCTACATTACAGGGTTAAACAGAGCCCCAAGCATGTTCACAGCCAGACATGTGGCACTACCCCTACATGACAGGGTTAAACAGAGCCCTAAGCATGTTCACAGCCAGACATGTGGCACTAACCCCTACATGACAGGGTTAAACAGAGCCCCAAGCATGTTCACAGCCAGACATGTGGCACTAACCCCTACATGACAGGGTTAAACAGAGCCCCAAGCATGTTCACAGCCAGACATGTGGCACTACCCCTACATGACAGGGTTAAACAGAGCCCCAAGCATGTTTACAGCCAGACATGTGGCACTATCCCTGCATGACAGGGTTAAACAGAGCCCCAAGCATGTTCACAGCCAGACATGTGGCACTACCCCTACATGACAGGGTTAAACAGAGCCCCAAGCATGTTCACAGCCAGGCATGTGGCACTACCCCTACATGACAGGGTTAAACAGAGCCCCAAGCATGTTCACAGCCAGACATGTGGCACTACCCCCTACATGACAGGGTTAAACAGAGCCCCAAGCATGTTCACAGCCAGACATGTGGCACTACCCCTACATGACAGGGTTAAACAGAGCCCCAAGCATGTTTACAGCCAGACATGTGGCACTACCCCCTACATGACAGGGTTAAACAGAGCCCCAAGCATGTTCACAGCCAGACATGTGGCACTACCCCTGCATGACAGGGTTAACCCTCTCACCGACTTAAGTCACGAAAACTGATTTGTGACGAAAAAAATCGTAAAAAATTAACCGTTCGCGGTTCAACTTTAAAAATTGCACGAGTATGCCTAAAACATGCCTCTAAGCTAACCCTGAATATCTGGAAAATACGGCATTAGGAAAGGGAAGTAAACGTGCCAGCAAACATCACTTCCGGTTCATTCCCAGTCTCGAAGAATAAATGGCGACCCGCTTTAGTAGAGACGAAGTTTTAGACTTCCTATTTGAGGATGATTTCGGCCTATCCGAGATTGACGTTAGTGAAGAAGAGGAAGAAGGTGCCTTTGCTTACCTGGGAAGTGGCGTAGTTGACGGTGATGCTATGGCAGCTATAACAGAAGCTGTTGGCACCGACCACGAAGCAAGTTTTTAAAGTATAGGTCGCCCTACTCTGCCAAGCGAAGCTTCAGAAGGTAGCGATGATCATGAAAACTTCCCCCAAGATAAGAATAGATAAGAGTTGTAAAGTAAGGCCTAGTAACTAGCATAATAATAAGAACTATTTCTCCTTGGAAGGTAGTTTCACTCATGGACCTGGAGGAGGAGGAGGAAGCAGCAGAGGAGAAGACAGGGTTGGAGGAGAGGTTATTATTTATATATATATATATATTTTATAATGTAGCATTATGTGTTTGTCTGAGTTATGCTGAACATGCAGACCTTCACAGTGCCAAGCATTGCCCTTTTATTTTTTATCTATATTTATTTATAATTATGTTATGCACACTTTGCACATACTTTTATTTATTTTTCAGTACTATGGACCCTAGCTCTTACTTCCTCTTTGTTATGATATTCACATCTTTTTGTTCTTTTTTAAAATAATTGACCAAAACTTGTTGTTGACAAATAGTTGTTGTTGACCAAAAGTTGACTAGCTAACATTGCTGATTTCATGTGTATGAAACCGAGCTGAAATAGCCTTTTTCAACTTATAATGATATTCACATCTTTGTGGTTTGTTATAATCAACCAAAAAATTGTTGTTGACAAACAATTGCTGTTGACCAAAAGTTGACCGGCTAACATTACTGGTTTCATGTCATTGAGATGATATAAACCCGATATAAACCCTTTTATTTTACTTCCTGTCTCTTATAACAATACTCACATTTCTGTGGTTTGTTGCTAAGCAACTAAAATTTACCATAACGTCTCTTCATGCGCATCAGCTATCACCTGATATATAGTTGTTGGGTACTTGTCTTCATGTGGTCCTCTATAAATAAATAAAAAGTGAAATTGTGTCAATTTTTGTAAAAAGTCCTCCGTAAATCTGCCAGTGAAAGGGTTAAACAGAGCCCCAAGCATGTTCACAGCCAGACATGTGGCACTACCCCTACATGACAGGGTTAAACAGAGCCCCAAGCATGTTCACAGCCAGACATGTGGCACTATCCCTACATGACAAGGTAAAACAGGAACTACACTTTGATGGACGATACCAGGTCAAGGACTACCACAGCTACCAGATTCCCAAGTATGGACTAGCACAGATGGCCAGACAAGAAGACAAGGATAAGTTGTCTCACATGCAGACACCCCTAGGGCATATCTACCTCGTCAACACCTCCAGGGGTCTAGTGAGAAGGAATTGCCGAGACATAAATGAGAGCGGAGAAACCCACAGACTCGAGCAACAGGGAAGAAGCCAACCCAACACACCCTCAACAAATAATAACTACATCAAGAACTGGGACCATCATCCATCCCCTGACAGACTTTGCTGTCTTGGGGGAAAGGGAGGTGTGGCAATACCCTTGCCACCCACATGTGTTGATGACTAATTGCATAAGACTAAAGAGAGTCAAAGGGCAAGGGTCAACATGCATAGGAGTTGTGTGGCATAGGGCAACATGCATAGGAGTTGTGTGGCACAGGGCAACATGCATAGGAGTTGTGTGGCACAGGGCAACATGCATAGGAGTTGTGTGGCACAGGGCAACATGCATAGGAGTTGTGTGGCACAGGGCAACATGCATAGGAGTTGTGTGGCACAGGGCAACATGCATAGGAGTTGTGTGGCACAGGGCAACATGCATAGGAGTTGTGTGGCACAGGGCAACATGCATAGGAGTTGTGTGGCACAGGGCAACATGCATAGGAGTTGTGTGGCACAGGGCAACATGCATAGGAGTTGTGTGGCACAGGGCAACATGCATAGGAGTTGTGTGGCACAGGGCAACATGCATCGGAGTTGTGTGGCACAGGGCAACATGCATAGGAGTTGTGTGTGTGGCACAGGGCAACATGCATAGGAGTTGTGTGGCACAGGGCAACATGCTTGTGAGGGCTTACTTTACTACCATGTCCTAACCTTACCCAAACATACACATACATGAACTAATATTAATTACATCTCACAAGTATGAAAGAGTATCAAATCATCCTGTTGTCCACGAGTGAAGTGAGTCCTGGCTTGGGACTTGAACAGAACAAATTGCATTGCCTTGCAGGACTTGTGTATCTATGGGGTCAGACTAAAACACAGACCACATGGGCCAAGAGCTAGGGCCAGGGCTAGAGATGGGGCTAGTGTTAGGTTAGCTAGGCCCATTACTAGAGTAAGATTAAAACTTAGGCCTAGCCCTAACCCTACCTAACACACCAAGTGTCTATGGCTGGACAGCTGGGAAAGAAAATAACCGTGGCTTGTGCTTAGAAGTTTCTACTGGCCAAGACCCGGAAAGGATGTGGCTGCTGGTGCAAGGAGTGTGCAGAGTGCCAACGAGGAAACAGAAATCACAGAGCAAAAGCTCCCTTGGTGCCTCTCCCAGTGATGGAGGAGCCCTTCAAGTGGATAGATATGGACATCGTGGGCACATTGCAAAGGCAAAGAAAGGCAACAAATTCATCTTGACCATGATGGACTTTGCCACGACGTTTCCAGAAACAATCCCTCTCAAGAAAGTTGAAGTAGACGGTGGCTGAAGCCTCTGCCAAGTGTTTACAAGAATGGGCATACCAGAAGAGATCCTGACAAATCAACGATCTAACTTTTGTTCGAACCTGATCTCCTCAGTGTTCGACCTGCTGAAGATAAAGTACATCAGGACTACTCCATTACACCCCCACACAGATTGAATGTGGGAACGTTTCCATGGAACCCTGAAAGCCATGCTGAGGAAGACAGCTAGCCAGGACAAGGAGAGAACCTCAACTAGCCAGGACCAGGACAGACCTCAACTAGCCAGGACAAGGAGAGAACCTCAACTAACCAGGACAAGGAACTTCAGCCTTATCTGCATGCCTCTATAGACAACCTAAATTACACTCAAGACCACAATGCCCTCACTCTAAACACTCCTCCCTCCAATCATATACTAACCCACATCCAAGTGCACACTGTAATGAACCCGACCTCTGCCAACACCCAGGAGGGGCGGTACCACCCTACTGCATACCAATCCTATAGTAGCCAGGGTCAATTGGCGATGGAGAAGGCAAGGGTCAGGGTGCAAACAAGGAGTGATTAGTCAAAGACCACCCTTTACCAACTGGGATAGTGTCTGGAGACAGCAGCACTGGTAAAGATTCTTGCCAAGAATCTGCCAGGTCAGGTCAGGCATATTTAAGGGGGGGGACCACCCCAAGACTGGCTAAAAACGTTGTTGACTTTTGACTGCCCATAACTTTTTTTATAATTGTTTTGTGTAGATAATTTTATGCTCAAATTGTTGCTTGTTCTATGTGCTTTCCAATGATATATAAAATATCTCTAGAGGCATGTTTTGTCAGAAGATGCATGCAGAAACATCCAAGGCAGGGACCCTCCTCCGTTTGGCAGACCCCCACAACTCATTTTTAAAAATCAAAAGCTGTAAATTGGTTTGTGGCTTGTCAAAGTAACAGCTGTGATTGGAGCGAAACCAAATTGCAATAACTAAAGTGGTTGTTGAATGGCAACGTGCCATATTTGATTAAGACGCTAAAAAATGATTTTTAGCGGTGTAATCAAATACGGCAGGTTGCCATTCAACAACCACTTTAGTTATTGCAATTTGGTTTCGCTCCAATCACAGCTGTTACTTTGACAAGCCACAAACCAATTTACAGCTTTTGATTTTTTTAAATGAGTTGTGGGGGTCTGCCAAACGGAGGAGGGTCCCTGCCTTGGATGTTTCTGCATGCATCTTCTGACAAAACATGCCTCTAGAGATATTTTATATATCATTGGAAAGCACATAGAACAAGCAACAATTTGAGCATAAAATTATCTACACAAACCAATTATAAAAAAAGTTATGGGCAGTCAAGTCAAAAACGTTTTTAGCCAGTCTTGGGGTGGTCCCCCCCCTTAAGGAGAGGCTCTAGCAGCTAATTAGTAGCTGTCAATTTTGCCAACTAGTAGCTGTAACTATACTAAGTTCTGCCATCAACCACTTGATTTTGACTTGTATTATGTCAAGTGATAATAAATACTAGTGGGTGCTAATTAGTGCAAGCCCACAGCCCTCAAGAAGGTCAGTCAGCCAGTGGTTGCTGGGAGCATTTATATCCAAGAAGCCTCCACCTGGCGAAGATGAGGGCAGGAGACCTCCCTCCACCACATCCTGAGGGGGAGGGATAACAGGCTGCTAGGCCACACCAATAATCATTATTTTAATTGGAAGTTTCCTTCTGGACAAAGGAAGTCTTCAACTCTTACAAGTTCCATTATCTGTTGTGAGTGGAGGACAATAAAAGCTTCATTGAATCATGCATTATAATTCATCAACTAATTGCCAACAGAAAACTAAAATATATCAATCTTATTAGAGTCAAAGTTACTAGCATACACAAACCCATCTTGATCTACACACACATCCCTATAGTTTCCACCACCAAATGAGGTGACATAGTCTCCCTCAGTGGTGAACACTACTATCTTACATACACCAAAATCTGTCACATACACATACTGACCAGCTACACAGACACCACGTGGAGACTCCAACCTCTTCACACCATCCTCATCACGGCCAAAGGAGCGTAGGAATGCACCATCATTACTGAAGACTTGAATACTAGAGCTCCCAGGACTACTGACGTACATGTTTTGATGACTGTCAGGAGATAGGCCCCACAAATTGTTTTTATCTGCACCAACAATCTGTCTCACATATTTCAGTTCTCTGTCGTACACCATGATCCTACCTCCATTGCCACGTTCAGTAACCATCACTTCATCTCCAACTACTGCAACATCGATATGTCCTGGACCATTCACTTGCTGGACTCTGTGCACTTGAACCTTGCTGCAGTTCTTGTTCGACTTGAAGATTCGATTAGTGCCTTCATCAGTGAAATAGATGTTGTCTTCACTGTCTAGAGCAATACCTCGTAAATATTGAAATTTATGTTCCGAGTGATTGACACTTCTCAATCTTTCCCCCTCTCTATCCAACACAACGACATCTCCTCTATATTCAGTGACTATAAGCTCACCCACGGAGTTGACAGTGATACCAGTAGGCCATGTTACACCACCCCACACCTTGACAGGCTTGTCTAGTTGAGTAGGTGGGATGGGGACAAGCACAGGGAAGGGACTGCCTGCTACTTGATGCCCGTCCAATGAGATCGTCAGTTCATGTCGTCCATGGCGAGTGGGTGTGAATTGGATGCGATATTTGTCGGCTCCAATTTCTTTGGTGCTGGATTTGATGTGGGCTCCACTGTGCAGACACTTCATATGGCAGTCTATTTGAACAGCACGTGTTGATGGCTCGTTGCCACAGAGTTGAGTGGTGCACAAGACCACTTCCGATAACTTCCCAGCCTCAGCCTTGCTGGACACAGTGTTGATGACTAGAGTGATGGGAAGTCGAGTTATCTTAGCCTGGGTCTGGAGGAGCTGCTCCAGGGCCTCAGCACAGCTCACCTCCACCGCTACATCAACCTCCTCCATTGGCATAAGCTTCTGCCCCGGCTTGGCGCTGTCATCAATTATTTTTTCCTGGATCCTACTCTCCAACTCAGAATGTGTGCACATGACCTCATCGTTGGAACCATGCTTCACACACTGCTCGGTGTAGTCCACAATGCTCTGCACCTCTGCAAGGGAAATGGAAATGTCCTCCTTTTGTCCTCCAAGCTTCACCAATTTCTGACAGACTCTCTTTTTGGCCTCCTCTAACATCTTCTGTTTGTGCCTTTCAATGATAGCGTGCAGCTCCTCGAAGGACTTCCTGATGGTGTTGGCTACAGACTCTCCCTGGGCTGCTAGCTCAGATTCCGTGGTCTGTATCTCTTCAACAGCACAAGAGAGATTGGCTGCCACTTTTCTCAGAGGACTCAAGCTCTCCATTAACTCTTTTCTCTTCTTCTCAGCTGCTAAGTTGGTAAAGTCAAAGAGGTGGTCCCTGTGGTCCTTTAGTGTGCAGTAGCGACAAATTAATACATCACAGTCGAAGCAGAACATTTTGAGCGACTTTGTGTGAAGTTGGCACTTCTTAGCAGGACAATCTTTGGGGAGGACGTCTTTAGCTCTCTCCTTCTTCACCTCATCCAAAGAGAGAACTTCATGGCCATCAAATAGAGCTGTCATCCTCAGATGTGCCTCCACACATTTCTCACATATGAACTTGTCACATTGTCTGCAAAATGATTCAGCTTTGACTGAAGAGGTGGTGCATATCTCACACTTCACCTCCTCCTTGCTAAGAGCTCTCTTCTGCTTGGCATACAGTTCTTTGAGGCGGTTGATGGAGAAAGCCGTTTTGAGGCCGTCTTCATTGCCCTCAGGCAGGGTGGTTTCATGGCGACACTCTGGGCAAGGGAAAGGCTGGTCTTTGCCTGTCCTGAGGGCTAGCTTGAGGATGCAGTGCTTGCAGTAGCAATGGAGGCAAGGGAGGGCCTTGGGCAGAGTGTAGTGCTCCTGGCAGATGGAACATGTGATCTCCTTCTCTAACTCCATCAAATACTTTTCGGCCTCCTCCATGTCTCTAGCCATGGTTGCAATGTTTAGAGAGAACTAGTAGTTGAGAAACACTTTAGATACAGAACTTCAGCAGACACAAGAGCTACAGGAAACAGTGCAAATCGGGTGTGGCCTTAATTATATTCATGAGTGGTGATGTAATGCTGCACCCACAAAAGAGGGCGTGTCATCTGGTATTGCACATGTGCAGAGACAAGACTGGGATTGTGTCACATGTTGGTAGTAAGGCAGTACTACACATAAGATGTGTAATTATATTATAGTCTCAACTTTCTTTGATGCTGTAGCAGACCTGCCAACCCCAGAGTCATGAAAATCTGGAGATCCCCCCAAAAATCCTCGAAAAATCTGGAGATTTGGTATAAAATCGTCTCAAGTCATAACATAGCATGTAGCATACTAAATTAATTTCCCCCCCAAATAACACACTGCTATCAGTTTAATGATTCTGATTATAGCCCTTTTTGCATGGTCCCAAATTTTCTCATCAGGCACCCTGTGTTAACAGGGAACTTCAGATTCAGGGGATGCTAGCTTCATGGCTAGAATACTTGACAAAGTGCCATCGAGCTTCATTGCCGAGCGCGTCTTATTCTTTCCGACAATTCTTTCCGAAAATGCTTGAGCGTCATTCCTCTTCAGCATTACTGTGAGGGAGGACAACAACTACCTCAGCGACACGAAATAGGTATTTGAAACGCTGACAAAGTAGTTCGGATAAGCAAAAAGTTCGGATATGCCCAAAAAAACACACACATTAATTATAGATGCATGAATGTAATTAAAATGCTGAATCACGTTGGAATTATTTTCAATATCGTTTTAATCTGCAGGTCCTTTGGATAATAAGAAGCTCACTTCCTGGTACTAGAAGGATTTAGGTCCTCAGTAACTGGCATGCTGTTTTACATACATATTTTTTCATTTCATATGTTCTATTTTCTCTGAGCAAATAGTCCACCGACTGCAGTGCCTTGGGGCTTGCTCCCTTTTCTGAACGAACCTAACAGCATTTTCTAGTTGTTCGTCTTTAGCAAGGCGCATCACTTTGCGAGCTGAACTTATCCCCCGACAGTCAAGGTTGTCTGCGAACTCTCGAAGTTTGGCTTCGGTTTGTTTTTTTATTGTTTTTTTAAGTTTTTTTTATAATAATAAGATACACAAATAGCCATAAGCTAATACTAGTGTGTGTCTGTGTATATATATAATGCTACATGAATAAAGGAGCAATAAAACGTTTGAAAGTGTTGGTGGAAGGAGCTGAATGTGCTTCACAGGGCAAGTTATTCCACATGCGGATAGAGTCAAGAACAAAAGAGGAATGAAAGGCATTTTTATGTGCTCTTGGTTGGTGCAATAAGTGTGATGAATCTGCATGACGTCTACTTACTTTATGTACAAAAATATCAGATGGATAATAATACAAATGTCCATGAATGATATTGTATAATGTAGCGTTCTTTTTTATCTCCGTTATTGTCAACTTCCCTACGCCTTACTCTTCCGCTAGTCCGGCTTGACTGGCTCCATTTGATATCTTGCTTAGAATGGCTATCTTTGACTCGATCGACAAAACTACTCTCTTCCTTTTGCGAACTACGTAAACGAGTTGGCAGATCGACGACCGTTACCAGGTTTATTATTTAATCGGGAGGATAATCCGAGCGTTCTTTTTAAACCTGAACACTGATCTTTAAAAAAATCGGGTGAATTGGATATTCAATCGGGAGATCTGGAGATTAGTGTTGTAATCGGGTGACACCCGGCAGCATCGGGTGAGTTGGCAGGTCTGCTGTAGAGAGAGGAGAGTGGTAATCATGCAGCCATACATATGTATTGCCCAAGCAGATAAGGAGAACTCTCCCAGGCCTACTGCACACTACATGTCCCATGCCCTCCACCAGACCTGATTCAGGTGTAGCCTAGGAAACACACTGGTGTGTGTATGTGGGCTAGTAGCCACAAGGGAGAGCCTTTTTGTCTCCAAACAGGTGGTGAGATATATGGGGGTAGAGCTCTCTCTCTCTTCATTATTATATAACTTGCCCCTCGAGTTGTCCTCACAGAAAATAGCTCAAGCAATACAGAACACCGTCCACCTGCCGGCCCTACGCTATCCAGGGCTGCTCTGCCAGCCATACACATGATGGACACTAGTTACAACCATCAAATTGAGAGTAAATACTAGCAATGTCCAGCAGAGTACAGGCGGGTTGAGGACAGCCATCTCCACCACCATCAGAGAGGTGTTATGTGACACAGGAGGAGAGGACATGAGCACAGGCAAGCAGGGGAGGGGAGGACATGAGCACAGGCAAGCAGGGGAGGGAGGACATGAGCACAGGCAAGCAGGGGAGGGGAGGACATGAGCACAGGCAAGCAGGGGAGGGGAGGACATGAGCACAGGCAAGCAGGGGAGGGGTGGACATGAGCACAGGCAAGCAGGGGAGGGGAGGACATGAGCACAGGCAAGCAGGGGAGGGGAGGGGACATGAGCACAGGCAAGCAGGGGAGGGGAGGACATGAGCACATACAAGATGGAGTAGGTCCCCACCCCACCCCTACCCAGCCTGGCACTGCATAGCTGTAGGTGTACAAGAAACATCATCTCACATCTCACATGACGTCTGAAGGCTCCTCACTGAACCTTTACTAACCTCTAATCAATATTTAAAGCACCAGATGCTGTGTAGAGAAGGAAAGTGGTGGTCATGCAGCCATACATATCACACACCACACACATGCACCATACTCACCACCACTAGATCAGGATATTGGTGTGGCTAGGAAACACACACTCTGTGTGGGCTAGTAGCCACAAGGGCTAGTCTTTTTGTCTCCTAACAGGTGCTGTGACATAATCACATGCACACACACACACACATACAAACACCACCCATACATACACACAGACATACTCGTGCACCAAACACACACACACATATGTATACAGCACCAACCACTCACACACACTCATATAACACACATGCACGCACACACACAGGGCAAAGGTCATGGTGGTTGTACATCTAGTTCAACATTAAGCCTCTTCGTGCCATCCTATTATATGCCCGAGATACGAGTTATCGAGTCCTGACCTTTGAACTTAGTGAGTGCAATTGTGGGAGGAGCAACACTTGGCACGTGCCACTACCAAGGTGGGTCATGCAGCACATGGTCTCTGATAAGTCTGAGGGTAAGCACTATTTACCTGTAGAGGAGGTTCACAACATACTGCCCTGGCCACTAACAGCAGCCATTGCTGTGCATCTAGAGGAGGTTCACAACATGCTACCCTGGCCACTAACAGCAGCCATTGCTGTGCATCTAGAGGAAGTTCACAACATGCTGCCCTGGCCACTAACAGCAGCCATTGCTGTGCATCTAGAGGAGGTTCACAACATGCTGCCCTGGCCCCTGACAGCAGCCATTGCTGTGCATCTAGAGGAGGTTCACAACATGCTGCCCTGGCCACTAACAGCAGCCATTGCTGTGCATCTAGAGGAGGTTCACAACATGCTGCCCTGGCCACTAACAGCAGCCATTGCTGTGCATCTAGAGGAGGTTCACAACATACTACCCTGGCCACTAACAGCAGCTATCGCTGTGCATCTAGAGGAGGTTCACAACATGCTACCCTGGCCACTAACAGCAGCCATTGCTGTGCATCTAGAGGAGGTTAACAATATGCTGCCCTGGCCACTAACAGCAGCCATTGCTGTGCATCTAGAGGAGGTTCACAACATGCTGCCCTGGCCACTAACAGCAGCCATTGCTGTGCATCTAGAGGAGGTTCACAACATACTGCCCTGGCCACTAACAACAGCCATTGCTGTGCATCTAGAGGAGGTTCACAACATGCTGCCCTGGCCACTAACAGCAGCCATTGCTGTGCATCTAGAGGAGGTTCACAACATACTGCCCTGGCCACTAACAACAGCCATTGCTGTGCATCTAGAGGAGGTTCACAACATGCTGCCCTGGCCAATCACAGCAGCCATTGCTGTGCATCTAGAGGAGGTTCACAACATGCTGCCCTGGCCACTAACAGCAGCCATTGCTGTGCATCTAGAGGAGGTTCACAACATGCTGACCTGGCCACTAACAGCAGCCATTGTGGGCATCTAGAGGAGGTTCACAACATGCTACCCTGGCCACTAACAGCAGCCATTGCTGTGCATCTAGAGGAGGTTCACAACATGCTACCCTGGCCACTAACAGAAGCCATTGCTGTGCATCTAGAGGAGGTTCACAACATGCTACCCTGGCCACTAACAGCAGCCATTGCTGTGCATCTAGAGGAGGTTCACAACATGCTACCCTGGCCACTAACAGCACCATGCACCAGACCTCATCCTAGCCATTACCCTGTCACTAACACAAGCCATGACCTCACCATGCACCAGACCTCATCCAAGCCATTACCCTGTCACTAACACAAGCCATGGCCTGCACCATGCACCAGACCTCATCCTAGCCATTACCCTGTCACTAACACAAGCCATGGCCTCACCATGCACCAGACCTCATCCTAGCCATTACCCTGTCACTAACACAAGCCATGGCCTCACCATGTACCAGACCTCATCCTAGCCATTACCCTGTCACTAACACAAGCCATGGCCACACCATGCACCAGACCTCATCCTAGCCATTACCCTGTCACTAACACAAGCCATGGCCTCACCATGCACCAGACCTCATCCTAGCCATTACCCTGTCACTAACACAAGCCATGGCCTCACCATGCACCAGACCTCATCCTAGCCATTACCCTGTCACTAACACAAGCCATGGCCTCACCATGCACCAGACCTCATCCTAGCCATTACCCTGTCACTAACACAAGCCATGGCCTCACCATGCACCAGACCTCATCCTAGCCATTACCCTGTCACTAACACAAGCCATGGCCTCACCATGCACCAGACCTCATCCTAGCCATTACCCTGTCACTAACACAAGCCATGGCCTCACCATGCACCAGACCTCATCCTAGCCATTACCCTGTCACTAACACAAGCCATGGCCTCACCATGCACCAGACCTCATCCTAGCCATTACCCTGTCACTAACACAAGCCATGGCCTCACCATGCACCAGCCCTCATCCTAGCCATTACCCTGTCACTAACACAAGCCATGGCCTCACCATGCACCAGACCTCATCCTAGCCATTACCCTGTCACTAACACAAGCCATGGCCTCACCATGCACCAGACCTCATCCTAGCCATTACCCTGTCACTAACACAAGCCATGGCCTTACTATACTCAAGGCTCTCATAAGATATGGACAACCAGGACCAGGCTAATGATGGGTCAGCAAAGCTGGCAACTCAAGGCTGTCATATAAGATATAGAAAACCAGGACCAGGTCAATGATGGGGTCAGCAAAGCTAGCAACTCAAGGCTCTGGACAACCAGGATCAGGCTAATGATGGGGTCAGCAAAGCTGGCAACTCAAGGCTCTCATAAGATATGGACAACCAGGACCAGGCCAATGATGGGGTCAGCAAAGCTGGCAACTCAAGGCTCTCATAAGATATGGACAACCAGGACCATGTCAATGATGGGGTCAGCAAAGCTAGCAACTCAAGGCTCAGGATCAGGCTAATGATGGGGTCAGCAAAGCAAGGCTCTCATAAGATATGGACAACCAGGACCAGGATAATGATGGGGTCAGCAAAGCTGGGCTCTTATAAGGTATGGACAACCAGGACCAGCAGAAACACTGACCATCATCCCTTATTGTATCATCATCAACAGGCCACCCACTCCAGCTTCTCTATACTCAGCATATAAACCAAATGAAGTCTTAAAAACAGAAAATGGAGGGAGGGGGAGGACACAACCTAGGCTTCTTGGGAGCACTCCATGACTCAAAATAAAAGATGGGGGGCCACCTAATTTTTTTACTTTAATTTTATTGTAACAGGACAATAATATTAATAATATAATATTATTACTACTACTACTACTACTACTACTACTACTACTACTACTACTACTACTACTAGTAGTAGTAGTAGTAATAATAATAATAATAAAATCAATAAAAATAATAACAAAATAATTAATAATAATAATAATAATAATAATAATAATAATAATAATAATAATAATAATAATGTAATCATCATCCTCATCATCATCATAGTCATAATAATAATAAAATATATAATAATAATAATAATAATAATACAGTAATCATCAAATCGTCATCATCATCATAACAACAATAATAATCAACACAATAATAATAATATAATAATAATATAATAATAATAATATTATTATTATTAATAATAACAATAATAACAATAATATTTAGTAATAATAATAATAATAATAATAATAATAATAATAATAATAATAATAATAATAATAATAATAATAATAATAATAATAATAATAATAATAATAATAATAATAATAATAATAATAATAATAATAATAATAATATAATAATAAAAAATAAAAATTAAAAAATAATAATAAAAATAAAATAAAATAATAATAATAATAATAATAATAATAATAATAATAATAATAATAATAATAATAATAATAATAATAATAATAATAATAATAATAATAATAATAATAATAATAATAATAATAATAATAATAATAATTAGAATACATGTAATAATAATTGTAATTGGTAATAATTAATGCCACAATAAATAACAATAACAACAATAACACAATAATAATATAATAATAATATTTAGTAACAACATAAATGTAAGATGAACTTAGGAGCACATGGCCCTTATGGTGATAGTATTAGGAAGAGCAAATGTGCGGCCCAATCCTGCACCATATCATATAGCAGAGGCCAAAATAACCTACGCTGAAAAATACAATAGGGTGGAGGAATAAGTGTCAACCACAAATTACACTTGAGGCAAGAATCACTTGATGGGGACACATGACATCTCCTTGTACTGACATCACATTAAACATGCACAACCTCTTCACAGGCAACTCCACCCACCACAATAAGTTGGGCCGGACGTGCAGAGGAATCTTCTGGACACTCTTGTGCAGAACTATGTTGAGGAAGTGGACAGAGATGAGGAGGAGGATGCAGATGATGGCTGATACCAGAGCTGCCGGGGTCATGTGGCCAGTGAATATCAGCTGAAAATACTTGAGGCTTCTCTGGGGGGAAGGAAAAAGAGAAAAACTTAAAATGGGGAGGGCATGACTTGGGGTGGGGGTGGGGGGGGGGGGGGGTGGGGGGGGGGGTGGCTTCAACTAAGGCTATATATAGAACAATGGTGAGTGCTAGACAGTTGATGTAATAATGGAGACAGCAAGCTAGTCTTGCTGGCCTGACTCTCATGCACACTGTTAGGCGCTCACCACTAGGCAAGCGTCAACACGTCTATTCTGGACTGGTTCTGATACAGCCTTGTTGTAAGGCTGTGTTCTCAATAGGAATATAGGTAAAGATTTATTATATTTCAAATGACTTACAGGCAGAGTCTTGATGTCTTAGAGAAGATAATTTTACCAAAATATAATCTCTTTTGTTCAACCTTTATTGTCAAAGCAGCAATATGGATTTCTCAAAAAAAACTGACAGTTCTTGACCTCATATTCTAACATTTATGGCTCAATAGAGAACAGGAAAATGTCACAAGCAGTCTATTTTGATTTCTCCAAAGCCTTTGACATAAGACCTAAAACTTCCCCAGTGTCCCAAGACATCACAACAACACCATAATTTGATTTGTGGCCCTGTCTATGCCATGTGCCATCAACAGTAGCACTAATATCATGATGTTTTCATGCCCAAACCCATAAAAATCATGTAACCTATGAGCGGCATCCAACAATAATAATTTGTGTAGCAGTCTAACTAGTCTGGCTATCTCAGAGCATACATATATACATATATTGGAATGTCCATGAATCATGATGTAACGTCTGACCAATCAGGTGTTTCCACACAGACAGTCAGGAGGTTTGCCACCATGTTGCATCATACATGTTGCATCATACATAATAGTTTCATACATAATAGTTCAAGTAATTAACACGTACTTAATTAACAGTTACACAGATTTGGCAAGGGTTGAGGTCAAGGTTTGCTGCAATGTTGGGGGATCTCAACATCGCCCCCTCCTTCGAGAGGTTCTTGTCCATCTGTTGCTCTTCTGACGGTGTCCACCAGGCTTGGCATGAGAGAGCATCCGCATTTGCATTATCTTTGCCCGGTCGATACTTGATGGAGAAGGTGAACTGTCTTAAGGTGTCCATCCAACGTGCGAGTCGATGAGAGTGGGGGTCTTTTAGTTCCAGGAACGAGAGAGCTTTATGGTCGGTAACCACAGTGAAGGGGTGGCCTAGCAGGTAGGGCATGAAATGCATGCAGGCATTCATGACAGCCAAGCCCTCCTGCTCAGTAGCAGAATATCTGCGCTCCCTGGGCTGCATCTTCCTACTGTAGTAGGCTATAGGGTGTTCCTCACCACACAGCACCGATCCCGAGTCCGGAGGCATCAGTTTGCAGAATAAATGGGCGGGAATAGTCTGGTGGGCTCAGCACTGGGGCGGAGCATAGGGCTCTTTTGAAGCAGCAAAGGCTGTCGCACAATCTTCAGTCCAATCCACAGGGTCAGGTTTGCGGAGCTGTAAAAGGTCTGTGAGTGGTGCAGATAGGGTCGAGATGTGGGGGATAAATCTTCTGTAGTAGTTAATGAGTCCAATGAAGGCCCTGACTTCCTTTTTAGACTGGGGTTGAATAAAGTCCCGAACTGCTGAGACCTTAGCCTCGTGTGGAGAGATGTATCCTGTGCTGAGTGAGGTGCACTTGGATGATAGAAAGACACAGGAGGTTGTGGCAAGCTGGGCCTTTGATGCCTGAATTGTTAAGCCAGCATTCCGAAGGACATCGAATACCCTGGTGAGGTGACGTTTGTGCTCCTCCCATGAGTTGCTGAAGACTGCCACATCGTCTATATACACAGAGGTGTAATCATTGTGGTTGATGAGTAGTCCATCCATCATCCGCAGCCCGAATGGCATGACTATGAAGCGGAATTTGCCATATGGCGAGATGACAGTGGTTTTGTCTTTATCTTCGGGGGCTATGGGCACCTGATAAAATCCACTGGCCAAGTCTAGGATCGTGTAGAGAGAGGCAGCTGCCAGTTTCTCCAGTGCTTCCTCTATTCTAGGCTGGAAGTAGGGATCTGGTATCGTAACTGCGTTCAGGCGGCGGTAATTACACACCAGCCTGATCTTTCCCGGGGTCTTTTTGGGGACAGGAAATATGGGAGCTGCCCAAGGCGCATCCGATGGCTCAATGAAGCCTGCCTCAATGAGCTTCTGAAGCTCCTCCTTAAAAGCATCCCATCTGCTGTGGGGGGTGGCATAAGGTCGAAGGTGCACTGGTGAGGAATTTCCGACTTTGATGTGGTGTGTTGCAGCCTGAGTTCTTCCTGGTTTGGCACAGGTCACGGTCGGGAAGTCATCCCAGAGTCGTTGGAAGAATCTTAGCTGCTCTTGCGAGAGGTGGTCTTGACCTTCTGGAAAAGGGTGGTTCTCATCTGAGTCTGGTAGGTCTGGACATTCTGTGTGCTCAACAGAGTGAAATGCAATGTCATGTACCGGCAGTAACCATACCTTCATTGCTGTGACATGCACAGTTCTGATGCTTTTCTTTCTGTCTTGGGTGTCGACACGGTAGGTCACTGGGGATACTTGTTCTACCACCTCGAAAGGGCCTTCCCATCTGTCCTGGAGTTTTGAGGCTTTGGTCCCAGTGATGACTGGGGTAAAGACAAGGACGAGGTCTCCTGGGCTGAAGGTGATTGTCTTGGTGGTCTGGTCGTGCCATCTCTTTGTCCTCTCTTGGATTGTGGCCTGCTGATCTGCTGCTAACTTCCTCATCTTGTGTAGGTCATCTCTAAGTTTGAGAAGCCAGTCTGTAGCAAGTTGAGGATGTCTGGACAAGAAGCCCCTCCCTTCTTCTCCAACCAAACCGGCATAGCCATGCAAGCATTTGCCTGCACAAACATCAAACACCCGCACATTGACTTGTTAATAGACATTGAGTTGATTGTCTGTCTATGCTTCATCTGATTTATCATTACCTTATATGAACATATGTAGTCCATGCTCATACTTGTCCTATTCTCATTGGTCCATTCTGACACTCCTCCCATGTATCACTCCCCCTTTTGTTCATATATTTAAGCTCACACTCCACTCTTTTCCTTTGGTTCTGCAATCGCTCATCTCCAGTCTACACTCATCTCTTCCCTCCTCATCCGTACTCATCCGTTACAAGCTTCAAACTACTTCCCTCAGTAACTTTGTTGCCAGTGTGTGTATGTCCCTATTTACCTTATCTTCATACTATTTCTTTCTTTATCCCTTCCACTTGGTGTGCTGTTGTCCAATTGGGCAGCAGTCTTTGTATGTGCAGACTCCAGACTTACGTCTGATTCATCATTCTCATATTCTTTTCTAATCTTTGCTTATGATTTATTAAGTTTTACTCTAGTCAATTCATTGAAATCTACCCAGGCAGAGCTTTACAACCTCTGGCTGAATTGGGAGAGTCAGACATTTAAACCGTCCCAACATTTTGGTCCTTCGAGCCGGATCGGAAGAACAAGCGTCATCCATCCGAAATCATCTCCACCCTTTGTAAGGTCATTTAGTTGATCAAAGCTTTACCTTTGTGTTTGTTCCCAGAATCGATCATGACAGATGAAGCTGCGGACATGGAAGCTCTCAGGAGCAGCCGTTCGTCATTCACAGGAGTCGTAACAAGATCTCGGCGTCGCTACCAACGAATGGCAGAGGACGATCCTTCTAGTTTCGACCTCGATATGTTATCAGAACGTCTTACCTCTCTAGAAGCCACCGAGCGTCGGTGTACCCAAGTTCAGGAGACCATTTGTGATGGAGAAGTTGATCCTCACAAAAGAGAACTAGAGGAAGAGATCGGAGACACCTTCAGTGAGAACGTGGAGGCAACCCGAACCCTCCTCAAGCGTCTCATTGCCTTGAAGAAAGCGCACGAACTCTACACCGAGCTACAGTACAGCTTGGATGACTTAGAAGCGGGTATGGTGCATGAACCAGACAAGGATCATTCGATCGCCTGGGAGAGCTACACCCGCACTTTCGACACTTTCAAGTCCATCGTCCGACAATCAACCATCCAACCTGAACACGTTATTCGACAAGCTGCCAAGGAATTCAACTCTCGGTTCGCTAGGCTCTCCGTAAAAGAGATGCCTCGATCGCCTCCGACCTCCGTGACTGCTGCACCAGCAGCCATCACCAAGACGATCCAACTACCGAAAATCTCCCTGCCCCAGTTCAGTGGAGATTTGATGGGCTGGTCTACTTTCTGGAGCCAATTTAAGGCTGCAGTGGATGCAAACAAGCATCTCACCAACCTCAACAAGCTCGCATACCTACGTGACGCCATCAAGGATCCCACCACTCGGTCACTGCTCTTCAGTGGAGCAGAGAATGAGGGACTCTATGACGAAGTGGTAGCCCTACTTCATGAGCGATTCGACAGGAAACGCGAAGTCCATTCGAATTACTGCCAGACCCTCATCTCAATGGGTCAGATTAAGACCACCAAAGCAGACTTATCTCGGTTTGCCGACACTCTCACCACCACCATCTCTGGGCTAAGACACACAGGTCAATATGATATTGATTCCATCCTTACCTCCCTTCTTGTTCCTTCCATCTCAAAGCAGTTGCAGGTGGAGTGGGAGGTCAAGTCCCAAGAGCACAAGAACGTGCCACCAGTGGGGGACTTTATTAAGTTCATACGCTTCAGAGCTGGCATCCTCAGTGACATCGCAGTCACCAAACCTCCGGATTCCAAGCCCGAACAATCTCAACGGCCGAAGAAACACAGAGCAGCGTTCAACACGGCACACCATCGACCAACACCCAGCTACAGGTATGAGTGTAACTTGTGTAACGGGGAGAAGCACCCTTTGTTTCAATGTACTAAGTTCGGTAGCATGACCCTCAGTCAGAGGGGGGAGCACATCAAAGGCTTCCGGTTGTGTTACAATTGCTTGGCCCCAGGACACAAGACCATTGAGTGTCGTAGCACAGCCCGATGTAGAACCTGTGGAGGCAAGCATCACACCCTGATGCATAGAGAACAGAGTGCCTCCCAACCAGCGAACGAGGTAGTAGTCAATCACAACTCGGTAGCAGTTCCACCAACCTCACCCATACCTAGCTCACTGACCATGACTAGTCAAATCTTGGTCAAGGGACCAGGAGGGAGGCAGATGGTGGCCCGAGCATTGCTAGATACAGGAGCAACCATGTCTATGATCTCAACTAGAGTGACTAGGACTCTCCAGCTACCACACCAGGGACCCCGAGTGACCATCACAGGGGTCAAGGGCATGACAGACTTAGACTCACACCCTCTGGTCAGAATGTCTCTGTGTCCAGTCCATACAGATGACCCCACTCTCACTTTAGTAGCAGCCTCAGTGCCCAAGGTGGCAGGTGATCTCCCTCTGCAAGGGGCAACTAGTGTTAGAGATTTGTCCCACATTAGGCCACTCAAGCTGGCAGACCCCACGTTCCATTTACCAGGGAAAATCGACGTCCTGTTAGGCAGCGACGTCATGCAACATGTGCTGTTGACAGAGGCCCGGTCAGGGACCAAAGATGAGCCCCAAGCCAGAGAGACCATCTTTGGTTGGGCCATTTTAGGTCCATTCACCCCCAAGTCTACCAGTGTAGGGGTATCAGTACACCAAGCTACCGTGGCAGAGTCCACGGACACCCTCCTCTCTCAGTTTTGGGATGTAGAAGAAAACCTGTCACATGTCAGCCTCCTCACTGATGAGGAAGAAGCCGTTCAAACCCACTTTACAAACAGTCACATGTATGTCAGATCCCCAGCTCACTACCAAGTGTCCCTACCTAGAAACCCCAACAGTCCAGCCTTGGGTAGCAGCAGGCCCCAAGCAGTCCAACGATTTCTCACCAATGAGAAGTCTGTTATGAGAAAGGGTATGTGGGAAGACTTTCAAACTGTTGTAAGAGAGTACGTTGAGTTGGGGCATGCAGAGCTAGTGCCAGAGCAAGATTTGAGCCCTGCAGTGGAGCAGTACTATCTCCCTATGCATAGCGTTGTGAAGGAGAGTAGTACCAGCACGAAACTCAGAGTTGTTTTTGACGCCAGTGCCCACACATCCACAAGTCAATCCCTGAATGACATCCTCTTGACCGGGCCCACTCTGTACCCTAATCTTGACACCATCCTCCTCAGGTTCAGATTGCACCTAGTAGCCCTCTCTGCTGATATTAGCAAGATGTACAGGGCAGTCTGGCTCGATCCTAAGGATCGAGACTTACATAGATTCCTCTGGAGAGAACTGCCTACCGGCCCCTTGATAGACTACCGAATGACAAGGGTCACATTCGGAGTATCATCCTCACCCTACCTTGCCATTAGGGCACTGCAGCAGACAGCAGCAGATTTCGGCCATGAGTATCCGAATGCCAGCCCTCTCGTTCAAACTTCCTTTTATGTCGACGATCTGCTCACAGGAGCAGACACGCCTGAGCAGGCGACCCAGTTGCATCAAGAACTTCGAGCATTATTGTTGAGGGGTGGGTTCGACCTAAGGAAATGGAGAAGTAGCTCTGAGGCTACGTTGCTAGCAATTGAACCCTCTCTCAGAGAAAAAATCCCTGTCAAAGACTTGACAGGCGAAAGCACAGCCCATCCCAAGGCACTGGGTGTAGAGTGGAACTCCACTCAGGACACCATGGCAACCTCTCTATCTCTACCCAAACACTATGCCTCAACCAAGAGGGGAGTAATTTCAGACGTAGCTAGAACGTTCGATGTACTAGGATGGCTAGGCCCCACCATGATCAGAATGAAAATACTATATCAGAGGTTGTGGGAACTCAAATTAGCATGGGATGACGACATCCCACAAGAGTACGCACTCCAACATCAAGAGTGGAGAGAGCAACTCCCTCTGTTGATAGACAAGCAACACCCTAGGTGCTACTTTGCACAAGGTGACCGAAGGGCAGTCCAGTTGCATGGGTTCTGCGACGCTTCTAAACAGGCATATGCAGCCGTGGTATACCTCCGTACCACTTATGTTGATCACCCACCAACCTGTGTACTTGTCACTGCCAAGACACGAGTGGCCCCGTTGAAGGGACATTCTATCCCCAAGCTAGAGCTCTGTGGTGCCAGGTTGCTAGCCCAACTTATGACCAATGTCAAGGAAGCCCTCAACATCCCAGCAATCGAACTGTACGCTTGGTGCGACAGCGAGATAGTGCTGTGGTGGTTGGATGGGAGAAACAGAAAGTTGAAGACTTTCGAGGCTAACCGTGTAGCTGTGATCTTGTCCGAACTCCCTCCGTCCACCTGGCACCATGTACCAGGGCTAGAGAACCCAGCGGATTGTGCATCCCGTGGCATATCTCCCAGTGAGCTGAAAACACATCCCTTATGGTGGAACGGCCCACCATGGCTGACCCAAGAGCCTTTAGTCAAGCCCTTCCAGCCATTTATTGTGTCCAATGGCACCCCAGACTCCCAAGTAGCGTGCAACTTGGTAGTAGCCAGTCAACCCATCATGGTGCACAGGGACAGATGTAATTCTTACCACTCCCTTGTCAGCATCATAGCCTGGGTACTCAGGTTTGTCGCCAACATCAAACTATCTCAAGATCATCAACCGAAACGACTCACGCCGTACCTCGCTGCAGCGGAGACGAATCAAGCCGAACAGTTCGTCTTCAAACAATCCCAAGGCCTATCATTCTACAACGAACTGTCTCGACTTAGGCATGGGGAGCCAGTCAGGTCATCGAGTCCCCTCAAGGGATTGTCACCATTCATAGACAAACACGGTCTGATCCGAGTTGGAGGTAGACTCTCCAACTCTCATTTGTCACATTCTCAATGTCATCCCATCATCCTATCTAGCAAATGTACTGTGAGTCACTTAATGTTCACTCATAAACATGTCTCTCTCGGCCATTGCGGCCCTAGTCTTGTATTGTCCTCTACAGGTAGCAAGGTTCACATCATTGGCGCCAGACGGCTCTCAAGGACAGTCTGTCGGAGCTGTGTCGTTTGCAGACGAGCCAACGCCCAGACCGAACGTCAGATGATGGGACAACTGCCAAGCGCACGAGTCACTCCCAGTCCTCCGTTCAGCATCTGTGGAGTCGACTATGCTGGTCCTTTCTTGATCAAGAAGGGACACACCCGTAAGCCTATCATAATAAAAGCGTATTTGGCTGTCTTTGTGTGCTACAGCACCAAGGCAGCACACCTTGAGGTGGTCTCAGACGCTACCACCGAAGCCTTCCTGGCCTGTTTGAAGAGATTCATCTCCAGAAGAGGACTCCCGTCGGACATCCATTCGGACAACGGGGGCAACTTCCAGGGAGCACGCAACGATCTACAGGAACTCTATCAACTGCTGAAGACCGACTCAGCCAACTCATCCATCAATGCCTACCTCCTGGCACACCGAGTCCAGTGGCATTCCACTCCAGAGCGAGCCCCACACTTTGGGGGTTTGTGGGAAGCGGCGGTGAAGTCGGCCAAAAGACACCTTAAAAGAATCATCGGCACTCAGAGGCTGGATTTTGAAGAATTGACTACCATAGCAGCCCAGGTGGAATCATGCCTGAACAGCAGGCCGCTCACCTCCATCACCAGCCACTCCCCAGATGGAATCTCTACAATCACCCCAGGTCACTTCCTGATCGGTAGGGAGTTGTGTGCCTATCCGGAGACGCCCATCAAGGCTGATCCATCCCTCTTCAAACGATGGACTCAGTGTCAGGCTATCACCCAGCACTTTTGGAAGCGGTGGTCGGCCGAGTACCTGCAACAGCTGCAGAGACTGCAAAAGTGGCACAAACCTTCTCCAAACATCCAAGTGGGAGATGTGGTGATCATCTGTGATGACAAGACATTTTCCAACCAGTGGCCTATGGCCAAGGTGTTGAAGACCTTCCCAGGACAAGACGGTCTAGTCCGAGTCGTAACTCTCAAGACCAGCCGAGGGATCTTGAAGAGACCCATTGCCAAGTTGGCCCTCCTCCTCCACGAAGATCAAGGGCAGGTCTCAAGCCATCCACCGTCGATGACCTCCAGGGATAGACGTCCTTTGGACGTCACTTCTCTCCCCCCCCCCCAGTATGTCTGGACAAGAAGCCCCTCCCTTCTTCTCCAACCAAACCGGCATAGCCATGCAAGCATTTGCCTGCACAAACATCAAACACCCGCACATTGACTTGTTAATAGACATTGAGTTGATTGTCTGTCTATGCTTGATCTGATTTATCATTACCTTATATGAACATATGTAGTCCATGCTCATACTTGTCCTATTCTCATTGGTCCATTCTGACACTCCTCCCATGTATCACTCCCCCTTTTGTTCATATATTTAAGCTCACACTCCACTCTTTTCCTTTGGTTCTGCAATCGCTCATCTCCAGTCTACACTCATCTCTTCCCTCCTCATCCGTACTCATCCGTTACAAGCTTCAAACTACTTCCCTCAGTAACTTTGTTGCCAGTGTGTGTATGTCCCTATTTACCTTATCTTCATACTATTTCTTTCTTTATCCATTCCACTTGGTGTGCTGTTGTCCAATTGGGCAGCAGTCTTTGTATGTGCAGACTCCAGACTTACGTCTGATTCATCATTCTCATATTCTTTTCTAATCTTTGCTTATGATTTATTAAGTTTTACTCTAGTCAATTCATTGAAATCTACCCAGGCAGAGCTTTACAACCTCTGGCTGAATTGGGAGAGTCAGACATTTAAACCATCCCAACAGAGGAGAGCGACTGTTAGGTGTCCAGCTCTGCCGTAGGATGTCTAGAGGCCCACGGACGTGCTTGCCGAACACCAGTTCAAAGGGAGAGAAGCCAGTGGTGGAGCACGGAGCTTCTCTACAAGCGAAGAGTAGGTAGGGGAGGAGTTCGTCCCATTGTTGTCCTTCTTGTGAGCTGCTCCTAATCATCTGGAACAGAGAGTGATGGAAGCGCTCTACTGCTCCATTAGACTGGGGGCGGTAAGGTGCCGTTTTTGAGTGATGAACTCCAAGGAACTTGAAGGCTTCCTTCAGAACCGCAGAGAGGAAGTTTGATCCTCTGTCAGAGAGAAATTCCTCTGGTACTGATAGCCGGGAAATAATGTTCATTAGGGCCTTCCCCACTTCTGTAGCTGTTGTCTCCTTGAGGGGGGTGGCTTCTGGATACCTTGATCCAACATCAATGTAGCTAAGAATGAACTGGTTCTTGCTACGAGTGAGGGGGAGTGGCCCCACGATATCAATAGCCACTTTCTGAAATGGTCGACAAATTGGCGGGTTGGTAATAGTGAGAGGGGCATGGTTATTGGTCCTCTTGGCAGTCTTTTGGCATCTTTCACAAGATCTGCAGAATTGTGTTGTCTCTTTTCCAATGCCAGCCCAGAAGAAATTATTTAGGACCTTGAACTTGGTCCTGTTAGCTCCTGTATGTCCAGATGCTGGGGCCGAGTGAGCCAGCTTCAGTACTTCTAGTCGTCGCGATTTCGGCATGACAACCTGGGTATAGGGTTCACCGAGTTTTTCTTTTGTCTTGCGCATCAAGACTCCTTTGTTGGTCACAAATGTTGAGTCTTCCTTGTTTGCTGACTTCCAGAGATCCTTCAGAGTGTCGTCTGCTCTTTGGTCCTGGATGAGATTGGCTGTGTTATTCTGCTGCATGTCTGCTTCTCCACTGGAGTCAGTGTCGCTGTCTGGGTCTGTCTGGTGCGACATGTTCGTCCTTGGGAAATCGTAGTCGGGCCCTAGCAGATCTTCAAGGGAGTTGGGTTCGAGCCCATCTTGGGCCTGGTCAGCTTGATCAGCAAGGTCTTGTCGAGCTTCTGTCTGGGTCTGGGCTCTTGTCTGGACGGCTAAGATGTTTTGGGGATCTGCTGCTGTGGCCTGGTGAATGAGTGCACGGATATTTCTGAAATTTCTGCCCAGGAGGGCATCATGGTCAAGGTTGTCAGTCACTGCCATGTTGACAGAGACTTCAGAACCTGGAAGGAGACATGGGAGATCAACTGTTAGATTAGCCTCTGACTTACCCCGAAAACATCGGGTCATGATGGATCCTGATGGTTCTGGAACTGGTAGATTCCACTGCTTAAATTGTTCTATGATGCTCAACAGGTCCTGCAAGGATGAGGGTTTCTGGGCCCGACTACAAGAAGCGGTGCACACTCAACAACAACAACTAGAAAATGGAGCAGAACTAACCAGCAACCTGATGAGGTGCACAGCAAACACAAGAGGGCCACACTTGACAACAGATGGAAAGGGACGAGGAGAAAGAGCAAAGCTAACCCGTGTAGTCGTAGCGGAAATCCCCCCTTCTCCTTCCCCAGGTAAGGGACTTAGAGGCAACATGCCACACATGCCAGAAGAAGGCCAGTCCAGTGCCCATTGCTCCACAAAATGGTGGGCAATATGTCAGCAGAAAGCTATCCTGTCTGGATACTGTGTCAGCCAGCCTGGAGTAGACATGGTTACATGACTGAGCTAAGTGGAACCAAGGTTGCATTCAAGCTAGACACTGGAGCAGAGGTGACCATAACCTCATCCCAGACATACCAAGATATAGGCAAACTGAAGCTTAACATCGCAAGAAAGAATTTACACAAGCCTTCCTGTGAGTCCCTGGATGTAGCAGGACAGCCTGGATATAGCAGGACAGCTCTGGGGCAATCTCACCTACAAAATATAGACAGTCAATTAAACAACTATGTAGTCTTTGCTGTGGAGGGACTGAAATCAAACTTCCATCAATCAACAACCTCCACCTTGTAAGGCAGATGTTGTAGATGTTGTAGATTGTGACAAGTGTGAGATAATGGAGAAATTCCCAACTGTGTTTGAAGGTGTCGGTATTCCTGGTCAAAGAGTCAAGCCAAACATAGAGCCCCAAGCATGTTCACAGCCAGACATGTGGCACTACCCCTACATGACAGGGTTAAACATAGCCCAAAGCATGTTCACAGCCAGACATGTGGCACTACCCCTACATGACAGGGTTAAACAGAGCCCCAAGCATGTTCACAGCCAGACATGTGGCACTACCCCTACATGACAGGGTTAAACAGAGCCCCAAGCATGTTCACAGCCAGACATGTGGCACTACCCCTACATGACAGGGTTAAACAGAGCTCCAAGAATGTTCACAGCCAGACATGTGGCACTAACCCCTACATGACAGGGTTAAACAGAGCCCCAACCATGTTCACAGCCAGACATGTGGCACATACCCCTACATGACAGGGTTAAACAGAGCCCCAAGCATGTTCACAGCCAGACATGTGGCACTACCCCTACATGACAGGGTTAAACAGAGCCCCAAGCATGTTCACAGCCAGACATGTGGCACTACACCTGCATGACAGGGTTAAACAGAGCCCCAAGCATGTTCACAGCCAGACATGTGGCACTACCCCTACATGACAGGGTTAAACAGAGCTCCAAGCATGTTCACAGCCAGACATGTGGCACTACCGCCTACATGACAGGGTTAAACAGAGCCCCAAGCATGTTCACAGCCAGACATGTGGCACTAACCCCTACATGACAGGGTTAAACAGAGACCCAAGCATGTTCACAGCCAGACATGTGACACTACCCCTACATGACAGGGTTAAACAGCCACTACACAGAATGGAACCCCTAGGAGTGATATCCAAAGTAGAGAAACCAACCACTTGGTGTGCGGGATGGTTGCGGTCCCAAAGAGATCTGGACAAATTAGAATTTGCATTGACTTTAAGCCTCTGAACACCAGTGTTCTCAGTAGGAATACAACCACACCCTTCAAAGATGACAGCCACTGCCAGTGAGGAATACAACCACACCCCTCAAAGATGACAGCCACTGCCAGTGAGCAATACAACCACACCTCTCAAAGATGAAAGCCACTGCCAGTGAGGAATACAACCACACCCCTCAAAGACGACAGCCACTGCCAGTGAGCAATACAACCACACCCCTCAAAGATGACAGCCACTGCCAGTGAGGAATACAACCACACCCCTCAAAGACGACAGCCACTGCCAAGATGAAGGCACCAGAAAGCATGCCCGAGCTGCTCCGGCACTTCATGGGGATGGTAAACCAGCTGGGAAGATTCTCTCCCTCCCCCATCTAGTGGATCTGACATGACCCCCAAGGCAGCTCCTTGGAAAGAATGTTGCATGGCTATGGGGAGATCCACAACATCAGGCCTTCTCTCTCAAGTCAGAGACCACAAATGCTCTCCCTTTACATCCCCAAAGCAGAAACAAAGAGTTCCACTGATACTTCATCTTCAGACTTCGAGCAGTATTACTCCAAGCCAGTGCAGAAGATTGGAAACCAGTGGTGTATATGCCTCCAGATTGCTATGGAGACCGAGTGCAGACACACACAAATAGAGAAAGAGGTGTTGGCAAGCATCTAGTCCCACGAGCACTTCTCTAACTACATTCTGGGAATGCGATGTCAGCTTGAAACTGACCATAAACCTTGTTAGGCATAGTATACTAGTAATGGATGATAGTATACTAGTAAGGCTTGAAACTGACCATAAACCTTGTTAGGCATAGTATACTAGTAATGGATGTTAGTATACTAGTAAGGCTTGAAACCGACCATAAACCTTATTAGGCATAGTATACTAGTAATGGATGTTAGTATACTAGTAAGGCTTGAAACCGACCATAAACCTTGTTAGGCATAGTACAGTATACTAGTAATGGATGTTAGGCATAGTATATATACTATTAAACCTCTGCTAGGAACAAAATACCTGGATAGGGTATCAACGAGCAAGGTCATCAGTGTGGAGGCTGGGACTTCTCAAGACATAAACACCTGGTGAAGGAATGTGAGCATGTGCAGAGGAATTCACTCCCAGAAGTGGGCCACTCATCACATTCAGGCTACCTTCCTATCTCTGGCAGAGGGTGGCATCAGACTTGTGTGCTCTCACATTCAGACTACCTGCCTATGCCTGGCAGAGGGTGGCATCAGACCTGTGTGCTCTCACATTCAGACTACCTGCCTATGCCTGGCAGAGGGTGGCACCAGACCTGTGTGCTCTCACATTCAGGCTACCTGGCAGAGGGTGGCATCAGACCTGTGTGCCCTCACATCCAGGCTACAGTACCTGACTATCCCTGGCAGAGGGTGGCATCAGACTTGTGTGCTCTCACATTCAGGCTACCTGCCTATCCCTGGCAGAGGGTGGCATCAGACCTGTGTACTCTCACATTCAGGCTACCTGGCAGAGGGTGGCATCAGACCTGTGTGCTCTCACATCCAGGCTACAGTACCTGACTATCCCTGGCAGAGGGTGGCATCAGATGTGTGTGCCCTCAGAGGTAAAAACTACATCCTTATTGTTGACTATTGCTCAAGATATTTAGAGGTCATCAAACTGTCAAATACGATGTCATCCAGAATTATCCAATCATTCAAGACAGTGTTCTCAAGTCATGAGATTCCAGAAATGGTATGAGCAACAATCTCACCCAATACTCGTGCAATGAATTTGTAGAGATTGCAAAGTCTTATGATTTCTGCCCCGTCACTGCAGCTCCCATTCCCCCCAGAGTAATGGAAAAGGGGGGAGAGGAGACAATGAAAAAGCTATTGAGAGGATCAGCAGATCCATACATGGCCTACTTATGTATAGTTCAACACCTTCCCTTGGTGTGACCTCTCACCTGCGCAACTCTCAATGGGAAGGAAACTGAGAGCAAATATCCCTCAACTGCCAGAGCAACTGATCCCAAAATGGACTATCTCCAACAGACATTCCAGAACGATCAGTTCAAGATTAAACATAAGAGAGACTTTGATGGCCGACACCGAGGTCAAGGAATACCACAGCTACCAGAGATTCCCAAGTATGGACTAGCACAGATGGCCAGACAAGAAGACAAGGACAAGTTGTCTCACATGCAGACACCCCTAGGGCATATCTACCTCGTCAACACCTCCAGGGGTCTAGTGAGAAGGAATTGAGAGACATAAATGAGACCAGAGAAACCCACAGACTCGAGCAACAGGGAAGAAGCCAACCCAACATACCCTCACCAAATATAATAACTACATCAAGAACTGGGACCACCATCCACCCCCTGACAGACTTTGCAGTCAGTCTTGGGGGAAAGGGAGGTGTGGCAATACCATTGCCACCCACATGTGTTGATGACTAATTGCGTAAGACTAAAGAGAGTCTATTATTATATGGAATGCTTGTTTGATGTATATCTGGATGTGTGCTCAGTTAAGGCATGTCCACACTGGGACCACTATTGACCTAGATCTGATCTTGATAAGTGGGATCTAGATCTGATCTGGATAAATCCTGTCTGCACTGCAAAAATGAACAACCACAATTAAAAGCATTTAAAAGCATTTTACACCTCAAGCAGCTGTCACATGACATGACAGCTGGTATCGCTCACATGACTGCTGCTAGTGTACTTGTACTTGAAGATGGATATGTCCTGGCTCTGTGTGTTCTTTCTATATTATATCACCACTGTGCTTCCCTCACCATTTGCAGGTACATGATGCACGTGTTTTTGGTAATTCGGCATTTTATAGAAATGCATGCAATGGGTCTTTGTTTCCCAGCTGGACAAAACTCTTCAATGACGTTGAAGTGCCACTTGTTGTTCTGGGTGATCCAGCATATCCACTTCTACCATGGCTGATGAAACCCTACTTGGAGACATCCAGTACACCAGAAGAACTGAACTTTAATTATAGGCAAAGCAGGGCAAGGATGGTGGTGGACAATGCTTTTGGTCGGTTAAAGGGCCGATGGCGATGTCTACTGAAGAGAATAGACTCGAACTTGGCCAATGTACCAAGCATTGTTAGTTCATGCATAGTATTGCACAACGTGTGTGAGATCTATGGTGATCATTGTCAAGATAACCGGCTCAATCGGGAAGGCAGTGCAAGTGGAAGTATATCAACCTCAGCAGCAAGCAGTGGCACAGCTACAGCCATCAGAGACAAACTGTACTAACAATTAGCAGATCAGAATGGTTTATCATAGTATATAAATAAAATTGAATAACACGATAATAAGCTATGGTGAAGGTGAATAGTGGTGAGGGAAGTTAGGAGATGAAAAATAAGTTGGTGGTGGTGGTTGAGATGGGAAAGGTGCAAGGGGAAAGGGTGGGCGGGGGGGGAAGAGAAGTGTGGAAACTATTAGGAGGGTACGTGGATGGTGGAGGATAATACTGCTGAACATGGCCATCATGCGTTCCTCGCGTGCTTCTCTTCCCTTTCCCTCCTCTTCGCCTCTAGTGCTAGCTCCTTCGCTTGCAGTTCTGCTTC
This sequence comes from Cladorhizidae sp. MBARI D1340-BT2, assembly GCA_028752905.1. Lineage (NCBI taxonomy): Eukaryota > Metazoa > Porifera > Demospongiae > Poecilosclerida > Cladorhizidae > Cladorhizidae sp. MBARI D1340-BT2. The sequence continues at coordinate 33,449,523 of JAQNBH010000013.1, read as the reverse complement.
CCTCTCTGTAGCACGCTCCTCCCTCTCAGCTGCACGCTCCTCTGCCGGTTGGAAGATTGCAGCAAGCTCCCTCAGCCCACTGTCTTCATGCCAGCGTTTTTGTCCTACCGGTTTAAAAGGAATAGTTAACACTGTATTGTACAAACTTCTAAATACAAACCTTTCTTTCGAGCCGTCACTGCCTCTCTTCTGTGCTGAGAACTCAAGGTACCTAATAAATTAAATTCATCATTAATATTGTAAAACAGCGAGCAAAACCGAAAAGCTTATAGCTAAACCAGCCAGCCAGCAAAACCCAAAAGCTTAAAATGCTTATAGATATACGGTCAAAACCAAAAAGCTTACCTTCCTATACCTCTGGGTGAGGTTCTTTACTTTCGTTTTACATTGTTGCCACGTCCGCTCGTGTCCCAGGTCTTTCATGGCTTGGGCAATACGCTGGTACACCGACCTGTTCCTGGCCACGCCATTTAACTGAGCCTGAACATCCTCATCCCCCCAGATTCCTACCAAAGCCTTCGTCTCCTCCAAGTCCAACCAGCTGCCATAACTCTTTCGTATCGCTAGCCGCGTTTTTGTCACGTGAGAATGCCACACCCACCATATATTTCACTCGGATAGGACCTTATAGCGATCGGATCTACCTACCCCGGGTGGACCAGTCGGTTCGCGATCGGATCGTACCCGGAAAAATGTGAGTGCAGTGCGGACAGGATTTATATCGATCGGATGTAGATCGTTGGTATAGTGCGGACAGGCCTTTACTCCATACCACAAAGGGCAAGGGTCAAAATGCATAGGAGTTGTGTGGCACAGGGCAACATGCATTGGAGTTGTGTGGCACAGGGCAACATGCATAGGAGTTGTGTGGCATAGGGCAACATGCATAGGAGTTGTGTGGCACAGGGAAGGGCAACATGCTTGTGAGGGCTTACTTTACTACCATGGCCACACCTTACCCACAGTAAATGAACTATTATTACCTCACACTTATTACCTCACACTAACAAGTGTGAAAGAGGATCAAATCATCCTGTTGACACGAGTGAAGTGAGTCCTGGCTTGGGGGACTTGAACAGAACAAATTGCATTGCCTTGCAGGACTTGTGTATCTATGGGGTCAGACTAAAACACAGACCACATGGGCCAAGAGCTAGGGCCAGGGCTAGAGATTGGGCTAGTGTTAGGTTAGCTAGGCCCATTACTAGAGTAAGATTAAAACTTAGGCCTAGCCCTAACCTACCTAACACACCAAGTGCCTATGGCTGGACAGCTGGGAAAGAAAATAATCATGGCCTGTGCTTAGAAGTTTCTACTGGCCAAGACCCGGAAAGGATGTGGCTGCTGGTGCAAGGAGTGTGCAGTGTGCCAACGAGGAAACAGAAATCACAGAGCAAAAGCTCCCTTGGTGCCTCTACCAGTGATGGAGGAGCCCTTCAAGTGGATAGATATGGACATCGTGGGCACATTGCAAAGGGCAACAAATTCATCTTGACCATGATGGACTTTGCCACGACGTTTCCAGAAACAATCCCTCTCAAGAAAGTGGAAGCCTAGACGGTGGCTGAAGCCTCTGCCAAGTGTTTACAAGAATGATTGAGCATACCAGAAGAGATCCTGACAGATCAATGATCTAACTTTTCTTCGAACCTGATGTCCTCAGTGTTCGAGCTGCTGAAGATAAAGTACATCAGGAATACTCCATAACACCCCCAGACAGATGGAATGTTGGAACGTCTCCATGCAACCTTGAAAGCCATGCTGAGGAAGACAGCTAGCCAGGACCAGGACAGACCTCAACTAGCCAGGACAAGGAGAGAACCTCAACTAGCCAGGAGAAGGAGAGAACCTCAACTAGCCAGGACAAGGATATAACTTCAACTAGCAAGGAGAGAACCTCAACTAGCCATGACAAACCGAGAACCTCAACTAGCCTGGACAACGAGACAACCTCAACTAGCAAGGACAAGGAGAGAACCTCAACTAGCCAGGAAAACGAGAGAACCTCAACTAGCCAGGACAAGGAGAGAACCTCAACTAGCCAGGACAAACCGAGAACCTCAACTAGCCTGGACAACGAGACAACCTCAACTAGCCAGGACAAGGAGAGAACCTCAACTAGCTAGGACAAGGACATAACCTTAACTAGCCAGGACAAGGAGAGAACCTCAACTAGCTAGGACAAACAGAGAACCTCAACTAGCCAGGACAAGGAGAGAACCTCAACTAGCCAGGAAAACGAGAGAACCTCAACTAGCCAGGACAAGGAGAGAACCTCAACTAGCCAGGACAAACCGAGAACCTCAACTAGCCTGGACAACGAGACAACCTCAACTAGCCAGGACAAGGAGAGAACCTCAACTAGCTAGGACAAGGACATAACCTTAACTAGCCAGGACAAGGAGAGAACCTCAACTAGCCAGGACAAACAGAGAACCTCAACTAGCCAGGACAAGGAGAGAACCTCAACTAGCCAGGACAAGGAGAGAACCTCAACTAGCCAGGACAAGGAGAGAACCTCAACTAGCCAGGACAAGGAGAGAACCTCAACTAGCCAAGACAAGGAGAGAACCTCAACTAGCCAGGACAAGGAGAGAACCTCAACTAGCCAGGACAAGGAGAGAACCTCAACTAGCCAGGACAAGGATATAACCTCAACTAGCCAGGACAAGGAGAGAACCTCAACTAGCCAGGACAAGGTTTCTCTCTTTGTCCTGGCTAGTTGAGGTTCTCTCCTTGTCCTGGCTAATTGAGGTTTCTCTCTTTGTCCTGGCTAGTTGAGGTTCTCTCATTGTCCAGGCTAGTTGAGATTATATCCTTATCCTTGCTAGTTGAGATTCTCTCCTTGTCCTGGCTAGTTGAGGTCCTCTCTATATGCTTATCCTGGCCGGTTGGCCTTGTCCTGGTTAGTTGAGGTCTGTCCTGGTCCTGGCTAGCTGTCTTCCTCAGCATGGCTTTCAGGGTTGCATGGAAACATTCCGACATTCCATCTGTCTGGGGGTGTTATGGAGTAGTCCTGATGTACTTTATCTTCAGCAGGTTGAACACTGAGGACTTCATGTTCAAACAAAAGTTAGATCGTTGATCTGTCAGGATCTCTTCTGGTATGCTCATTCATTCTTCTAAACACTTGGCAGAGGCTTCAGCCACCGTCTAGGCAGGTAGCCTGAATGTGATGAGTGGCCCACTTCTGGGAGTGAATTCCTCTGCACATGCTCACATACCTTCACCAGGTGTTTATGTCTTGAGAAGTGCCAGCCTCCACACTGATGACTGACCTGCAGCTTCTGGAGTCTTTGCTTGCAAGGAGAGAACCTCAACTAGCCAGGACAAGGAGAGAACTTCAACTAGCCAGGACAAGGACATAGCCCAGGACAAGGAGAGAACCTCAACTAGCTAGGACAAGAAGAAAACCTCAACTAGCCAGGACAAGGAGAGAACCTCAACTAGCCAGGACAAGGAGAGAACCTCAACTAGCCAGGACAAGGAGAGAACCTCAACTAGTCAGGACAAGGAGAGAACCTCAACTAGACCTGACTAACCAAGTCAAGGTTAGAACTTCAGCATGCCTCTATAGATAACCTAAATAACACTAAAGACCACAATGCACTCACTCTAAACACTCCTACCTCCAATCATATACTAACCCACATCCAAGTGCACACTGTAATGAACCCGACCTCTGCCAACACCCAGGAGGGGCGGTACCACCCTGCTGCATACCAATCCTATAGTAGCCAGGGTCAATTGGCGATGGAAAAGGCAAGGGTCAGAGTGCAAACAAGGAGTGATTAGTCAAAGCCCACCCTTTACCAACTGGGATAGTGTCTGGAGACAGCAGCATTGGAAATCTAATATCCAACATGGTAATTAAAGTTATGCACAAATAGCTAATTAGCCCTCCTAACACTCCTGTGATTATTGGACTAGGAATGTGTATTACTTTGCACGGATGTTCAAGTGCCTTATTGCACTGAGTTAACAATTGGTAAAGATTCTTGCCGAGAATCTGCCAGGTCAGGCATATTTAAGGAGAGGCGAGGATCAAGTCTCTAGCAGCTAATTAGTAGCTGTCAATTTTGCCAACAATTTTGCCAACTAGTAGCTGTAACTATACTAAGTTCTGCCATCAACTACTTGATTTTGACTTGTAGAGCATCAGTACTCTTCCTCCCTAATCATGGTCATCACTCGTGTTTCTATATATTATATGTACCTACTGTCAAGTGATAATAACTACTAGTGAGTGCTAATTAGTGCACACGTGTCTCTGCCCACAGCCTTCAAGAAGGTCAGTCAGCCAGTGGTTGCTGGGAGCATTTATATCCAAGAGGCCTCCCACCTGGCGAAGATGAGGGCAGGAGACCTCCCTCTACCACATCCTGAGTGGGAGGGATTACAGGCTGCTAGGCCACACCCATAATCATTATTTTAATTGGAAGTTTCCTTCTGGACAAAGGAAGTCTTCAACTCTTACAAGTTCCATTATCTGTTGTGAGTGGAGGACAATAAAAGCTTCATTGAATCATGCATTATAATTCATCAACTAATTGCCAACAGAAAACTAAAATATATCAATCTTATTCAATTGAAAGTTACTAGCATACACAAACCCATCTTGATCTACACGCACACCCAAATAGTCCCCACCACCAAATGAGGTGACATAGTCTCCCTCAGTTGTAAACACTACTATCTTACGTACACCAGTATCTGTCACATACACATACTGACCAGCTACACACACACCATGTGGAGACTTCAACCTCTTCACACCATCCTCATCACAGCCAAAGGAGCGTAGGAATGCACCATCATTACTGAAGACTTGAATACTAGAGCTCCCAGGATTACTGACGTACACATTTTGATGACTGTCAGGAGATAGGCCATACAATGTGTTTTTATCTGCACCAACAATCTGTCTCACATATTTCAGTTCTCTGTCGTACACCATGATCCTACCTCCATTGCGAACTTCAGTAACCATCACTTCATCTCCAACTACTGCAACATCTTCATGTCCTGGACCTTTCACTTGCTGGACTCTGTGTACTTGAACCTTGCTGCAGTTCTTGTTCGACTTGAAGATTTGATTAGTGCCTTCATCAGTGAAATAGATGTTGTCTTCACTGTCTACAGCAATACCTTGTAAATAGTGAAATTTATGTTCCGAGCGATTGATACTTCTCAATCTTTTCCCCTCTCTATCCAACACAACGACATCTCCTCTATATTCAGCGACTATAATCTCACCTACGGAGTTGACAGTGATACCATAAGGCCTTGTTACACCACCCCACACCTTGATACGCTTGTCTAGTTGAGTGGGCAGGATGGGGACAAGCACAGGGAAGGGACTGCCTGCTACTTGATGCCCGTCCAATGAGATCGTAAGTTCATGTCGTCCACGGTGAGTGGGTGTGTACTGGATGCGATATTTGTCGGCTCCAATTTCTTTGGTGCTGGATTTGATGGAGCTCCACTGTGCAGACACTTCATATGGCAGTCTATTTGAACAGCACGTTTGGCTGGCTTGTTGCCACAGAGTTGAGTGGTGCACAAGACCACTTCCCATAACTTCCCAGCCTCAGCCTTGGTGGACACAGTGTTGATGACTAGAGTGATGGGAAGTCCAGTTATCTTAGCCTGGGTCTGGAGGAGCTGCTCCAGGGCCTCAGCACAGCTCACCTCCACCGCTACATCAACCTCCTCAATTGGCGTAAGCTTCTGCCCCGGCTTGGCGCTGTCTTCAATTAGTTTTTCCTGGATCCTACTCTCCAACTCAGCATGTGCACACATGACCTCATCATTGGAACAATGCTTCACACACTGCTCAGTGTAGTCCACAATGCTCTGCATCTCTGCAAGGGAAATGGAAATGTCATCCTTCTGACCTTTAAGCTTCTCCAATTTCTCACACACTCTCTTTTTGGCCTCCTCTAGCATCTTCTGTTTGTGACTTTCAATGATAGCGTGCAGCTCCTCGAAGGACTTCCCGATGGTGTTGGCTACAGACTCTCCCTGGGCTGCTATCTCAGATTCCGTGGTCTGTATCTCTTCAACAGCACAAGAGAGATTGGCCGCCACTTTTCTCAGAGGCCTCAAGCTCTCCATCAGCTCTTTCCTCTTCTTCTCAGCTGCTAAGTTGGTGAAGTCAAAGAGGTGGTCCCTGTGGTCTTTTAGTGTGCAGTAGCGACAAATTAATACATCACAGTCGAAGCAGAACAGCTTGAGCGACTCTGTGTGAAGTTGGCACTTCTTAGCAGCACGATCCTTGGGGAGGATGTCTTTAGCTCTCTCCTTCTTCACCTCATCCAAAGAGAGAACTTCATGGCCATCAAAGACAACTTTCATCCTCAGATGTGCCTCCACACATTTCTCACACATGAACTTGTCACATTGTCGGCAAAATGATTCAGCTTTGACTGAAGAGGTGGTGCATATCTCACACTCCACCTCCTCCTTGCTAAGAGCTCTCTTCTGCTTGGCATACAGTTCTTTGAGGCGGTTGATATGGAAAGCCGTTTTGAGATGGTCTTCATTGCCCTCAGGCAGGGTGGTTTCATGGCGACACTCTGGGCAAGGGAAAGGCTGGTCTTTGCCTGTCCTGAGGGCTAGCTTGAGGATGCAGTGCTTGCAGTAGCAATGGAGGCAAGGGAGGGCCTTGGGCAGAGTGTAGTGCTCCTGGCAGATGGAACATGTGATCTCCTTCTCTAACTCCATCAAATACTTCTCGGCCTCCTCCATGTCTCTAGCCATGGTTGCAATGTTTAGAGAGAACTAGTAGTTGAGAAACACTTTAGATACAGAACTTCAGCAGACACAAGAGCTACAGGAAACAGTGCAAATCGGGTGTGGCCTTAATTATATTCATGAGTGGTGATGTAATGCTGCACCCACAAAAGAGGGTGTGTCATCTGGTATTGCACATGTGCAGAGACAAGACTGGGATTGTGTCACATGTTGGTAGTAAGGCAGTGCTACACATAAGATGTGTAATTATATTATAGTCTCAACTTTCTTTGATGCTGTAGAGAGAGGAGAGTGGTAGTCATGCAGCCATACATATGTATTGTCCAAGCAGATAAGGAGAACTCTCCCAGGCCTACTGCACACTACATGTCCCATGCCCTCCACCAGACCTGATTCAGGTGTAGCCTAGGAAACACACTGGTGTGTGTATGTGGGCTAGTAGCCACAAGGAAGAGCCTTTTTGTCTCCAAACAGGTGGTGAGATATATGGAGGTAGAGCTCTCTCTCTCTCTTCATTATTATATAACTTGAATGGAATTCTCCCTCCAACATTCTTTCTCCTCCAATAGTCTCTGCCCATTATGAGGTCTGAACAAAACAGAGTTTTCCCTTGAATTGTCTTGGCAACATGCACTCATCTTGTGTGTGTTAGATACTTAGTAGCACGAGAACGATTCTTAACAAAGCACACTTCCGGTATCCCGGTATTACAACATACTTCCGGTATCCCGGTATTACAACATATATGACATCTCCCTTTGTTACAAGCTATAGTAAAGTTCTTACATTATTATCTTTGTCTAGTTCATTACATAGTCCTTGTACTTTGCTGGGGGGTTGGTTTGTCTGCCACTTCGGGTGATGTGTCTCGGGACACTTGGTGTTGTTGACTCAGCGACAACTTTAGTGGTTGGATCTGTGTTTGGTGGCTTAAGGATGCCATCAGCCTCTGCTGCTCTTGGGACGGTGTTGGCTGGTGCTGGCTTTGCGAGTATCCTTGTAGATGGAAATTCCAATCCATTCGGAGTCGGTTCCTTGAAATGGGAAGCACACTTCCGTAGGTTGACACGGTTTCGGCGTAGTTTGCGGATGCCCGTATCGATGATGTAGGAGTGTGGTGTCTCATGTTTGCCCACCATATTGGCTATCTGCCACTTTTGTGACTTCAACTGGCTTGGAGTTGTATACAGAACTTTGTCACCTGGTTCAAATCCATCGTAGTTAGCCTTTCTGGCATGACGGTCATAGTACTGTTTGGCTAGCATCTGCTTTCCTTTTAGCTTCTGTTGTATCACTTCATTTGAGTAGGCACTGGGTTTCAATAGCTCAGTACTTATGATCAGGCTTGTCTTGATCCTTCTACTCATGAGGAGTTGTGCTGGTGAGAGATCAACACCTGTGATTGGAGTTGCATTGTAGTCCATGATTGCAACTTTGCGACTTTTTGACTTTTTCCACATGCATTTCACAGTTTGCACGGCTCTTTCAGCTTCCCCATTGGATTGAGGGTAGTGAGGGCTTGAAGTAGTGTGCTGGATACCGTTCTCCTTGCAGAAACTTCTGAACTCTGCGCTAGAGTACTGGGGACCGTTGTCAGTAGTCAGAGCATCTGGAAATCCATGTGTGGTGAAAACATTCATCATGGCTTCAATGAGCGATTTGCTCGTTAGATCTTCCAGCTTTTCCACAGCTATCCACTTGCTGAAGTAGTCCACTAGCACTACATAGTGCTCCTGATGGAATTCAAAGATGTCTGATGCTACTTGAGCCCAAGGCCTTTCTGGAATCTGCCTCTGTGTCATTGGTTGTGGAGTTTGCTTCTTCATGTTCTCCTGGCACTCTTGGCAATTCTCGATCATTTGTTCTATTCTGTCATTGAGGCCTGGCCAGTAGCAGCTCTCTCGGGCTCTAGCTTTGCACTTTACAATGCCCAAGTGTGAGGCATGGATGCGCTCGAGTGCATAGTCACGCATTGATGGAGGGATTACTATCCTTTCTCCCTTGTACAGGATTCCATCAACATAGTCCATTTGCTCACGAAATGGCCAATATTGCTTCACTTCCTCAGGTAGTTGTGACTTCACTTGCGGCCAGCCATTGAGAACTACTGTCACCAGCATTCTCAATTCCTCAGATGTTTTCTGTCTGAACTCTTCTGACTTCTCCTCTGAAACTGATACTTTATGTATCATGGAAGTTTCTTCTGCTTCATCTATCTTCTCCATGTCAGGTAGATTAGCTCGGCTGAGGGTGTCAGCTAGTTGCATCTCAACACCTTTCCTGTACTCAACAGTGAGATCATAGATGCTGAGTCGGAGCAACATACTTTGGAGGCGTTGTGGGGCTGCAAGCAGTGGCTTTTTGAATATGACTTCAAGTGGTTTGTGGTCTGTTTCCACCATTACATGCTTGGCATAGATGTATGTGTGGAATTTCTTGCATGAGAACTCTATTGCTTTGAGCTCCTTTTGGATTTGAGAGTACCGTTGCTCAGTGTCATTCAGTGCTCGTGAGGCATATGCGATGACTTTGCCTTCTTGAACTAAGGCTGCTCCAAGGGCGTAACTGCTGGCATCACATTGGATTACAGTCGGCTTTTCAACATCATAGTAGGCCAATGTGCATGCTTCTACGCACATCTGTTTGAGCTTTCCAAATGCCTTTATCTGGGGCTTGTTCCATTAGAATTCTGCATTCTTGATCACATCTCTTAGAGGCTTGTCTACTTCACTCATCTTCGGAAGGAACTTGTTCAGGTAAGTCATGAAACCTAGGAATCTACGTACATCCTCTTTGGATGTCGGAGCCGGCATTTGTGCTATTGCTCGTACTTTCTCTGGATCTGGTTGTGCTCCCTTATCGGTTATTATGTGACCAACATACTTGATTCTGCTTTGGCGGAGCTTGCATTTTTCGAGATTCAGCTTCAGGTTCCACTGCGTGGATCTACGTAGAACTTGCTTGAGAACTTTGTCATGTTCTTCTAATGTCTTGCCTGATATTATTATGTCGTCCATAATTGCTGTAGCTCCTTCAATGCCTTCCAACATACTGTCCATGGTCCGTTGGTAAATCTCTGGTGCACTCTTTATTCCAAATGGAAGTCTCAGCCACCGAAAGCGTCCCTCTGGTGTGTTGAACGTAGTTAGGTACGATGAGTCTTCATCAAGTGGCAGCTGGCAGAACCCTGACTTAGCATCCAGTGTGCTAAAGTACTTGGCTCCATTCAGGTCACTCATGACCTGCTCCACTGTTTTGATTGGGTAGATCGACCTCTTGATAGCTTTATTCACATTACTTGGGTCGAGACAGATGCGTATCTTCCCCTTTCTCTGTGCAACTACCATGGAACTGACCCAGTCTGTTGGTTCTGTGACCTTTGTTATGAAGCCTTCCTCTTCCATCTCTTTGATCTTCTTTTTAATTTGTGGGAGAAGAGCTTTTGGCTGTGACCTTGGGCCATGTACTACTGGCTTCGCTGTAGGGTCTATGTCAAGTGTCACTACAATGGGCATGATGCCTGTGGTGTTGTTCACTTCAGGGCACATGTCCTCCGGTTTGACTTCGTCAGTCTTTGGCTGGTCTAGGGCTGTTTGGTGTACTCTCACAATCAGTCCCAGTGCTACACATGCTTTGTGTGACAGTAGGGGCACTTGTTTAATGTGTACCACAAAGAAGGTCAGCATCCTCTTACTCTGTTTGTATCTTGCAGATAATTGGATTGTTCCCATTGGCTTCAGTTTGTCTCTGGTATATGATGACAGCACCCGATTTGTGGGGTTGAGATGGTTTTTGGAGAATCCGAGCTTGGTTAACTGTTCATATGGCAGAACATTTATCGGTGATCCCGTGTCAAGCTCAAAATTAAGGTACTTGTCTTCATTGACTTGGATGTCCTCGTAGAACTCTCCCTCTTTGGCATTTTCCGACATTGCGTGAAATTGTAAGTCATCTCCTTCCTCTTCATCTTCAAATTCCAGAGCATGTGTTCCCTTCTTTTTGCGAAAACACATTGCCGAGTAGTGTCCTGTGCCACCGCAATTGTAGCATTTTTGCCCTTTTGCTGGACATTGTTCATGGGTACTTGTGTTACCACACTTAGTGCACATTGACCCATCCCGTTTCTTTCCAAACGTATATCGACTTACTTTGGATTTGTCACTGTGTCGTTTCTGTTTGTTCCTGTAAGTGCTTGCTTTCCCCTTCATTGCATGAATAGATGCATCTTCTCCTTTGGAGAATTCTCTGAGGCTCTCCCTGGAGGTTTCGTGGGTCTGACCAATCTCGATAGCTTTTTCGAGAGTTAGGTTGTCTCCTTCATCTAGACATTTCTCTCGAACTCTGTCATGTAAGCAGCGGAACACGATTGCATCACGTACCTGACGGTCAGCATCTAGATACCCACAATCTTTAACTAGAATTTTCAGATCAGTGACGAAGTTGTCGAAGGTCTCAGTGTTAGATTGCTTCCTTTTGTCCAATTTGAAGCTTGCTCTGATTTGGTTCTTGCGTGGTGCAGTGTACTCGTCGAACTTTTCAATGTTGGGGACTAGCTTGTATTTGTCAGCTGGCGCAATGGTAAAGTTCTCGTGGATTTCTCTACCGCGCTCCCCGACATAAAGCAGGAGGTATGCAACTCTCTCCTTCTCTGATTTGGCCGAATGAGGACCCAGGCAGTAGCAGTCGAAGTGTTTCTTGAACCTGCTCCACTCTCTATTAAGATCCTCTGCCTTCCAGTTCACGTTGGGAACTGCTAGCTTTAGCTCAGCCATTTTACTGTCAATTCTACCGCTATATAGCGCTAGCTACCTAAGTCTTTTTTACCTCTGACACCATGTTAGATACTTAGTAGCACGAGAACGATTCTTAACAAAGCACACTTCCGGTATCCCGGTATTACAACATACTTCCGGTATCCCGGTATTACAACATATATGACAGTGTGTGTGCAGATGAGGTTAAATTTGAAGCTGGAGGTGCAGAATGTTAGGAGGATGGAGGCAAAGATGGGCAATTATCCTCCTAATGCATGGAGAGGTGGCAGCTGAAGCCACACCACAAATTGCAGAGCTCACTTCCAAACAGCAAAGTTCAGAAGGTCAGGATTCTAGCGACCCTTTCACGGACCTGACTGATGACACAGAGCAACTGGAAACTAATGAAATACTAGTCCATGACTGAGGACTACCAAAACCTTTCTTTCCAACTGGGCTAGGGCCCTGGCCTCCATTTTATATTGTCTGGTTTTGTGGTTGGGTGAAGCCCAATAGGGCCTGGAAGGAGCCAGTGCCGAGGCTAAATGATTCACACATGCCTAGCAGGCTAGCCTGGGTTTGGGATAAATTATGTACGCCCTCAAATCGTATTCACCTTCATTTAGTGCACACCCCATATAGGGTAGCTGAACTTTTTTGAACCTCCATTGGAGGAAATAAAAGAGGTGGCTCCAGCAGTTGCAGGGAGGGGGTGTAGGCTGTGATGATTTTTTTTAAAGCTACAAGTTTTAATTATATACACACAAACTTACACACAATAATTAGCCATCAATGTGGTTTTAGCAGGTTAACAGGTGGTCTGGGGGGGGGGGGGCACAGGCATCATAATCACCTTCTCAATAATCAAATTTCAAATTGCTGTAGCATTTAGTATCAAAAGAGAGCACACAGAGATACCTATCTTTTGAGCTATATATCAAGTCCATACCATGAAGTTTGCAGAATCTATGGAGCTCTAAAGTTTTAACCACAAGTTTTAAAAATAAAAAAATAAAAAAATACCATCGTCTCCCATACACTAAGTAGTAAATATTCTGTGCTGAAATGAGGTGTGTTTATATGCCTTAAAATACAATAGGACTACAAGAAAATATAGCAAGAACGATTTTCTGTATGGAGCACATCAAACATTAATTAACTGGCATCAATTATTTGTGTACTCTGAACCACACTATAATTAAGCTTGCAAAAAGGTTTTGAATCCTCTCAATACTCAAATTTAGAAAAGGACAGAAGAAAAGGTCCAGAAACAAGATGGCCGAAATTTGTCCATGACAGACTAAAGGTTGATTAATATAAGCATTCACACTCCTCATGCTGAGAGAAGGCCAGCAATGGTGTGTGCTCTGTGCAGGTGAGTGCACCACCCTAAACCATGCCCCCCATAGGAGAGCACAGTTGGTTGGTCAGTCCTGAGGCCCAGCATCACCACAATACAAGGTCTTAGCCTGGTTCTTGCCTGGGGCACTGTTTCTCCAAGTGGACCATTACCCAGGGGCGTGGGGAATCTGTTTGGTGGGCAGCTGAGCACCTCCGTCCAATCTGGTGGTCCGACTACTGTGTCTCAACTCCCAAAACTATGTACGTAAAGCCACACCCACAGTCAGGTATCTCATACATTGCCATGCTTAGAGAACTCGAGCATTCAGGAAAGTCACGAATGGCAAGCATTTCGTCCAAAACACATCCCCAGTGAGTGTGAACGTGTTGCATTTGCTCGTTTGATTTCCATTTGTCTAATGAAAACCGAAAGCATTCGGTGGAAACATTAGGAGGAAGGGAAGAAAGCTACAAACCAACAAAAGGAAAAAAGAAAAAAAGGAGTAAGAAGAAGAAAAAGGGGGAAAGATTCAGCTGAAAATCACCCCACGACATCCTGTAGACTTGGGCATTGTTCTATGTATGGCAGTGGAGAGAGACAAACACTTCCCAGATCCAAGTCTTCCTGCCCTCACCGACTAGAGCAAGCTTGATACGGTTCACCATGCACCCACATAATGATACCCATGCCGTTGTAGCATTAGCTACTCCACAAGTAAGAATACACAAGTACGGAAGGGGAGGACTTGAGCACAGGCAAGCAGGGGAGGGGAGGACATGAGCACAGGCAAGCAGGGGAGGGGAGGACATGAGCACAGGCAAGCAGGGGAGGGGAGGACATGAGCACAGGCAAGCAGGGGAGGGGAGGACATGAGCACAGGCAGGCAGGACATGAGCAGGGGAGGGGAGGACATGAGCATGGACAAGCAGGAGTAGGTCAGCAGTTCCTGTGCATGCGAAATGGTGAATGAGCAAGTGTCTCAAGTGTGTTATTGAAAGGATGTTTTGCCAGTGCAGTGAGTGCAGTGAACCCCCCACCCCCCCACCCCCTACCCAGCCTGGCACTAGCTGTAGGTGTACAAGAAACATCATCTCACAAGCAGTCTGAAGGCTCCTCACTGAACCTTTACTAACCTCTAATCAATATTTAAAGCACCAGATGCTGTGTAGAGAGGAAAGTGGTTGTCATGCAGCCATACATATCAAACACCACACACATGCACCATACTCACCACCACTAGATCAGGATATTGGTGTGGCTAGGAAACACACACTCTAGTAGCCACAAGGGCTAGTCTTTTTGTCTGTGCTGTGACACAGTGGAGGAGCTCTCTCTCTCTCTTCAATAATCACATACACACACAACACACATACACACATACACTCCTACATCACGCGCATACACACACACACACAGGGCAAAGGTCATGGTAGTTGTACATCTGGTTCAACATTTGGTGTTGACCTAACATAGTCACTTAAGCCTCTTCATGGTCAACAATTAGCAGTGACCATCCTATTAGATGCACACCAAATGAGATACGAGTTATCGAGTCTGCACCTTTGAACTTAGTGAGTGCAATTGTGGCAACACTTGGCACGTGCCACTACCAAGGTGGGTCATGCAGCACATGGTCTCTGATAAGTCTGAGGGCAAGCACTATTTACCTGTAGAGGAGGTTCACAACATACTGCCTTGGCCACTAACAGCAGCCATTGCTGTGCATCTAGAGGAGGTTAACAACATACTACCCTGGCCACTAACAGCAGCCATTGCTGTGCATCTAGAGGAGGTTCACAACATGCTGCCCTGGCCACTAACAGCAGCCATTGCTGTGCATCTAGAGGAGGTTCACAACATACTGCCCTGGCCACTAACAGCAGCCATTGCTGTGCATCTAGAGGAGGTTCACAACATGCTGCCCTGGCCACTAACAGCAGCCATTATTGTGCATCTAGAGGAGGTTCACAACATGCTGCCCTGGCCACTAACAGCAGTCATGGCTGTGCATCTAGAGGAGGTTCACAACATACTGCCCTGGCCACTAACAGCAGCCATTGCTGTGCATCTAGAGGAGGTTCACAACATGCTACCCTGGCCACTAACAGCAGCCATTGCTGTGCATCTAGAGGAGGTTCACAACATGCTACCCTGGCCACTAACAGCAGTCATTGCTGTGCATCTAGAGGAGGTTCACAACATGCTGCCCTGGCCACTAACAGCAGCCATTGCTGTGCATCTAGAGGAGGTTCACAACATGCTACATACCCTGGCCACTAACAGCAGCCATTGCTGTGCATCTAGAGGAGGTTCACAACATGCTACCCTGGCCACTAACAGTAGCCATTGCTGTGCATCTAGAGGAGGTTCAAATATGCTGCCCTGGCCACTAACAGCAGCCATTACTCTATTCAATGAGTGTTTTCATGAGACATTAAAATGTAAGTACGTGGTCAAGCACGCGTGTGGAAAATGAATTTCGTTAATAATCCCATAAAACTCATTTTCCACCCACACGCTTGAATGCTACTTACGTTTTAGCGCCTAATGAAAATACTCATTCTAGCCACAACTGGTGCTAATTTCACTTTAGCACTTTGCAATATGGAGATATTTATGCGGCCAAATTCAGGCATTCAGGTTTCGAAGTTCCCTCCACTTTAGGTCTAGTAACTTGGCTATAGTTATACCTATGAAAAATATTTTAGAATCAAAATAGAGCACACAGAGAGACCTATCTTTTGAGCTATATCAAGTCCATACCATGACGTTTTACACGTTTTACAGAATCTATGGAGCTATAAATTGGTAACCACAAGTTAAATATTTTTTTAATGCCACGCCACTGTCCCCCCCTTAAAAAAGCTGCACAGGTATAACTAAGCTAAAGTTACATGCAGCCAAAGTGGGGGGGCCCTAAAATCTAGTGCCTGGAAAGTGCTAGCCAGTTATCTGTAGCTAGAGGAGGCTACTCTACAACTTCCTGCTTGCATTTAGGCACTAAATAGTGACCAAGTAGGCAAGAGCGGGTGCTGAAGGGAAAATTCCGTCGAATCGGAAAACTCCAGCCAAAGACCACTTGCACATGGTGTGTCTGCTCATGTAAAAGGAAGGAGGATGACAATGGCATGAAACTGTGGCTACAAAGAGTACGGGCAAGGCCTCCTGGTGGGCTCTTAAGAAAACCTTCTCTTCTAGTTTGGGACCAACTCAGAGCACATAAAACTGAAGCCATTAAAGAGAAGGTGGGAGAATTGAAGACCCAAGTAGCCGCCATTCCTGGGGGGCTGACGAGCCAATGGCCGCCTTTAGATGTGTCAATATTTAAGCCTAACATGTGGGAGCAGGGGAACCAATGGATGGGAGAACCAGGTCATGACCTCACCCCCGCAGGAAGAGTGGAGCGGCCCACCATTACACAGGTGTGTTAGTGGGTGAAGAAGTCGTGGGATGACATAAGAACTGAAGTAATTGTGAAATGCTTTAAAAAGTGTGGGATTACTAATGGCCTGGATGCAAGTGAAGAGTGGCACTATTTGAAGACACTGATGCCAGCAGTTCAGTTTCTATAAACTAATGATGATGACTTTTTAGGTTGTGCTGACGAGGCAGAATCTTCGGGCTTTGAAGAGGATTAGGTGGGGGGGAGTTTATTTTACTGAAGAGTCATGTTTTCTGCACATTCTCTTATTGTGTTGAGTAAGACTAGCACTGAAGTCATTTCATGTCCCGGTAGGTAGGATTTGCATGTAGTCATGGTTACCGGGTATATTAGTTGTAAAGGACTCCTTTTGCTGTGCTGATCTCCTGCCTTATGTTCAATAGAAAATACTGGTAGCTTGCCTTGTATAAATAAAAGTATGCATTCTAATTTTACTACTTTCTTTAACCAGAATACAGTGCAACATTTTGGGGTGGGATGCTTAAAATACACTAATTAGTAAATATTCTGTGCTGAAATGAGGTGCGTTTATATGCCCTAAAATACGATAGGAATACAAGATAATACACCAAGAATGTTTTTATATCTAGAGCACAACAAACAGTTGAACTTAATTAACTGACACCAATTATCTGTGCACTCTGAACCACACAATAAGGTCTGCAGCTAACTCGGAATCCTCTCAATACTCACATTTAGAAAAGGAATGAAGAGAAGGCCCAGAAACAAGATGGCGATAATGAAGACACCGAGATGAATATGAGCAGATGGGTGTGGCTTTAGGGGAGACTATAGAAGAATGAGCCACCCAAGTTCATCACACCATAGGCAAGAACTCCTGAGGTGTGCACAAGGACAGAATGCATCTTGTTTTCCTGATGACCACACACAAACAACAACAACAACAACAACAACAATAGGACTGCTGAAATTTGTCCATGAACAGACTAAAGGTTGATTAATATAAGCATTCACACTCCTCATGCTGAGAGAAGGCCAGCAATGGTGTGTGCTCTGTGCAGGTGAGTGCCCCACCCTAAACCATGCCCCCATAGGAGAGCACAACAGTGTTGGTTGGTCAGTCCTGAGGCCCAGCATCATCACAATACAAGGCCTTAGCCTGTGCAGGTGAGTGCACCACCCTAAACCATGCCCCCATAGGAGAGCACAACAGTGTTGGTTGGTCAGTCCTGAGGCCCAGCATCATCACAATACAAGGCCTTAGCCTGTGCAGGTGAGTGCACCACCCTAGACCAGAAAGATTGCCCGCTGGATGGGTACTTCCTTGCCTCCGTCTCCACCGACCATGACGAAAAACACTACATAGGGCTCACGGATACAACTTTCAAGGCACGCTACACAAACTACAAGTTCTCCTAACCATGAAAACAAGAGAAACACTACAGAACTCCCCAAATATATACATATGGAAACTTAAAGACAGCAAAACCCGACACAACATAAAATGGGCCATTATCGACAGAGCAGCATCGTATTCCACCATATCGAAACGTTGCAACTTGTGCATTGCTGAAAAATTCCACATTATCTACTCCGACAGCCAAACATCATTGAACAAGCGATCAGAATTCCTTACAAAGTGTAGGCACAAGAACAAGTTTCTCCTCAAGAGCATTTGAATTATCAAATTCATCAACACCCATTCATTAACGCCCATCCATGGACTAGCATCACCCCACTTGCCTGCCCCACCTCATATATGCTCACATGCCACCTCAGTTGCTCATTGTCACTGATGATTGCATTAGCATGAAACTATAGTAGGACTAGCCATCCAATACTTCTCTATTATTCAATAGCTCTGCTTTAACACAGCATTGAGCACTACAGTATTTGTAGCCTTCACCAGCGAACTACCTTCTAAGTATATTATATATATATATATACACATATACACATATATATATATATAATATACATGTATATATATAATATATATAATATATATAATATATACATGTATATTATATATATATACACATATATATATATAATATATACATGTATATATATATAATAAAGAGGGAGAGATTGATGGCTATGTATGTGCAAAGCAACACTCACAAGAAGTTTAAAGTTGATTGAGCATTTCATTTTGCAGGTAGACAGACATCTTACAAATTCCATGCCTCCCCAATCACTTGCCATAGACCCCCCACTCAGAGAGAGCTATCTTTGCCACTAAAATCAACTGTCTGGTAGTTGCCACCATTATGCCAGTAGGCCAGCCTGGAGGAGGAGAGAAGAGAAGGAGTACATGTGGGAGGAAGAGGAGGAGATGAGGAGGAGGTAGAGGTAGGGCAGGAGCAGGAGGAGAAATAGGAGGAGTAGGCGGTGGAGAAGAGGAGGGAGAGAGGGAGGAGGAGGAGAAATACAAGACACTAACTAGCCAATGATGGGGTCAGCAAAGCTGGCAACTCAGCTCTCATAAGATATGGACAACCAGGACCAGGCTAATGATGGGGTCAGCAAAGCTGGCAACTCAAGGCCCTCATAAGATATGGACAACCAGGACCAGGCCAATGATGGGGTCAGCAAAGCTGGCAACTCAAGGCTCTCATAAGATATGGACAACCAGGAGACCAGGCCAATGATGGGGTCAGCAAAGCTGGCAACTCAAGGCTCTCATAAGATATGGACAACCAGGACCAGGCCAATGATGGGGTCAGCAAAGATGGCAACTCAAGGCTCTCATAAGATATGGACAACCAGGACCAGGCTAATGATGGGGTCAGCAAAGCTGGCAATTCAAGGCTCTCATAAGATATGGATAACCAGGACCAGGCCAATGATGGGGTCAGCAAAGCTGGCAACTCAAGGCTCTCATAAGATATGGACAACCAGTATACCAGGCCAATGATGGGGTCAGCAAAGCTGGCAACTCAAGGCTCTCATAAGATATGGACAACTAGGACCAGGCTAATGATGGGGTCAGCAAAGCTGGCAACTCAAGTCTCTCATAAGATATGGACAACCAAGACCAGGCCAATGATGGGGTCAGCAACTTAAGGCTCTCATAAGATATGGACAACCAGGACCAGGCCAATGATGGGGTCAGCAAAGCTGGCAACTCAAGGCTCTCATAAGATATGGACAACCTGGGCCAGCAGAAACACTGACCATCATCCCTTTGTATGATCATCAAACCAGCCACCCACTCCAACTTTTGTATTGCTCAGCCTACAAAACAAATTAAGTCTTAAAAACAGAAAATGGAGGGAGTGGGAGGATGCAACCTAGGCTTCTTTGGAGCACTCCATGACTCAAAATAAAAGATGGGGGATCACCTAATTTTTTTTTACTGTAACAGATAATAATAATTATTATTATAATACGTACTAATAATATTTAGTAGTAGTACTGTAGTAATAATAATAATAATAATAATAATAATAGTAGTAGTAGTAGTAGTAGTAGTAATAATAATAAAAATAGCAACAAAATTAATAATAATAATAATAATAATAATAATAATAATAATAATAATAATAATAATAATAATAATAATAATAATAATAATAATAGTAATAGTAGTAGTAGTAGTAATAAAAATAACAATATAAAAATAGCAACAAAATTAATAATAATAATAATAATAATAATAATAATAATAATAATAATAATAATAATAATAATAATAATAATAATAATAATAATAATAATAATAATGTAATCAAATCATCATCATCATAGTCATAATAATAATAATAATAATAATAATAATAATAATAATAATAATAATAATAATAATAATAACAATAATAACAATAACAATAATAATAATAATAATAATAATAATAATAATAATGTAATCAAATCATCATCATCATCATAGTCATAATAATAATAATAATAACAATAATAATAATAACAACAACAACAACACCACCACCACCAACAACAACAACAACAACAATAATAATGTAATCACATCCTCATCCTCCTCATAATAATTAAAAATAATAATTAAAAATATATTAAAAAATAATAATAATAATAATAAATAATAATAATAATAATAATAATAATAATAATAATAATAATAATAATAATAATAATAATAATAATAATAATAATAACAATAACAACAACAATAATAATTATAATAATTATAATTGGTAATAATTAATGCCACAATAAATAATAATAATAACAATAACAACAACAACAACAATAATAATAATAATATTTAGTAACAACATAAATATAAGATGAACTTAAAGAGCACATTAAAATTCCAGCCCTTACGGTGATAGTACTAGGAAGAGCAAATGTGCGGCCCAATCCTGCACCACACCATATATATAGCAGAGGCCAAAATAACCTACGCTGAAAAATACAATAGGGAGGAGGAATAAGTGTCAACCACAAATTAGACTTGAGGCAAGAATCACTTGATGTGGACACATGACATCTCCTTGTACTGATATCACATTA
This sequence comes from Cladorhizidae sp. MBARI D1340-BT2, assembly GCA_028752905.1. Classification (NCBI taxonomy): domain Eukaryota; kingdom Metazoa; phylum Porifera; class Demospongiae; order Poecilosclerida; family Cladorhizidae; species Cladorhizidae sp. MBARI D1340-BT2. The sequence goes on along the minus strand of JAQNBH010000013.1, from coordinate 33,428,771 downwards.
AACATGCACAACCTCTTCACAGGCAACTCCACCCACCACAATAAGTTGGGCCGGACGTGCAGAGGAATCTTCTGGACTCTCTTGTGCAGAACTATGTTGAGGAAGTGGACAGAGATGAGGAGGAGGATGCAGATGATGGCTGTGACCAGAGCTGCCGGGGTCATGTGGCCAGTGAATATCAGCTGAAAATACTTGAGGCTTCTCTGGGAGGAAGGAAAAAGAGAAAAACTTAGAATGGGGAGGGCAGGGCTGGAGCAATGGCTGGAGCTAAGACTATATATAGAACAATGGTGAGTGCTAGACAGTTGATGTAATAAAGGAGACAGCAAGCTAGTCTTGCTGGCCTGACTCTCATGCACACACACACACACACAGAAAGAGAGAGGCTGGTCCACCTCACATGGTCACTTGTGTTGCACAGTCAGCAAATGTGGTGGCAGCTGCTCGTGTTAAACACAAAGAAGAAAAAACATGCTAGACTCCTGTGCTGGGGACGAGAGGATGGCCAACAAGACTAAGAGAGAAAAACAGTAAAAAGATATATAAATATGTAGCTATTGCACACCTCACAGACTGAGCCTAGGTGTGCTTGCCTGCAGCCTCTTGCATGCCATACAATAAGGGACTTTAGTGGAGTGAGACAGGTGGTGAAGGATGCAGCTGCCATGCACCCACTTTGCAGAGGAAGAAATTCAGCATCAGCAAACTCGTTAGGATGGGTGGCTGGAATGATGCCGAGTTTATCTGGAACAGGTCTCAAATCCAGGTAAGGATCGCTGGAGGTGGGGCTAGTCCTGAAAATACATGTTTTGTGGATAAGAAACAAGCCCTGGCTCCAAAATTGCGTCGTATAGTGCAGTAGCTGAGAACTGGTTTCAAGCATTACAACGCGCTCATCCCAACCATCACCATCACTGTAGTCTAAGCTGCGTGAGGTAGTTTTGCTTAGCAAGATCCTTTACCAACCTCTACGAGTGTTGGTAAAGGGTCTGCTGAGTGACATAATGGTGCCACAGAAAGTAATATCTGGAGATGGACACTGAGCTCGCTGCAAGCTTCTCTATGTATACGGATAGGTGACAAAGAAATCCTGTCATAATATCTCTGGGGGAGTGCAAATTTAGACATAAACTTAGCGTAATATTTTGTCCACCCTAGCATCATTTTCGTTACGCATGCCACGTGACACTTATAATCTTCTGAGTCCAGGGGCATCGCACCCCAGTGCAGGTCCGAGTTTTTTTTTTTTTTGGGGGGGGGTAGGTGGGTGTGGGGGTGGTGGTTTGCCCTATGTTCGACCCTTTACCAGAATTTTAGACGAGACTGGTAGAAACCCATGGCATTGCCAGTCCCAGTGTTGCCATTGTGTTGGACTTTATCCAAACTGTTTCGATTTTTGACCCTTAAATTTTCTGTTTGGATTTTATCAATAAATGTTTGGATTTTTCATCATTAGAAGATTGTTTGACATTTCATGCATATCAGACCATGCAGCCTATTTCAAAACCACTCTCTGTGGTATTAGCTGAGTGTGGTCATTTTGTGGTCACCTGGTCTGTGCAGGAATATACTCATGTGGTAACTTGGTCTGTGCAGGAATATTCCTGCAGAGCCAGAATCCTTTGATCTATGTGCATGCTCATGCATGAGCTATCTGGTTGGGTATTTAAAGCCTGATTTGCTGCAAGAGTTAGAATCTTTCACAGTGAGTGTCAGAGAGAGTTAGCTATGGCATCTTCAGAACCCAGTACTTCAAGTTACCAGAAGAAGATTCTTCAGATATGGATTCTGACTCTGATAATGAGGTTTCACAAATTGACATTGACAGTCAAATCTCTACATCTATCAGGTCTTCTAAGTCTGCAAAAAAACGATTGTGTGTCTATCGTAGACAGTATGCAAAGACTTTCCCATGGGCCACAACTTCGAGAAAAGGATCTTCTTTTGCCTTCTGTATGAAGTGCTCTCGTGATATAAACCTTGGAAGAGGTGGTACTAGAGATCTCAGGAGACATCAGGAAACAAAATTACACAAACACTCAGAAAAAGATGGTATGGGTGTACTGCCTCTACAGTCCTACTTTGGGCCAATAAGAGAGGAGTCTGTAATCCGTGCAGAAGTACTCTTCGCATATTTCCTTGGAGAGCACCATCTTGCCTTTCAATTGGGAGATCATTGTACCAAACTATTCAAGTTGATGTTTCCTGATTCTTCTATATATTGTTAAAGACTTGAAGTGCAGTCGTACTAAAGCAACAGCTGTGTTGAAAGTTATTGCCCAAGATTTTGTTGGAAAACCATTTCCACAGCAGTTAGAGAGACTAAATACTTCAGCTTCCAAACTGATGAGACAACTGATTTCCCGTTACACAACAAGCTGCTATTATGCTTCGATTCTTCGATAACACCCAAGGATAGGTGAGATGTATCTTCTTTGCCTTAGAGAGTGTAGAGAGGGCAACTGCAGAGCTGCTATTTAACGCAATCGATAAGCATTTTCAAGAATCCACTACCTCCTTTATGATAATCTTGTCAGATTAGGAACAGATGGGGCCAATGTAAATGTTGGGAGCACGAAATTCAGTGATGTCATGGTTATGATGTAAGCAGCCAGCTTTAGTTGCTCTTCATTGTTATTGTCACATAGCAGCACTAATAGCAAATGAGGCCTGCAAAGTCTTGCCTGATGAATTGGAAGATCTGACAACTGATGTATGGTATTATTTCCAAAGAGCCCAAGGAGGCTGCGAAGAATTTCAGAGTTTTGTGGAATGCAAGCCACACAAGTTGTTAAAAGCATACCAAACATGATGGCTCAGCCTTGAAACTTGTGTAAATCGTCTTATCGAGCAATTTGAAGCCTTACTCTCATACTTTCAAGGTACTGAGGATAAGCAGGCAGTAGTGAGAAGAGTAAACAATTTACTTGAAAAGCCTCTGACCAATGCTTACTTGCTCTTTCTATGTTCTGCATTACAAATTGTTAATAATTTCTACAGGTACATGCAGCAGCAATCTCCAATTCTTCATGTTCTATACCAAGAGCTCGATGGCTTAATACGAAAATTTATGTTGCTGTTCATGAATTCTGAGTACGTGTGTGCTGCTGAACATGTTTCGCAAGTTGTATTGATAACTCAGAAGAGTATCTCCCTTCACACGAAGTTTTCGTAGGTCACAACACACTATCATACCTTGAAGAAGAGGATTGATTATCATCTGAAGATGTGAGAAAATTTAGGGAGACTATCCAAGCTTGGTGGATTGCTGCAGCCAAAAGAGCTGTCAAACAATTACCTATGAGTCACAAGTTACTCTCCGATCTCAAATAGCTTCAACCAGGCTTACAACAATACAGTATGGCTGGTCAGGTGCTTGCTGCAGCAGAGTGTGTTCCTCAGGTAGTTCAAGTTGGAATTTATGGATTTCTGCACTTCGCCATTACCTTCACAGAGGTGGGTAAGTATTGGCATGCAATCAGCCAAATCAAAGACTGCTTGGAAACTGAGTATCGCCACTCCACATTGGTAAAACTCGCAAAAGCCATTCTAGTTATACCCCATGGCAATGCCGATACCGAACATTTATTCAGCCACATTGGTCTCAACAAAACGAAGCACAGAAACAGACTAGGAATTTCTACATTGAATTCACTTTTAACAGTGCAATTCAATGTTCCTAAAAAATGCTATGAATTTAAACCAAATACTGAACTATTAATTAAAGACATGTTAAATGCTATAAACACACTTTAGTATGTTATTTCTCATGAAATTTTTGTTTGGATTTTTTGTTGCCAATTATTTTTGATAACACAGGCGAGTAATTTTGGAAATTACCAAAAAAATTATGGCAACACTGTATTAGTGAGACAGCCAAACTGCATTATGAAGACATCAGAGAGAGTCTGCCTATGTGAGGAACATGGAAGGCGGCTGACCTGGAAGGAATATGAATAGACATACAAACAAAATGTATTGCTACCTGATCAGGATCTGGTGGTGTTATTACATGCATGCTAGTACTGCAGGCTGGCAAGGCTGGCAAGCTACAATAATAGAGCATACCCTCAAATAGCCTCAAATAGCACACGCAGATATGCAGTTTTATAATTGGTAAAGGATTTCAATACAGTAAACATGCTCAATATCGAGTCTAGCTGAGCCAGGTCAGCAAGCAGCTGCTATAAAGTAGTCACGTTACTGACCAGTTGGTTTCCTCTGAAGCTAACTCTTAATATTTAACACGACAAAGACCTTCAACAAAACATGGTAGCAACTTATGATGCATGTGTCTATGTTATATATGAATACATAGGCACGTATGTATACTTTAGTAATAAACATGGCAGCTACTTATGATGCATGTGTCTATGTTATATATGAATACATAAGTACGTGTGTATACTTTAGCAATAAACATGGTGGCTTACTTTTCTCATTGTCATTATTAACAATATTTATTCCTAATACAAATGGCCATGTTCTCTATATATATACATCTAAACATGTGTGTATTAATTTTAAATTAAATTGTCTTTATCTTTTCTACTTTCCTCCTACTAACTTTATAAGATGTCTATTGGTCTATCAGAAGACTCCAAACTGTCCAATCAGTTGCAAATAATAACCTGATTACTAACACTAATCTGTTTCTCTACTGAGCCAAACAACCAGTGGCTGGTAAAGGGTCATCACAACTAAAACTGAATCAACGGGAAAATGAGTTCCATGAAATGATCAGTGGTTCCCTCATTGGATCTGACAGATGACTTCAAGAAAACCAGAGCTTATAATGCGTGTGCATTAGTTGTTTGCTTATTCTTGTAACAATTAATAGAACTGAGTTGAGTCACCTACAGCTGCACCTTTTCTTACCCGAGAAGTGATCATCCTCAGACATTACCGCCAACAAAACCAGTTAATTGCTTATAATGCACATGTCTGTGTGTATTATATGATATAAAAGCACATGCATCTAATTGAGTATAATAATATCATGTTCTGGTGTTATGCTGACCGACTTCTCGTGGGTGGCTGCTTGACTATAAAATACAAATAATAACATGACAATTAAGAAATGAATATGATTGGTCAACAAAAATGAAACAAGAATCAACCAATGCTGACAACAAACATTTACATGACCCTTTACCTAATGACCCTTTACCTAATGAACACCAATACTGTAATAATTCTGGTTTAAAATCTGTATTCTATTTGGAGTGCATTATATTATGGTCCTGTAAATTTCTTTTTTGACTAATATAATGTTGTCTTGCTTGTATAGCCTATATATATATATATCAGTAGGGTTAGATAAATTATGCTAGCATAATTTTGAGAATAATAGGTATGCTTAAGAATCCAAGAATAATGCTGGGAAGTTTTCAGATTTGTGTCTTCTCCACCATAGTAGCTTCTCCACTATAGTAGCTTGTCAATATCTGCTGATAATCCATTGGCTTTAGCCATATAAAGAGCTAACTCGCTCTTCAACCAATGATTGTTATTGTTAGATCCTATAAGATTCTCAAAATGTTCCCTATCATTCCACTCCCTCCTAGTACATGTGTACATGCATGTACATGTACAGTATGTATGCCTCTGGCTGGTGTGTGTGTGAGTGTGTGTGTATGTGTGTGAGCGCTGTCTTGCTCACTGCAGGTTGTCTGCGTTGGAGCTCCTCAAACTTCCCTTCTTTAAGAAAGTGAAGAACAAAGACTTTGTCAGCCTGTGGTCTAACAGTTGTACATCTATTGGTTCTTCAACCATCATCTGCTGCAGCAGAGAGTGTTTTCTCTGTTACCATGCTGCATGGCAATAGACAGCCTCTGCAGCAAGAAATGGTACGAAAGATGTTATCCAGTCTCTTTCTGAACTCGGCGATCTAGCAAAGTTAAAAAAAGAGCGGACCTCAGGGCAAAAAATCCAGAGGTCTCGAAGCCCACTGGCACAATATGATGTGTGGCCAAGATGTTCATCTTTTTTTTGAGAAATTCAACTCTCTCAGCTACCACACCAGATCTCCTGAAATAAGGCTAGCGTAAGATGGTGCAAATGTCTTGGCATGTAACATCCCAGACCAGCACATGACCATTCTTCCATGGGCAGACAGAGGCTCCATCAGGGCATTTTGTATCACCACGACAAATACCAGAATGCTCTATATAGGTGCACAGGAATCTTAGTGGCAAGAGTTCTTTTAATGATGTCATTCATTCATGCCTAGGTGATGCTCCTGACTTCTCCTGCAGCTGAGACCATGTATCCCTAACTGGTCCACCTGTACACCGCAGTGATGACAAATATGGGGCCTACAGAGTGCTATACCTAGACGAAGGCCTGTGGCCACTTGAACAGTCTCATCATCCATGTATAAACCAAGTGATGTCATAGGCAGAGCATACAGCCAGGCCCTAGACTCTTCTTGGTGCAAGCAGTAGACTTAATATCATGCTGTACTGAATCCATCAAGGCCTTGACACGAAGGGTATCCCATGTCTTCTGATGGAAGGAAGCTGGCGCTTTAGGGAGAGACTCAGAATGATCCTGATGCAATGAGGTAAGTCTACACTCAAAATCAGGTTAGAGGCAATCATGGAATCTAGCAGGCATAATCCGGTGGATGAGGTTGAATGTGCTACTTGCAGAAGCCAGACGGTGCAAGCATAGCAGCACTTCTAATTCCTAAACCACCATACTTGACTGGCAGAGAAGCCTGTGCCTAGGTAAGTGAGTTAGCAAGCTGAATATTGGTGATTTCACTTAGGATGGAACATAGGAGGTCATCGAACTCTGTGAGTTTAGATGAAGCAAGACTTGGTGCAGTACGTAACAAGTACAGCAGCTTAGACATGGCAAAAGCACGTTGGAGCAAGCAAAGTGCGTCATGTACCTGTAGGTGACAAAGTCTATTTCGCATCACCTCCAATCACTTTGTTTTAGCAGCAATGGCATCTTCAACTCCCTTGCTATCCCCTATAGGAGAGCCTAGGAGGGGGGCATCTTCAGGGTTAAGCTGCGGTATTGCACATAGTAACTCATCAATAAGACAAGCTAATGAGTTCACATTTTCTTCGGTTAAGCTGCAGACCAACCTCGCAAGCCATTGATTCTAAGGTCATAAAATCATTGATGACATCTTCTACTGTAGGAGCTGTTAGGCAGCTGTTTTCCAAGCATCAAACTTTCAGCTCAGCTTTGAGGATGGCTCATTGACTTTTGGATAGTGAGACAGAAAAGGAGTGGGCCTAGAGGGTCACCTTGTTGGACACCCTCATAGGAATGAATAATCTTATCCTCATCAAAAAAAAGGGAGGAGGGAGAGCTATAGGCAGAATATACCAGAGGCAGGAGAGTAGGAGCTAACTCTTCCATGGCTGTGAACATTTTGTCACAACGGATCGAGCATTACAGAAGTCCAACTTTAACAAAGCTTGGCCTGGCTAAGGAATGCATATATATATACGGGAAGCATGAACAATAGCTTCTGCTCCACCCTTAGTGCCAACACCAAGTTGAAAAGGTGTTAGTAGCTCACTCATGGACACCTTCACGTGAAGGCCAGCACACTTGGCAGCTAACCACCTAAGTGTACACTCCACTGCAATAGGCCCCACCCCACCACACTTTTTATTGAACACTACCAAAGAGGCCCCCCCCCCCCCCAAAAGTGACACACACACTAGGAGGAGCTTTACCTGGATGAACAAGGTTCAAAAAGGCTGTAAGAACTGTTAGCAAAACAAGACCACCACTCCCAGCAGAATCACTAATCAAGTCCTTAAGATGCTGTGGACAAAGCTCCTGCTGATCGACTTGGAAATCAGAGAATCGCTTTGGTCTCTGAAATAACTATGCAACCCTCTATATCCAAAGTGGGGGGTTTATTATTATTATTGTTGTTATTATTATTGTTGTTATTATTTTGTTATTATTATTATTATTTTATTATTAATTTTATTTTATTATTTTATTATTATTATTATTATTATAATTACAATTATATTATATATTATTATTATTATTATTATTATTATTATTATTACTATTATTATTGGTGGAAAAATAAAAATTAAGTGGGACATAGAATGGGTAGGACAGATAGTGGAGGGTGGAAGGTAAGAAGGCTCGAGTGCTTCCATATTGGTGGCAAATTAGAGTCCAGTTGCAATTTTTTCGCTGCAATAAAAAGTGTAATTACAATCTGATTGGCTAATAGCTAACTGTGAGGCAGCAAACTAGTGCAGTACTAAAACAAACCTGCACCAGCAAGAGGAGAAGCAAAGAAGAACCATTACCATGTTCAAATGGAGACAGCTATTAGATGCCAGTGTCTTCATCATGGCAAACCCAGATAGAGGGTACCTAAGTCCTGCCTCATGGGGAGCCAAGCAATTAGGGAATGGAGTTTTAGGCCGATGGCAGCTTTGGGGAGATTTTTGTAATCCAGAAGCAGGATCCTATCAGGCACCTCTGTGGTTGGATCATGCACTTTGGAGTGTAACAGTGATCAATACTTGCATCACTTCTTTCTTTTCTAGGCAGCATGGGGAAAAAACTATCACTTATGTTTACAATCTGGTGTGGCATCCAGAAGGACTATATAGCTACAACACATCCACAATGACTTTCTCCATAACCAAATAAAATGTTCTCGCTGGACAATTTGGCTATATAGATATGAAGGTTAAAGCATCTAGCCAAAAGCTTGAGTGAGTAAATTATTATGGATGTGAAAGATTCGTGCCTTCAATTCAAAGGATTCACGACCCTTAAAGTGGATGGTCAACCTGAGAAGTCACCGAACATTAACAATTCTGTTGTTATGGTCATGAAAGTAGGTATAAATCATGACTGATATACTTTATAAAACTAAACTCTTTTATACTAAACCTAACAATAATTACATTCCTTATGCTTAGCTATGCAGAAATGAAACATCACCAAATAAGAACATAAAATAAGAAGTGCAACCTGCTGTCACCACTTCCTTATTTACCATAAGCAGACATCTACATGTGGTGCAGTATCTTAATATTTATAATAGCATTTAATCACACATGACATATGAGTTCAAATAAGACATCCCATCACATGCTCTATATATACTCCACCAGCGACAAGTTCCACCAAACAATCCTCCACATAGACCAATTGGTATAGGGTTGTCTAAATATTTGTGGCAAATTACTTCCATTTTTTTGACAGGCCAATCAATATTTTTGTTCCTTTTGAAATGTTCCTATATATGACATCACCTGCTCTTAATGGAGTAGAGAAGATGTCAGGAGGAATAGTTGCATTGTAAGTGTTCTCAGCCTCCAAAGGTGAAGGTCAGCATAAAGCATGCTGCCAACTGGTAGAAGTGTTAGACCCCAAGAACAATAGATCTCAAGGCTGAACGCCTCCATATAGAACCGCCTTGGGCAATGGCAGGTCTGAGCCACGCCTCCATGTAGACCAGCCTTGGGCAATGGCAGGTCTGAGCCACGCCTCCATGTAGAGCAGCCTTGGGCAATGGCAGGTCTGAGCCACGCCTCCATGTAGAGCAGCCTTGGGCAATGGCAGGTCTGAGCCACACCTCCATGCAGAGCCTTGGCTGGTGGACATCACTTCAGAATACAAGGGGCAAACTTCACTGTATGGCTCCCACTGGTGCACAGAGATGGCTAGAGGTGACTGTGAGCTGCAGACTCACTAGGAGAATGTAAAAGAGAGTGAGTGGAAGAAAAGGAGCAGCAAAGAACTGGAGCCAGTTTCTGCATCCTATTCTTTACAAGGTCTGCAGTTGATGTAGCTGCAGGAGTAGACAGCCAGGCCATAGTCTTGCTTGCATCTGCCACAGAAACATCACTCAACATTTAAATCAGCTGTGGCATGGCACACAGCAGTATTAAACATGGACGCATTTTGCACCGAGTAGCGTTGGATTGGATGATATATACATGCAGTCAAGACATAAGATAATGGCAGCATGTGAACAAACATGTCCCAGCAATGCTCCTCTTCATCATAGCACATGCAGAGGCAAGGCTGGGGCCAGAGCAAGGCTGCAGTATCTGTGCACTGAACTGCTTCACTAATGTCATCAGCACAAGAACATGAATTGTTAGAGTTGCATTCAGACCAAACTTGCCTTCCTCCCTCTGCTTCTAGTTCAGCCTCTGCAGTAACAAACAGAAGTAGCACGAGATTAGAAAATAGTTATGCATTTACAATTCCTGAAAGAGCTTTAAGACTTTTGGAATTGCTATATTGTCCTCTTATGAACACATAATATAGAACACTGCAGGTGATGTTATATCAGACCTAGAGTATGATATTATGACTAGTGGGTATAGGAGACAAAACACTCTCTTGTAGTGGGTATAGGAGACAAAACACTCTCTTGTAGTGGGTATAGGAGACAAAACGCTCTCTTGTAGTGGGTATAGGAGACAAAACACTCTCTTATAGTGGGTATAGGAGACAAAACACTCTCTTGTAGCGGGTATAGGAGACAAAACACTCTCTTGTAGTGGGTATAGGAGACAACACTCTCTTGTAGCGGGTATAGGAGACAAAACACTCTCTTGTAGTGGGTATAGGAGACAAAACACTCTCTTGTAGTGGGTATAGGAGACAAAACACTCTCTTGTAGTGGGTATAGGAGACAAAACACTCTCTTGTAGCGGGTATAGGAGACAAAACACTCTCTTGTAGTGGGTATAGGAGTCCAAACACTCTCTTGTAGGTATAGGAGACAAAACACTCTTTTAGTGAGTATAGGAGACAAAACACTCTCTTGTAGTGAGTATAGGAGACAAAACACTGTCTTGTAGTTGGTATAGTAGACAAAACACTCTCTTGTAGTGGGTATAGGAGACAAAACACTCTCTTGTAGTGAGTATAGGAGACAAAACACTGTCTTGTAGTGGGTATAGGAGACAAAAGACTCTCTTGTAGTGGGTATAGGAGATAAAAGACTCTCTTGTAGTGGGTATATATGTCAGCAGAAAGCTATCTAGACACAGCCGGTCTGGGTACTGTCAGCCAGCCTGGAGTAGACATGGTTACCATGACTGAGCTAAGTGGAACCAAGGTTGCATTCAAGCTAGACACTGGAGCAGAGGTGACCATAACCTCATCCCAGGCATATCAAGATATAGGCAAACTGAAGCTTAACATTGCAGGAAAGAACTTACACAAGCCTTCCTGTCAGTCCCTGGATGTAGCTGGACAGTTCCTGGATATAGCAGGACAGTCCCTGGATGTAGCAGGACAGTCCCTGGCTGTAGCAGGACAGTCCTGGATGTAGCAGGACAGCTCTGGGGCAATCTCACCTACAAAATATAGACAGTCAATTAAACAACTATAATTATGTAGTCTTTGTTGTGGAGGGATTGAAATTAAACTTCCTTCAATCAACAACTTCCACCTTATACGGCAGATGTTGTAGATTGTGACAAGTGTGAGAAATTCCCAACTGTGTTTGAAGGTGTAGATATTCCTGGTCAAAGAGTCAAGCCAAGCACAGAGCCCCAAGCATGTTCACAGCCAGACATGTGGCACTACCCCTACATGACAGGGTTAAACAGAGCCCCAAGCATGTTCACAGCCAGACATGTGGCACTACCCCTACATGACAGGGTTAAACAGAGCCCCAAGCATGTTCACAGCCAGACATGTGGCACTAACCTCTACATGACAGTTAAACAGAGCCCCAAGCAACATGACAGTTAAACAGAGCCCCAAGCATGTTCACAGCCAGACATGTGGCACTACCCCTACATGACAGGGTTAAACAGAGCCCCAAGCATGTTCACAGCCAGACATGTGGCACTACCCCTACATGACAGGGTTAAACAGAGCCCCAAGCATGTTCACAGCCAGACATGTGGCACTACCCCTACATGACAGGGTTAAACAGAGCCCCAAGCATGTTCCACAGCCAGACATGTGGCACTACCCTTACATGACAGGGTTAAACAGAGCCCAAGCATGTTCACAGCCAGACATGTGGCACTACCCCTACATGGCAGGGTTAAACAGAGCCCCAAGCATGTTCACAGCCAGACATGTGGCACTACCCCTGCATGACAGGGTTAAACAGAGCCCCAAGCATGTTCACAGCCAGACATGTGGCACTAACCCTACATGACAGGGTTAAACAGGCACTACACAGAATGGAACCACTAGGAGTGATATCCAAAGTGGAGAAACCAACCACTTGCTGTGTGGGATGGTTGTGGTCCCAAAGAGATCTGGCCAAATTAGAATTTGTGTCGACTTGAAGCCCTGAACACCAGTGTTCTCAGGGAGGTGTGTCCTCTACCCAAGGTGGAAGAGACAATAACACAATAATCAGGAGCAAAGTTATTTAGCAAACTCGAAGCCGACTTGAGATTCTGGCAGATAGCCTTGGCAGAGGAGTGGCAACTACTCACAACATTCATAACAGCATTTGGAAGGGACGCCTTCAACAAACTCCCCTTTGGTATATGTAGTGCACCCAATTACTTCCAAAAGCAGGTGAGTGAAATACTGTCCGGACTAGAGGGAGTTATCTGCTTTATGGATGGTGTGCTCGTGTTTGGGGAAGACTAAACAGAACATGATGCTAGATTGCCAGCAGCACTCCAAAGGATAGCAGATGCTGGGGGAACATCCAACAAAGACAAGTGCAAATTTCTTCAACCAAAAATGACATTCCTCGGACATCTCATTAGTCAACAAAGAATACAACCACACCCCTCAAAGACAACAGCCACTGCCAGTGAGGAATACAACCACACCCCTCAAAGATGACAGCCACTGCCAGTGAGGAATACAACCACACCCCTCAAAGATGACAGCCACTGGAGGAATACAACCACACCCCTCAAAGATGACAGCCACTGCCAAGATGAAGGCACCAGAGAGCATGCCCGAGCTGCTCCAGCACTTCATGGGGATGGTAAACCAGCTGGGAAGATTCTCTCCCTCCCCCATCTAGTGGATCTGACATGACCCCCAAGGCAGCTCCTTGGAAAGAATGTTGCATGGCTATGGGGAGATCCACAACATCAGGCCTTCTCTCTCAAGTCAGAGACCAAAAATGCTCTCCCTTTACATCCCCAAAGCAGAAACAAAGAGTTCCACTGACACTTCATCTTCAGACTTGGAGCAGTATTACTCCAAGCCAGTGCAGAAGATTGGAAACCAGTGGTGTATATGCCTCCAGATTGCTATGGAGACCGAGTGCAGACACACACAAATAGAGAAAGAGGTGTTGGCAAGCATCAAGTCCCACGAGCACTTCTCTAACTACATTCTGGAAATGCGATGTCAGCTTGAAACTGACCATAAACCTTGTTAGGCAGAGTATACTAGTAATGGATGTTAGTATACTAGTAATAGATGTTACGCATAGTATACTAGTAATGGATGTTAGTATACTAGTAAGGTTTGAAACTGACCATAAATCTTGTTAGGCATAGTATATTAGTAATGGATGTTACGTATAGTATACTAGTAATGGATGTTAGTATACTAGTAATAGATGTTACGCATAGTATACTAGTAATGGATGTTAGTATACTAGTAAGGTTTGAAACTTACCATAAACCTTGTTAGGCTTATGATACTAGTAATGGATGTTAGTATACTAGTAAGGCTTGAAACTGACCATAAACCTTGTTAGGCATAGTATACTAGTAATGGATGTTAGTATACTAGTAAGGTTTGAAACCGACCATAAATCTTGTTAGGCATAGTATACTAGTAATGGATGTTACGTATAGTATACCAGTAATGGATGTTAGTATACTAGTAATAGATGTTACGCATAGTATACTAGTAATGGATGTTAGTATACTAGTAAGGTTTGAAAGTGACCATAAACCTTGTTAGGCTTAGTATACTAGTAATGGGTGTTAGTATACTAGTAAGGCTTGAAACTGACCATAAACCTTGTTAGGCATAGTATACTAGTAATGGATGTTAGTATACTAGTAAGGTTTGAAACTAACCATAAACCTTGTTAGGCATAGTATACTAGTAATGGATGTTAGTATACGTATACTAGTAAGGTTTGAAACTGACCATAAACCTTGTTAGGCATAGTATACTAGTAATGGATGTTAGTATACTAGTAAGGCTTGAAACTGACTTGTTAGGCATAGTATACTGGATGTTAGTATACTAGTAAGGTTTGAAACTGACCATAAACCTTGTTAGGCATAGTATACTAGTAATGGATGTTAGTATACTAGTAAGGCTTGAAACTGACCATAAACCTTGTTAGGCATAGTATACTAGTAATGGATGTTAGGCATAGTATATCTACTTGTTCAGTTGTCATGAACTACTGCTGCAATGGCTGGCCACAAAAAAGGAAAGTCAAGCAGGCAGTCAAACCCGGCTTACAAGACTGCGGAGAACTTGCTATTGGGCAAGGTCTCCAACTCCATAGATGCAGGCTAGTGGCTCCAAGAAATCTGCACAAGCAAAGACTCCAGAAACTACATCCTTATTGTTGACTATTGCTCTAGATATCCAGAGATCATCAAACTATCAAATACGATGTCATCCAGAATTATCCAAACATTCAAGACAGTGTTCTCAAGTCATGGGATTCCAGAAATGTTATCAGCAACAATCTCACCCAATACTCGTGCAATGAATTTGCAGAGATTGCAAAGTCTTATGATTTCTGCCCCGTCACTGCAGCTCCCATTCCCCCCAGAGTAATGGACAAGGGGAGAGAGGAGACAGTGAAAAAGCTATTGACAGCAGGGCCGGATCCAGGGGGGGGGGGGGTTGTGGGGGTTGCAACCCCCCCTTTTCAGGCATTGATCATGCATGTGACATGGATGATCAATACTTCATATCCCTTACAACATGTAACTAGCTATTCAGTAGCAGCTGTCAGCCTGTAGTTCATTACATAGCCATATCTAAGGCACATGTGCACCATGTATGGAAAAAGAAAATCAACTGTAAGCTCCAAAGTATGTATGAATATCACTGCTATGTTTAAAAGGTATATAGCTTCTTAGGATATATTATCATCATTGTGATTATGATTCAAAGTCGCTGGAACCTGATGAAGAACAGCCTGGTCCTTCCAAAAGACCATGCTCATATGATAGCAAGAGCAACATGTCATTCTCAAGGTACAGCTTCTACTGTTGTGACTAACATTTGTGGAACAACCGTGCCTGCTGCAACATGTTCTACTTCTGAGCTTTCAATAGCTAGTAGCTGTACACCTCATGCTAAGATTATTGACCTAGGTTCAGTTATTAATGCTTCGCATGATTCATTAGATCATTTGAGGAAGAAATCCAAGAATATTAAAGAAATCAATATCTTTCTCATCATTACAAGCCAGCTTCGACTGATGTTCTTCATTCTCATGAAGTGACTAAGCAAGGTAAAACTTGGAATGTGCATTTTCAGCATCAATGGTGAGACAAGTTTCCATGGCTTTCATATAGCAAAGAGCTAAATGGTGGTATTTGTAGATATTGTGTGCTTTTCCATGAGCAACCATATAGGGGTGGCAGCACAGGAGCAAAACCAGGTGTTTTAGTACTTGCACCATACCAAAGGCCTTACTCGAAGACTTGGAAAAGATGGCATTCTTGTTCGGCATGAGAAGAGTCCAATGCATAGGCATGCATCAGAAAAGGCTGATCTTTTTCAGAAAATTTCAGAAATCCTGATGCACGAGTTGATACTAAACTGATGAACCAAAAAGCTCAACAAGCAGAACAAAATAGAGCCAAGTTGTGCTTTGTGTGGAATACTTGTCAAAGCAAGGCTTGCCTTTCAGGGGTAATAAGGATGATAAAGTGGATTTTGCTGATGACACTATGAACAGAGCTCTACTACAGCTCTTGGCACAGAAAAATAGTTGTCTTCAGTTTTGTTTGCCAAAAGGAAATGCTACTTATACCAGCAAAAGACTTATACCAGCAAAAGAATACAAAACCAGGTGGTACATATCTACATATGCCTGTAAAATTAGGGAAAGTTTAGCTTCGCTCACCTTTTACAGTTATTGCTGATGAGGTAACTGATCCCCATGCCAATCAAGAAATTATCTCGGTGTGCTTAAGATTTGTGGATTTAAAAAATCCTTCAGGGAATGCTTGATACATTTTATTAGTTTGGAGAGAGCAAATGCTTTAGCAATTTCTGCCAAGACCTTGGAATCCCTTTCTCATCCATTGGTGTCTTTAAATCCAGCAAATATTCGTGGTCAGGCATATGATGGTGATGCTGTAATGTCATCTGAAATTGCAGGTGTACAAGCCTAAATTAAAGAGATTTCTCCCTATGCTTTGTATACCCACTGTGGATGATATTTGCCATGCATTTGCATAGGCACATCCGAGAAGGATGTTTGAAGCATCACTATTTACTGACTAATTACTGTTAAATCAATCAATTTTATCATTATATATATATGTACATATATTGTCATTGTTTTTCTATGGCAGTTGTTAACATATGAGTACTATGAGATGCATCTCAAATTGTGGTGAATTTTCAGATTGTTAAACTGTGATGAATTATCAGTTTTGTGTTCTGAATGGGAGGCCTTATGGCCAATGATCCATTGGATACCTGTATGATCTACAACACCCCCTTGTTAAAATTCCTGGATCCGGCCCTGGATAGGATCAGCAGATCCATACATGGCCTACTTATGTATCGTTCAACACCCTTCCCTTGGTGTGACCTCTCACCTGCACAACTCTCAATGGGTAGAAAACGGAGAGCTCAATGGGAAGGAAACTGAGCCAGAGCAATTGATCACAAAATGGACTATCTCCAACAGTTTACATTCCAGAACAATGAGTTCAAGATTAAACATAAAAGAGACTTTGATGGCCGACACCAGGTCAAGGACTACCACAGCTACCAGAGATTCCCAAGTATGGACTAGCACAGATGGCCAGACAAGAAGACAAGGAAAAGTTGTCTCACATGCAGACACCCCTAGGGCATATCTACCTCGTCAACACCTCCAGGGGTCTAGGGAGAAGGAATTGCCGAGACATAAATGAGACCAGAGAAACCCACAGACTCGAGCAACAGGGAAGAAACCAACCCAACACACCCTCACCAAATAATAACTACATCAAGTGGGACCACCATCCACCCCCTGACAGACTTTGCTGTCTTGGGGGGAAGGGAGGTGTGGCAATACTCTTGCCACCCACATGTGTTGATGACTAATTGTGTAAGACTAAAGAGAGTCTATTATTATATGGAATGCGTTGTTTGATGTATATCTGGATGTGTGCTCATTGGAATCAGTTACTCAATACCACAAAGGGCAAGTGTCAACATGCATATATAGGAGTTGTGTGGCACAGGGCAACATGCATAGGAGTTGTGTGGCACAGGGCAACATGCATAGGAGTTGTGTGGCACAGAGTTGTCCACAAGTGAAGTGAGTCCTGGCTGGGGACTTGAACAGAACAAATTGCATTGCCTTGCAGGACTTGTGTATCTATGGGGTCAGACTAAAACACAGACCACATGGGCCAAGAGCTAGGGCCAGGGCTAGAGATGGGGCTAGTGTTAGGTTAGCTAGGCCCATTACTAGAGTAAGATTAAAACTTAGGCCGAGCCCTAACCTACCTAACACACCAAGTGCCTATGGCTGGACAGCTGGGAAAGAAAATAAGCGTGGCATGTGCTTAGAAGTTTCTACTGGCCAAGACCCGGAAAGGATGTGGCTGCTGGTGCAAGGAGTGTGCAGAGTGCCAACGAGGAAACAGAAATCACAGAGCAAAAGCTCCCTTGGTGCCTCTCCCAGTGATGGAGGAGCCCTTCAAGTCGATAGATATGGACATCGTGGGCACATTGCAAAGGCAAAGAAAGGCTACAAATTCATCTTGACCATGATGGACTTTGCCACGAAGTTTACAGAAACAATCCCTCTCAAGAAAGTGGAAGCCTAGACGGTGGCTGAAGCCTCTGCCAAGTGTTTACAAGAATGGGTATACCAGAAGAGATCCTGACAGATCAACGATCTAACTTTTGTTCAAACCAGATGTCCTCAGTGTTCGACCTGCTGAAGATAAAGTACATAAGGACTACTCCATAACACCCACAGACAGATGGAATGTTGCAACGTTTCCATGCAACCCTGAAAGCCATGCTGAGGAAGACAGCTAGCCAGGAGACCAGGACAGACCTCAACTAACCAGGACAAGGAGAGAACCTCAACTAGCCAGGACAAGGAGACCTCAACTAGCCAGGACAAGGAGAGAACCTCAACTAGCCAGGACAAGGAGAGAACCTCAACTAGCCAGGACAAGGAGGGAACCTCAACTAGCCAGGACAAGGAGAGAACCTCAACTAGCCAGGACAAAGAGAGAACATCTAGCCAGGACAAGGAGAGAACTTCAACTAGTCAGGACAAGGAGAGAACCTCAACTAGCCAGGACAAGGAGAGAACCTCAACTAGCCAGGACAAGGAGAGAACCTTCAACTAGCCAGGACAAGGAGAGAACCTCAACTAGGCCTGACTAACCAAGTCAAGGTTAGAACTTCAGCCTTACCTGCATGCCTCTATAGACAACCTAAATTACACTCAAGACCACAATGCCCTCACTCTAAACACTCCTCCCTCCAATCATATACTAACCCACATCCAAGTGCACACTGGAATGAACCCGACCTCTGCCAACACCCAGGAGGGGCGGTACCACTCTACTGCATACCAATCCTATAGTAGCCAGGGTCAATTGGCGATGGAGAAGGCAAGGGTCAGAGTGCAAACAAGGAGTGATTAGTCAAATTCCACCCTTTACCAACTGGGATAGTAGCATTGGAAATCTAATATCCAACATGGTAATTAAAGTTATGCATACAAATACCTAATTAGCCCTCAAAACACTCCTGTGATTATTGGACTAGGAATGTGTATTACTTTGCACGGATGTGCAAGTGCCTTATTGCAATGGGTTAACAATTGGTAAAGATTCTTGCCGAGAATCTGCCAGGTCAGGCATATTTAAGGAGAGGTGAGGATCATGTCTCTAGCAGCTAATTAGTAGCTGCCAACTAGTAGCTGTAACTATACTAAGTTCTGCCATCAACTACTTGATTTTGACTTGTAGAGCATCAGTACTCTTCCTCCCTAATCATGGTCATCACTCGTGTTTCTATATATATGTACTGTCAAGTGATAATAAATACTAGTGGGTGATAATTAGTGCACACTTGTCTCTGCCCACAGCCTTCAAGGTCAGTAAGCCAGTGGTTGCTGGGAGCATTTATATCCAAGAGGCCTCCACCTGGTGAAGATGAGGGCAGAAGACCTCCCTCCATGAGGGGGAGGGATCACAGGCTGCTAGGCCACACCCATAATCATTATTTTAATTGGCAGTTTCCTTCTGGACAAAGGAAGTCTTCAACTCTTACAAGTTCCATTATCTGTTGTGAGTGGAGGACAATAAAAGCTTCATTGAATCATGCATTATAATTCATCAACTAATTGCCAACAGAAAACTAAAATACATCAATCCTATTAGAGGAATAGTTACTAGCATACACAAACCCATCTTGATCTACACACACACCCAAATAGCCTCCACCAGCAAATGAGGTGACATAGTCTCCCTCAGTGGTGAACACTACTATCTTACATACACCAGTATCTGCCACATACACATACTGACCAGTTACACACACACCACATGGAAACTTCAACCTCTTCACACCATCCTCATCACAGCCAAAGGAGTGTAGGAATGCTCCATCATTACTGAAGACTTGAATACTAGAGCTCCAAGGACTACTGACGTACATGTTTTGATGACTGTCAGGAGATAGGCGCCACAATGTGTATTTATCTGCACCAACAATCTGTCTCACATATTTCAGTTCTCTGTCGTACACCATGATCCTACCTCCATTGCCACATTCAGTAACCATCACTTCATCTCCAACTACTGCAACATCGATATGTCCTGGACCTTTCACTTGCTGGACTCTGTGCACTTGAACCTTGCTGCAGTTCTTGTTCGACTTGAAGATTTGATTAGTGTCTGCATCAGTGAAATAGATGTTGTCTTCATTGTCTACAGCAATACCTCGTAAAGATTGAAATTTATTTTCTAAGTGATTGATACTTCTCAATCTTTTCCCCTCTCTATCCAACACAACGACATCTCCTCTATATTCAGCGACTATAATCTCACCCACGGAGTTGACAGTGACACAACTGATACCTCTGGGCCTTGTTACACCACCCCACACCTTGACAGGCTTGTCTAGTTGAGTGGGTGGGATGGAGACAAGCACAGGGAAGGGACTGCCTGCTACTTGATGCCCGTCCAATGAGATCATAAGTTCATGTCGTCCACGATGAGTGGGTGTGAACTGGATGCGATATTTGTCGGATCCAATTTCTTTGATGCTGGATTTGATGTGAGCTCCACTGTTCAGACACTTCATATGGCCGTCTATTTGAACAGCACGTGTTGATGGCTTGTTGCCACAGAGTTGAGTGGTGCACAAGACCACTTCCGATAACTTCCCAGCCTCAGCCTTGCTGGACACAGTGTTGATGACTAGAGTGATGGGAAGTCTAGTTATCTTAGCCTGGGTCTGGAGGAGCTGCTCCAGGGCCTCAGCACAGCTCACCTCCACCTCTACATCGACCTCCTCCATTGGCGTAAGCTTCTGCCCCAGCTTGGCGCTGTCTTCAATTATTTTTTCCTGGATCCTACTCTCCATCTCAGCATGTGAGCACATAACTTCATCATTGGAACAATGCTTCACACACTGCTCGGTGTAGTCCACAATGCTCTGCACCTCTGCAAGGGAAATGGAAATGTCATCCTTTTGTCCTCCAAGCTTCTCCAATTTCTCACACACTCTCTTTTTGGCCTCCTCTAGCATCTTCTGTTTGTGACTTTCAATGATAGCGTGCAGCTCCTTGAAGGACTTCCCGATGGTGTTGTCTACAGACTCTCCCTGGGCTGCTAGCTCAGATTCCGTGGTCTGTATCTCTTCAACAGCACAAGAGAGATTGGCTGCCACGTTTCTCAGAGGACTCAAGCTCTCCATCAGCTCTTTTCTCTTCTTCTCAGCTGCTAAGTTGGTGAAGTCAAAGAGGTGGTCCCTGTGGTCCTTTAGTGTGCAGTCACGGCAAATTAAGTCACGGCAAATTAATACATCACAGTCGAAGCAGAACAGCTTGAGCGACTCTGTGTGAAGTTGGCACTTCTTAGCAGCACGATCTTTGGGGAGGACATCTTTAGCTCTCTCCTTCTTCACCTCATCCAAAGAGAGAACTTCATGGCCATCAAATAGAGCTGTCATCCTCAGATGTGCCTCCACGCATTTCTCACATATGAACTTGTCACATTGTCGGCAAAATGATTCAGCTTTGACTGAAGAGGTGGTGCATATTTCACACTTCACCTCCTCCTTGCTAAGAGCTCTCTTCTGCTTGGCATACAGTTCTTTGAGGCGGTTGATGGAGAAAGCCGTTTTGAGGCCGTCTTCATTGCCCTCAGGCAGGGTGGTTTCATGGCGACACTCTGGGCAAGGGAAAGGCTGGTCTTTGCCTGTCCTGAGGGCTAGCTTGAGGATGCAGTGCTTGCAGTAGCAATGGAGGCAAGGGAGGGCCTTAGGCAGAGTGTAGTGCTCCTGGCAGATGGAACATGTGATCTCCTTCTCTAACTCCATCAAATACTTTTCAGCCTCCTCCATGTCTCTAGCCATGGTTGCAATGTTTAGAGAGAACTAGTAGTTGAGAAACACTTTAGATACAGAACTTCAGCAGACACAAGAGCTACAGGAAACAGTGCAAATCGGGTGTGGCCTTAATTATATTCATGAGTGGTGATGTAATGTTACACCCACAAAAGAGGGCGTGTCATCTGGTATTGCACATGTGCAGAGACAAGACTGGGATTGTGTCACATGTTGGTAGTGTAGTGCGGGGTATCTCGCTAATCGACGAAGACGAGAGACACAAACTACTAGTCTTAAGCAAGTACTTTAGACTGTTGACAAGGAATGCAAGTTTTAGCCCAGTGCGTGACATCTCGGTGTAGCCCATGCCACACAAATCGGCTGGAGACCAAGCGGTTAGTAGCCTTTATGCCTGGGTGAGAAAGCTCATGGAGAGAATCAAAGATGAGACGACGAAATGAAGTTGGGACGATTGGTCGAGGATACCCCATGGATATGTCACAGAGCAGAGGATGGGCCGAACCCTGAAGAGCAATCTCTTGAAGTTGCAAGGATGTAGTAGAAGACTTCAAAGCTTGAGTTTCTTCATCGGTTTGCTGCACCAGAGCCATGGTCTGGAAGTCGACAATTGCAGTCGCCATTGTGTCGAGAGCATACAAAGACGTGCACAGAGGAGGGTCTGGAAGGACTACGCCAGGCTGGACTTGATCAATTCTAATGCGTGAGAGTGCATCTGCTACCACATTGCTTTTACCTTGGATATGACGGATGTCTGATGTGAACTCTGATATATACGAGAGATGTCGAATCTGGCGTGGGGACCACTTATCAGACTTGCTAGCAAGAGCAAATGTGATTGGTTTGTGGTCGGTATACACATGAAACTGCCGACCTTCAATAAAATGACGAAAATGACGTATGGCGAGATAGATAGCCAAGAGTTCCCGATCAAAAGCAGAATATCGTGTTTCCGGGTCCCGCAGCTTGCGTGAAAAAAAAGAAATCGGTGTCCAAGCATCATCCAAGAACTGTTCTAGCACCCCTCCAACGGCTAAATTGGAGGCGTCCACCATAATACGTGTTGGTGCATTGTAAGCTGGGTGAGCAAGAATACTTACAACTGCTAGAACCTCTTTACATCGAGTGAAAGCTGCCATGCACTGCTCAGTCCAATTGAAGGACTTTGGATTCCCCTTTAACAATTCGTGTAGAGGGTGAAGGATATGTGCACAATTGGGTATAAATCTGTGGTAGTAATTAACAAATCCTAAGAACTCACGCAGCTGTGTTGGGTCAGTTGGTACAGGGAAATCCTTAACAACTTGAACGCGTTCGGGTAATGGACGAATGCCACAAGCATCAACTTGATGACCGAGGAACTGAAGGGTTTGCCTCCCAAACTCGCACTTCTCAGGGTTGATAATGAGGCCATGCTTATCCAGTCGGGACAATACAGCTCTCAAATGTGAGTCATGTTGTTCCTGTGATGAACTGGCAATGAGGAGATCATCGAGGTAGATGTACACAAACTCCAGGCCTCGGCAGACTTCATCCATAAAACGTTGGAAAGATTGGGCTGCATTGGTAAGGCCGTAGGGCATGCGAGTGAACTCGAACATACCGAAAGGGGTAATGATAGCAGTCTTTGGGATGTCACTCTCGTGCACTGGGATCTGATGGTATGCTCGCACAAGATCAATTTTAGAAAAGATGGTCTTACCCCTAAGTTGAGCCCCAAAATCTTGAATATGGGGGATGGGATAGCGATCTGGTATTGTAGCCTTGTTGAGTGCGCGGTAGTCCCCGCACGGGCGCCAGTCTCCTGACTTCTTTGGAACCATATGTAGGGGAGATGCCCATGTACTTGCTGAAGGTCGAATAATACCCAACTTAAGCATGTGGTCAAATTCCTTCTTGGCAGTGATAAACTTGTCTGGCGCAAGTCGACGAGCTCTTGCGAAAACAGGTGGACCTTTAGTCTCTATGTAGTGCTTCACGCCGTGAGCTGGTTCCGTATTTGAGAACTCCGGGATAGTGATGGATGGAAACTCTTCAAGAAGGGTCCTATATCGAGATGCAGGTCGGAGTACGTTGAGGCCACATGTAGCGTGGTCAGATGCAAATGTGGAAACACTGTTGAACGTTTTACCATCTATGAGACGACCGTGCTTGAGATCGATGAGGAGGCCAAAATGACGGAAGAAATCAGCACCAATTATCGGGTAACTGACATCAGCAATAACAAACAACCACTCGAAATTAGATTTAAAGCCTAAATCCAGCGTAATTGTACATGATCCAAAAGTGGTGATAGAGGTACCATTAGCAGCTATTAGGACGGGCCCGTTTTTGTCTGGCCGCTGCTTGTGGTGGGAGACTGGAACTACAGATATTTGGGCACCAGAATCGATTAAGTAACGATAGCCAGAGGAACGTTCGGTGATGAAAAGGAGACGACTGTGATTCCCCGGAGCACTGGTCGCCATCAGTGGCCGGGGGAAGCGTTTCCCGAAAATCTACAGGGAAGACGGCATTTCTGGGCTTGATCTCCAAACTTGGCGTGATACCAACACAAGGGAGTGGGTGCAGGTGAAGTTCCTGATGGGACTGGTCCTACACGGGGTCCCCTCCGCTTCAGCTGTGCAACCTCAGCCCGAAGAGATGCAATTTCACCCTCAAGGGTTTGTGTGAGGGTTACTGCTTTTGAACCTGAGCCAGGAGTTAGTGAGAATTCCTCTGATTGCCTCACTGAAAGGATTGTCGTGTCCTGCTTAGCAATTGAACAGAGTGTGTCTGCCTTCTCTGCTAGTGTGGAGAGACTGGGACTATCCAACACCTGGAGGCTGAGGCGTACTGGTAATGGCATGCGGCGCAGAAATAGATCCCGCATCATTGGATCGCGGTCGATATCCTGTTTGACTAGCTGTTCCATCTTGCGTAACAGATCAGATGGCCTGAGGTCTCCAAGTGGTTGGAGTTCCCAGAGCTTCTGAAGTCTCTCTGACTCTGTAAGAGAGGTGCGGAGCACGAGCTTCTTCTTAAGTTCGTCGTAGGGAGCTTCGTCGGGAATTCTCTGTATGCAATCGAACACTTTTTCGGCGATTTCAGGTGGTAGTCCAGCCACGACGTACTGGTACTTAGTGAGCTGTAGGGTGATGTTTTTGGAAGCGAACTGGGCCTCAATCTGTAGGAACCAAAGCTCTGGGTTCGCTGACCAAAACGGAGGAAGTTTTAGAGAGAGGGCGTTCACGGCCATAGCGTGTGCGTGTTTCACGTTTGAATGATCACGTCAGGGTCACCAATGTAGTGCGGGGTATCTCGCTAATCGACGAAGACGAGAGACACAAACTACTAGTCTTAAGCAAAACTTCTTAAATACATCTGGTAAAGTGTATATCAAAACACGTGGCTATGACCATCAATCAGAATGACGTAAGTAACAATATGACATGTTATAAGTTATGTTTGAGACATGTTACTAATTAATCAATCAGTAGGTCCACTACAGTAGTAAGGCAGTACTACACATAAGATGTGTAATTATATTATAGTCTCAACTTTCTTTGATGCTGTAGAGAGAGGAGAGTGGTAGTCATGCAGCCATACATATGTATTGTCCAAGCAGATAAGGAGAACTCTCCCAGGCCTACTGCACACTACATGTCCCATGCCCTCCACCAGACCTGATTCAGGTGTAGCCTAGGAAACACACTGGTGTGTGTATGTGGGCTAGTAGCCACAAGGGAGAGCCTTTTTGTCTCCAAACAGGTGGTGAGATATATGGGGGTAGAGCTCTCTCGCTCTCTTCATTATTATATAACTTGCCCCTCGAGTTGTCCTCACAGAAAATAGCTCAAGCAATACAGAACACCATCCACCTGCCGGCCCTACGCTATCGAGGGCTGCTCTGCCAGCCACACATGATGGACACTAGGATTACAACCATCAAGGAACTGAGTGGGAAGTACCTGGTGCAGCCAAGAGGCTAATATGAAGAGTAGAAATAAGTCAACAAATACCTGGAGGAGTATATTAAGTTGATTATAGTCAAGTAATTAAAAGTCAAAGTGCCAATAAGAGGTGTTGAATATATATAGTGCTTAAATTGCCCAAGTGATTTAATGTAATTGGGAGAGAGTCCCAGAGCACAGAGGTGGTAGGGCCTTAGTAAGAAGAGATTGTTTATAAGAAATAAGCATGCATTTAGAATTCATTAGATTAAGTATGAGAGATTGAGGAGCAAGCCAGGCAGAGATACAGTTTAGGTCTTTCTAAAAGAGAGGAAAATCATAATGAGAATTGATGGGGCAAAAAAGAAGGATTTCATCAGCGTAGAGAATAAGCTTAAAGGAAACAGACAAGGGCACGTTACACACACCATTGACATAAGTGATAAAGAAGAGAGGACCTATTATAGATCCCTGAGGGACACCAGAAGATACAGGCACAGGTGAGGAGGTGGTGCCTGTGACCATCACTTGTTGCAGACGTGCTGAAAGGTAGGAATGAAGCCAGTTAGTGAGGTAATGAAGGAAGTGCAGGAAGGAAAGAAGATCAATTAATGGTTTGTGAGGAACAGAATCAAAGGCCTTTTTGAGATCTAGAAAACAAGTGCCTATCAGTTTGAAGAAGAGAGTGAAAGGAATGATTGGCCAAGAGAAGGGCTGATGAAGTGGACCAGTGGGGAAGAAAACCAAATTGAGAAGAAGAGTTCAATACAGAATTTGTCAAGGAGAGAGTGAATGTGCTTTTCAAGCAGCTTACAAATTGGAGGGAGTAATGAAATGGGCCGGTAGTCAGAGGGATTGACAATGAACATTTAGGCTGGGAACAATGAAGGAGTTTTTCCAATCAACTGGAAGATGTCCTTGAGACAAGGATAAGTTAAAGATATATGTAAGTGGAGCAACTATGGATAGGCATGTGGATTTGAGCATTCTAGAGGAGGTCAAATCAAGGCCAGAAGCTGTGGAAGAAGGTAAATGAGAAATCAAGCCAGAGAGAGTCAGGAAGACAGGATGGTGAGGTGGTTCAACAGATGCCACTTCTGGGCTGCAGTCAGGGACTGACAGGATGGTGAGGTGGTTCAACAGATGCCACTTCTGGGCTGCAGTCAGGGACTGTGCAGTGCCACAGGAAGTTCTGGATGACTTAAATTGAGAGTAAATACTAGCAATGTCCAGCAGAGTACAGGCGGGTTGAGGACTGCCATCTGCACCACCATCAGAGAGGTGTTGTGTGACACAGCAGGGGAGTGGAGGACATGAGCACAGGCAAGCAGGGGTGGGGAGGACATGAGCACAGGCAAGCAGGGGAGGGGGGGACATGAGCACAGGCAAGCAGGGGAGGGGAGGACATGAGCACAGGCAAGCAGGGGAGGGGAGGGTGTGAGCAGTGAGACCTGGGAGATTCCCATCATGCAGAGGTGGCAGCTGAAGCCACCAAACTGCAAAGTTGAGAAGGTCAGAATTCTAGCGACCCTTTCACAGACCTGACGATGACGTGGAGCAACTGGAAACTAATGAAATACTAGTCCATGACTGAGGACTAGCAAAACCTTTCTTTCCAACTGGTCTAGGGCCCTGGCCTCCATTTTCTCTCATTGTGTTTTGTGGTCGTGTCAGCTCAACAGGTCCTGGGAGGAGCCATTGTGGAGGCCAAATGAGTGACATGCCCAGCCAGTTAACAGGTAACCTTCACAGGCAGTTATATATAATTATAGCATGCAAGGGAGGCTACTATTCAAAGTTACATCATATGTTGTGAGTGGCAGACTCTCTATTCTGACTTGTCTACAAGAGGCACACACAAGCAGTTATGGCTGCTCCAGTAACAAGAGGCACACACAAGCAGTTATGACTGCTCCAGTCACAAGAGGCACACACAAGCAGTTATGGCTGCTCCAGTAACAAGAGGCACACACAAGCAGTTATGGCTGCTCCAGTAACAAGAGGCACACACAAGCAGTTATGATTGCTCCAGTAACAAGAGGCACACACAAGCAGTTATGACTGCTCCAGTAACAAGAGGCACACACAAGCAGTTATGGCTGCTCCAGTAACAAGAGGCACACACAAGCAGTTATGACTGCTCCAGTAACAAGAGACACACACAAGTAGTTATGGCTGCTCCAGTAACAAGAGGCACACACAAGCAGTTATGGCTGCTCCAGCAAGTTGATTGTATCATGGTCGTGATTTCTCCTCTGCTAGTAGATGGGTCTTAACTGGTTTGTAAGTCATAGCTTCTGAGCTAGCTGTGTAGTGGAGCATTGGCAAGCCTTTTCTCTAAGAAAGTTGTGCCACAAGAAAGGCTTAGCAAACCCTTGAGTCAGCCAGTGTGCAAGTCTTTCCCTCAGGTCTAGCTGAGTAAGGTGCTCAAGCTCTACACTATAAAGTGTCAGTAGTTGAATAAGATCTAGACAGTCAATACTTGCAACCAGAACCAGGTCTAGTGGGATTCATGTCACACACACACCACAAAGAAGCTCAGACATGAAGTATGCAGCCCTTGATTCATATCAGCTGGTCCACTGCTCAGTGTTGCTTAAGTCTTGCTAGTGTAGAGATGAGGTGGTCATCATGATTTATGGGAACAGGGTGCTGCTGTTGAAGTCTCCTCAAACATATCGGGTTGCCTTGGAATGTGGTATGTAACTATATATAGTGTTGTGTTGGTGCACCAGTGGTGCCCACACATTCTCTACATCTCTATCACACACAGACTCAAACATGATAGTCTTTTTGTCTCCAAACAGGTGGTGTGTGGTGGAACTCATTTCTTCAATTGTAAATATTATATGTACACACACCTTGTAATTATATATCTATATCTTCACCAGCAAACTACCTTCTAAGTATAATTATATATATACACATATAATATATATAATTTTATATATCACATTATGATTATTTACACATTATTATATATTAAATAGAGAGGGAGATTGATGGCTATGTATGTGCATAAGCAACACTCACAAGAAGTTTAAAGTTGATTGATTGAACATTTTATTTAGCAGGTAGACAGACATCTTACAAATTCCATGCCTCCCCAATCACTTGTTTTTGCTTGCTATAGACCCCTTACCAACCTAACCCCACAATGTCCACTCAGAGAGAGCTATCTTTGACACTAAAATCAACTGTATGGTAGTTGCCACCATTATGCCAGTAGGCCAGCCTGGAGGAGGAGAGAAGAGAAGGAGTACATGTGGGAGGAAGAGGAGGAGAGGAGGAGGAGGTAGAGGTAGGGCAGGAGAAGGAGGAGAAATAGGAGGAGTAGGCGGTGGAGAAGAGGAGGGAGAGAGGGAGGAGGGGGAGAAATACAAGACACTAACTAGCCAATGATGGGGTCAGCAAAGAAGGTCCTCATAAGATATGAACAACCAGGACCAGGCTATGATGGGGTCAGCAAAGCTGGCAACTCAAGGCCCTCATAAGATATGGACAACCAGGACCAGGCTAATGATGGGGTCAGCAAAGCTGGCAACTCAAGGATCTCATAAGATATGGACAACCAGGACCAGGCCAATGATGGGGTCAGCAAAGCTGGCTGGCAACTCAACGCTGTCATAAGATATGGACAACCAGGACCAGTTTAATGATGGGGTCAGCAAAGCTGGCAACTCAAGGACCTCATAAGATGTGGACAGCCAGGACCAGGCTAATGATGGGGTCAGCAAAGCTGGCAACTCAAGGCTCTCATAAGATATGGACAACCAGGACCAGGCTAATGATGGGGTCTGGCAACTCAAGGCTCTCATAAGATATGGACAACCAGTACCAGGCCAATGATGGGGTCAGCAAAGCTGGCAACTCAAGGCTCTCATAAGATATGGACAACCAGGACCAGGCTAATGATGGGGTCAGCAAAGCTGGCAACTCAAGGCTCTCATATGGACAACCAGGACCAGCAGAAACACTGGCCATCATCACCAGGCACCCACTCCAGCTAGTCATTGATTTGTACTCACTCAAACAAAGTTTAAAAACAGAAAATGGAGAGAGGGGGAGGACGCAACCTTAGACTTCTTGGGAGCACTCCATGGCTCAAAATAAAAAGCTGGAGGGCATCCTCAGAATTTTTTATTAGCTCACAAAGCCAACAACAACAATAATATTTAATAACAACATAAATGTAAGATGAACTTAAGGAGTACATGAAAATTCCATCCCTTATGGTGATAGTACTACGAAGAGCAAATGTGCGGCCCAATCCTGCACCACACCATATATATAGCAGAGGCCAAAATAACCTACGCTGAAAAATACAATAGGGAGGAGGAATAAGTGTCAACCACAAATTAGACTTGAGGCAAGAATCACTAGATGGTAGACACATGACATCTCCTTGTACTGAAATCACATTAAACATACACAACCTCTTCACAGACAACTCCACCCACCACAATAAGTTGGGCCGGACGTGCAGAGGAATCTTCTGCACTCTCTTGTGCAGAACTATGTTGAGGAAGTGGACAGAGATGAGGAGGATGCAGATGATGGCTGTGACCAGAGCTGCCGGGGTCATGTGGCCAGTGAATATCAGCTGAAAATACTTGAGGCTTCTCTGGGGAGCAAGGAAAAAGAGAACAACTTAAAAGGGTGAGGGCGTGGCTGGGGGTGTGGCTGCAACTAAGCTTATATATAGAACAATGGTGAGTGCTAGACAGTTGATGTAATAATGGAGACAGCAAGCTAGTCTTGCTGGCCTGACTCTCATGCACACACACACACAGAAAGAGAGAGGCTGGTCCACCTCACATGGTCACTTGTGTTGCACAGTCAGCAAATGTGGTGGCAGCTGCTCGTGTTAAACACGAAGAAGAAAAAACATGCTTAGACTCCTGTGCTGGGGAAGAGAGGCTGGCTAAGAGAGAAAAACAGTAAAAAGATATATAAATATGTAGCTATTGCACACCTCACAGACTGAGCCTAGGTGTGCTTGCCTGCCACTTGCTACAGCCTCTTCCATGGCATGCCATACATTTCCATGCCATACAATAAGGGACTTTAGTGGAGTGAGACAGGTGGTGAAGGATGCAGCTGCCATGCACTCACTCGGCAGAGGAAGAAATCCAGCATCAGCAGACTCGTTAGGATGGGTGGCTGGAATGATGCCGAGTTTATCTGGAACAGGTCTCAAATCCAGGTAAGGATCATTGGGACTGGGGCTACATGTTTGTTGGATAGACTTCTTTTTAAAATATAGATTGTTATTAGGTTAGTTACTAAATAGTTTCACACTGTGCTGTATTATATATGTGATGGCCTTAACAGGCTCAGCAATAGCAACATTAAATCATCAATTGATAGTTATACAATTAAATTATATAAGTTGAAGTAATGATATTAGTTGAAGAAGTCAGTAGCGGTTGACATTTTTTTATTTATTTTATTTATTATTTTTTTTTTTTATAAATAATAATAATAATTAATATAATATAATGTATGAAGTTGGAGTAATGACAGAGTTGCCAACCGTCCCGGAATTTTGAGCCTTGTCCCGGTGGTGTCCTTGTCCCGGAAATGTCCCGGAATTTACAGCTACGCGCACCTTGCGCTTCCACTCGCTTAGATGGCCACTGCTGTCTCAAGCTTGTTTAGTTTAGTCCTTTATCACTCGTAAAGCAGGAGCAGAGAAAAACTTCAGATAAACAATTACGGTGTGCGAAACAACCTTTGACCTTGTTTCGATTGGAGGTGCGGCACTCACGTGAAACTTCTCAGCACGTTATAATTATATACAATCTCAGCAAAATGGTAGCAAAGAAGCAGAGGAGAGAATGCCATTTTGACAATAAATGGATCAAACAATTTCAGGGGATAGGCAAGAGTTTCAAAGGTATAAATAAAATATATATATAATGAAATTGATTGACAAAGTAAGTAGCATGGAATATAGCAAATACAGGGTAAATAATATCATGGGTACAGTGTGCTGCTTGTTTTCAATGCAATAGTAATGTCAGTAGTCTTGCCTTCATTTTAGTTCACTTGTATGCCCGATGTACTCTGTGTGCAATCGACTTTGGTGTTACCCATGGTGGCTGTAATGATAGCCGTAATGATGTCATATCTCACCTCAAGAGCAAGAAACATAAGGATATGTCAAAGGCTGTGCTATCAACTATTCCAATCACCTCTCTCTTCCAACATCAGAGAAGTGATCAAGTAATCGAAGCAGAGGTCAGGTGGGCTACATTTGTTGCTAAGCACAACATATCCTTTCTGTCTAGTGACCATGCCACCAAGCTTTTCAGCAAGATGTTTCCAGGCTCTGAAATTGCAAATAAATTATCCTGTTCCCACACCAAAACCATTGCCACAGTGAAGAAAGCTCTTGCTCCTTACTTCACACAGAGAGTTATGGAGTCAATGACTAGTGGTCCATTCTCTTTGATGATTGATGAATCCCATGACAAGAGGGATAAGTCTTGCATAATTCTTTTGAGGCTTCTTGATCCACAGGTAGGTGAAGTACGGACGAGATTCTTGGATATGCCTGTTGTGAAAATTGATATAGCTACCAACTTGTTTCAAGCCCCTTGAAGGAGTCACTGACTAAGAATGGGCTCAGCTTTGACAATGCAGTGTCTTTCATGTCTGCATCCATTGTTATGAAAGGAGTGAGGTCAGGTGTGCAGAAGCTGATTAAGGATGAGATCCCAACTTTGTATGATGTTGGTTGCATCTGCCATTTGGCTGATTTAACAGTCAAAGCTGGTTTGAAGGTACTCCCAGTGAACATTGACCAGCTGTTCATCGACATATTCTACTACTTCCATAACAGCAAGAGAGCAGCAATTTGTCATCCTATGGTGTTCACTTTTCACCACTGAGCCAGGGGTGATTTTGAAGTATTGCCCCACACGATGGCTCAGCTTGCTGAAGTGTGTGAATCGGTACCTCAGCAGTATGATGGTTTGAAGTCGTTCTTGTCTTGGGCTGAACAGCTAAGGTATGTAGCATTCTTTCAAGGCATGAGAATCCTCTGATAAAACCTCTGTTGTTCGTTTATCTTGCCCTCAATGGATCAATTCAA
Organism: Cladorhizidae sp. MBARI D1340-BT2; assembly: GCA_028752905.1. NCBI lineage: Eukaryota > Metazoa > Porifera > Demospongiae > Poecilosclerida > Cladorhizidae > Cladorhizidae sp. MBARI D1340-BT2. The sequence goes on along the minus strand of JAQNBH010000013.1, from coordinate 33,396,026 downwards.
CCGCCTCTTCCAGAAATCTACAGAGAATACTAAATGATATTATTAGAAGAAGTCAGTAGGTTGACATATCAGCCGATCCCAACACCGAGGCCGTTACCACGTTGTACAGCAACAGAGAGCCTCTGGATGAGGAAGGTGGTAGAACTCTCCTGACCCGTAATCCATGCTAGTCGGCGGCCATGATCTTTCAGGAGTGTCAGAGTCATGGGACCGGAAGTCTCGATGGCAATTAGGGCTGAAGACGTGGGATGGGTCCAGGTGGGCCTCCTATTTATGATTTAATGTTGCTATTGCTGAGCCTGTTAAGGCCATCACATATATAATACAGCACAGTGTGAAACTATTTAGTAACTAACCTAATAACAATCTATATTTTAAAATGAAGTCAACAGTACTTAATTAATACAATTATCCACAATATTAAGTTACGAGTGTCCCGCTGCTCAGGAAGGGGGGGACAGGAGTGGACCAAAGATCATTCCTCAGCTGACCATACAACAATTCCTTTCTCCTCTGCCACCACTTTCCTACCCAAAACATAACACACTCGCCCACCTCCTCCATCACTGCATCACTTACTCCCTCCACATCTTTCCCCAAAAGCAATGCCACCTTTCCATCCTTACTCACTCTTCTTAATTCATCCAGCCACTGTCTTGCCCCTGCAATTCTGCGTACCTCATCTATCAGAACCAGCCGATCCCTCTCAAATTCCCCGCATGTCACCAAGAAATGTTCCACATCCTCCCCTGCTCCACTATCACACATTATACACCTCTCATCCCTAACTATCCCACATCTCTTCTTATCCTCTAACAACCCAGCTGATGCAGTCCTCAGTCGAAATTGCAGCCGCACACCTTCCTGACCATGCATGGCCCTCACATACCTCTCCACCCCTGCACCATTCTTTGCCAATTTATAATAATTCAGCGTACTTTTCCCGTCTACTTCCTCCTCCCAGTCCTTCTCATTTCTCACCTTCACTTTCCCCTTCCACTTGCGCACTGACCCAGCCTCGTTGTTTATCTTGTACTTTCTCCTCAAGATATCATATTCTTCCCACCATCCAATTCCTCCATCCTCTCGTAGTTTATTTACAACAACTTTAACCAATCTGCTCTGTTCCAACACCTCTAATCTCTTGCCAAACAAAACCTTCATCTCTTCCCTCCTCTCCTCTAGCTTCCTCCACCCCATATCTCCCCGTATTGCCACTCCTGCTACTGTATCACTTGCCCCCAACAGTCTCCTACCCACTCTCATCTGTGCTGACTCCAACTTCTTGCGAGCATTCCGTCCTCCTGTCCACCACACTTCGGCTGCATGCTCCATACTGGGTCTCGCTAGAAACTCCCACACCATTCTTCCTCTGTCTACTTCCACCTGCCCATTCACTCTACTCATCCATATTACCTTTCCAACCCACTCTTCTGCCTTCTTTGCCATCTTCTCTAACTGAACATTACCCCTTAGCTTCCTATCAAACCATATTCCTAAGTACTTGAATTCTTTGACCTCTTCCAATATCTCCTCACCAATCCTCCAATGCACTTCTGGTTCCTTCTTCCCTACTACCATGACCTTGCTCTTCTTGCTATTAAATTTCATCTTCCACCTTAGCACATACGCCTGTACCACATCCAACATAGCTTGCAGTTCCGCCCCTGAGTCAGCCAGAAGAACTACATCATCTGCATACATGAGTGCCCCACACCAGCAGCCTTCCACTTTGACTCCTAGCTCAGCTCTCTCCAATTCCTCCCCATTCCCATCAGATATATATTGAAAAGAAGTGGAGACAAAGGACATCCCTGCCTAAGTCCATTCTCCACAGTGAACCACCTTGACCTCCTTCCATTCAATACCACCGTCGTCTCCACCCCATATTTATTATTTATTATTTTTTTAATTTTTAATTTTATTTTATTTTTTAATTTTTTTATTAATGCTTTACAGTGAATATTTGAACAGCAAAGTGAAACAAATAGCTCAAGGATGACAAGAATAAACATAGACGAACATAAACACTGAAGGTCAATCGGTCCAGAACTGATAGCCATGTTTTGATGATTTAATGTTGCTATTGCTGAGCCTGTTAAGGCCATCACATATATAATACAGCACAGTGTGAAACTATTTAGTAACTAACCTAATAACAATCTATATTTTTAAAAGAATTAAAAAGAATAAACTACATGTAATAACAAAAATATTGTAGAGAACAAAAGAACAAGAAAACACATCAACTACGAAAACAAAAGTGAATGTGGATTTTGAGAAGCTAGAAGATCTGGCTTCAAAATTGCGTCGCGTAGTGCAGTAGCTGAGAACTGGTTGCAAGCATTACTACGCGCTAATCCCAACCATCACCATCGTTTGTTGTCTAAGCTGCGCGAGGGAGTTTTGCTTAGCGAGACCCTTTACCAACCTCTATATACGAATGTTGGTAAAGGGTCTGGTGAATGGTCCGCAGCTCTATGTATACGGATAGATGACAAAGAAATCCTATCATAATATCTCTGGGGGAGTGCAAATAAACTTAGCGTAATATTTTATCCACCCTAGCATCATTTTCGTACTTTATAATCTTCAAAATGCTGAGTTCAGGGACATCGTGGTGTAAATAAGTCTGGTGTGTTTTTGGGGGGGGGGGGGGGGGGGGTAGGTGGTTCTCCCCCCCCCCCTCTGTGCGACCCTTTACCTTTTTTTACTAGACCCATGGCATTGCCAGTCCTCAGGTCTCAGTTTTGATATTTCCAGTCAGAACATGCAAGTGACAATTACTTTCATGATATTTGCTTTGCACTGTTGACACAGACCAGGCCTCTGCAACTATATATAGTGCATTGTTGATGTAATACAATAGTGATTAAATTAGCCATGTGGCTGGCTAGTGATGGTGGGGAGCAAGGTAAACACTGGCTGTGATGAGCTAGTCATGTAGCAGACCCTTACCAATTACTACACTTTTTTGTTGGGCTGGGTCTGAGAGAGCACTCTAGGAAGGAATCATGCAGGAGGTGTGGCATTCTTGTTCATGGTGGAGCTGGTTGGGAAGACCTGATATGGGCGGAGTAGCTTTTAGATTAGAATGAAGCTCCCGTATATCCTTGATTAGAACATGCCCGCCCACTCATAAGTCATTGCAATGCACATGCTCACAAGTGAACACGAGTAGAGTATATGAAACATGTACAGTCAACAATATATAGTGAACATGAGTAGAGTATATGAAACATGTAGTCAACAATATATAGTGAACATGAGTAGAGTATATGAAACATGTACAGTCAACAATATATAGTGAACATGAGTAGAGTATATGAAACATGTAGTCAACAATATATAGTGAACATGAGTAGAGTATATGAAACATGTACAGTCAACAATATATAGTGAACACGAGTAGAGTATATGAAACATGTACAGTCAACAATATATAGTGAACATGAGTAGAGTATATGAAACATGTAGTCAACAATATATAGTGAACATGAGTAGAGTATATGAAACATGTACAGTCAACAATATATAGTGAACACGAGTAGAGTATATGAAACATGTACAGTCAACAATATATAGTGAACATGAGTAGAGTATATGAAACATGTAGTCAACAATATATAGTGAACATGAGTAGAGTATATGAAACATGTACAGTCAACAATATATAGTGAACACGAGTAGAGTATATGAAACATGTACAGTCAACAATATATAGTGAACATGAGTAGAGTATATGAAACATGTAGTCAACAATATATAGTGAACATGAGTAGAGTATATGAAACATGTACAGTCAACAATATATAGTGAACATGAGTAGAGTATATGAAACATGTACAGTCAACAATATATAGTGAACACGAGTAGAGTATATGAAACATGTAGTACTACATGTTTCATATACTCTACTCATGTTCACTATATATTGTTGACTACATGTTTCATATACTCTACTCATATTCACTATATATTGTTGACTACATGTTTCATATACTCTACTGATGTTCACTATATTGTTGTCAACAATATATAGTGAACATGAATATGAGTGTCTAGTAGTGAGGCTAGCTCACTGCTGGCCTGCTGGCTGAGTCTAGACCTGGTCCTGCTAGTGCATGTGAGTGTCTAGTAGTGAGGCTAGCTCACTGCTGGCCTGCTGGCTGAGTCTAGACCTGGTCCTGCTAGTGCATGTGAGTGTCTAGTAGTGAGGCTAGCTCACTGCTGGCCTGCTGGCAGAGTCTAGACCTGGTCCTGCTAGTGCATGTGAGTGTCTAGTAGTGAGGCTAGCTCACTGCTGGCCTGCTGGCTGAGTCTAGACCTGGTCCTGCTAGTGCATGTGAGTGTCTAGTAGTGAGGCTAGCTCACTGCTGGCCTGCTGGCTGAGTCTAGACCTGGTCCTGCTAGTGCATGTGAGTGTCTAGTAGTGAGGCTAGCTCACTGCTGGCCTGCTGGCAGAGTCTAGACCTGGTCCTGCTAGTGCAGTGTTCATGCACTTGTTCCACAAAAAATTTGCCCATTTTTTATTCCTTGTTGGCATGGTAACTTGTCTCACCTTCACTACACACTGTCCTTGTTGTTGCCATGGTAACTTGAGAGTGAGTGGAAGAAAAGGAGCAGCAAAGAACTGGAGCCAGTTTCTGCACCATATTCTTTACAAGGTCTGCAGTTGATGTAGCTGCAGGAGTAGACAGCCAGGCCATAGTCTTGCTTGCATCTGCCACAGAAACATCCCTCACCATTTAAATCAGCTGTGGCATGGCACACAGCAGCATTAAACATGGACGCATTTTGGACCGAGTAGCATTGGATTGGGTGATATATACTTGCAGTCAAGACATAGCATAATGGCAGCATGTGAACAAACATGTCCCAGCAATGCTCCTCTTCATCATAGCACATGCAGAGGCAAGGCTGGGGCCAGAGCAAGGCTGCAGTATCTGTGCACTGAACTGCTTCACTTAGATACATAAACCTGAGGTTCCCCTTAGGCCTATTGTGTCTGGTGTATGTGAACCATTGTATAATCTTTGTAAGTTCGTAGCATATTTGATATCACCTCTATATAGCTGGAAATACAAGTACATATGTCAAGGATTCTGGGCAATTTATTCAAGGTCACAGGATAAGTGTCTTGTCAGTTTTGATGTTTCCTCTTTTTACCAATGTTCCCATTGATGAGGCTGTGGAAGTAGTTTTTGGAATGTTGATGAAAGATGAGAGCTTGCGTGAGAGGACTACACTAGGTGCCGACAGGATTTCTGACAGGATTTCTGAACTGTTGGAGTTGTGCCTGAAATCCACCTACTTCAGGAATCAAGAAAAATACTACGAGCAGAAAGAGGGTGCAGCAATGGGCTCTGTCTGCAGTGGTAGCCAACCTTTATGTGGAATTCTTTGAGGAATGGGCACTCACAACTTACCCACTGAAGCCAAGGTAATATGTGGATGATACTTCTGCATAGTGAAGAAGGGAAGTGAGCAGGAGTTGTTGGAACATCTGCATCAGGCCATCCATAAAGTTTACCATGGAGCTTGAAGTGGCTGGATCGTTGCCCTTTCTGGACTGCCACCTACACAGAAAGGAAGATGGAACAACCATTTACAGAAAATCCAAGCACACCAACCGATACCTTGATTAAAGACCACATCCTCCTCTCTATGTCAGAAGAGGAGTGGCGAAGAGGTTGTATGATAGAGCCAGGAGAGTAGTGACTGAGAAGGAGGACCTTTGGAAGGAAGAACATCATTTGAATAAGGTCTTCATAGAGAACAGTTATCTGCAAGCCTTCATCAACTTTTCGTCTGCAGAAACATCTAAACGCAGAAAGGAAGATAAGTACACTAGTACCGGCAATGAGGGGTCTGAAAAGAAGGATCCTATGATAGTGATTCCTTATGTAGCAGGGATGAGTGAAGACATCAGGAGTCTCTGCAGAAAGTTCAACATTTTAGATCGGTAAGAACTCTGAGGAGAGTGAAGGATGTTTTACCAGCTAATATGCACTCGTGTTTGTCTACCATATCCCCTTGTGGAAATAAGGGAGACCATCTGAAGACCGGCGGAGTGAAAGAACAAGATGCCTGTACAAAGTGTGCTAAAGAGAAGTCTGCAATTGCACATCCTATTTTGTGGGAGGAAGCCACCTCTTGTACCAGGCCAGAAGACAGAAGGAACTGCTAGTGAAGGAGGATTGTGCACATCAGCCTAGCACCAAAGTGTGAGCGGTTCAATGGAGACTGTGGAATGGACTTGCCTGGGAGCCACTCTGAAGAGCCTAAACCTCGACACCATAATTATCTGTCTATTATGTATATATATATATTCCCGATGCAAACCATTATATAATTATAATATATATAGCGACACCTTTGTAACAAATTATTTATTATTTTTATATATTATTTTTATTTATTATTATTATTATTATTATTATTATTATTATTATTATTATTATTATTATTATTATTATTATTATTATTATTATTATTATTATTATTATTATTATTATTATTATTTTATTTTATTTTTTTATATTTTTTTAATATTTTTTTATTATTATTTTTTTAATATATATATATATATATTTTTTAAAAAAAAATTTTTTTTTAATATTTTTTTTATTATTATTATTATTATTATTATTATTATTATTATTATTATTATTATTATTATTATTAAATAATATAATAATCAATTGATAGTTATACAATTAAATTATATAAGTTGAAGTAATGATATTAGTTGAAGAAGTCAGTAGCGGTTGACATATCAGCCGATCCCAACACTGAGGCCACTTTACCACGTTGTACAGCAACAGAGAGCCTCTGGATGAGGAAGGTGGTAGAACTCTCCTGACCCGTAATCCGTGCTAGTCGGCGGCCAAGATCTTTCAGGAGTGTCAGAGTCATTATTATTATTTTTATTTTTATTTTTATTTTATAAAATAAATAATAATACAATGAAATAATAATACATGAAAGTAATTTACATTTATTATTATTACTAACTAACTAATCAATGCATTGACCTATACATAGAACTTGCGTGCGAATGGTAGTCTGCTCTATCTGCTTGAGGAGCTTTTCGGTGACATCTGCGGGCCTAGTTCGAACACATGGGCCTTTAAGTTGCGCGCTGTCCTGGCTCCAGTCAACTGCCAAGAGCTCTGGGAGATACCCCCGTGTCTAGTTCCAGTCCAACACCACGAGGGAATGAGTCGGTTGAAGATGCTGTTGTTGCTACTCCTTTCTCAAAGCTGCGCTCTAATGTACTGAAGAGAGTCCCTAGAGCCTCGAGGGAGCTGGCAGCCAGGAAGCTAGCATCCATCGTGTTAAGTGTGGTGGCGAGGAATGACCATTCCACGTGGTGTCGCCTCCTGCATTTTGCGTCTCGCTGTTTTAGACTGCCGCCGAGAGGAGGGAAGAGGTGGAATTTAGCGTCAGCCATAAATAACCTTGTAAGGGAGGAAGCTGATGCTGATGCTACATCAGGGAAGCCTAGCCGTTGCTCCAAAAGACAGAAGTCTCGTGATCCCCTACAGCTCTTGTCTTCAAAGGTGACATCCAAGCTGGAAGAGGGCGATGTCAAGGGCGCTGTCAGGCTTGCATGTGCTGAGGATGTTTTAGCTGATCACTCACCTGACACTCTGGAAGCCTTGAAGCAGAAGCACCCTGCGGCTCACCCAGATTCTTCAATAATGATATCCCCCGACCCATCCTCATTCTCTTTCTCAGTCACCGAGGCCATCATAACTCAAGCCATACGTTCCTTCCCAAATGGATCTGCAGGTGGCCAGGATAACCTCAGACCACAACATCTCAAAGACCTCACGGGTCCGTCCGCTGGTGAAGGTGGCCATTCACTACTGAGGGCGCTCACTTCTTTGATATCTCTAATTCTAAGAGGTGACACACCTGTATCCATCCGTCCTCATTTCTTTGGTGCCTCACTGGTAGCTCTGCATAAGAAGGATGGTGGGATTCGCCCTATCGCTGTGGGCTGTACCCTGCGCAGACTTGCTGCAAAGTGTGCTTGCTTTCATGCCATGCAAAAAGTTCCTGATATCCTGGCCCCTCGGCAGTTAGGTTTTGGAGTGACGCGGGGGGTTGAAGCGGCAGTGCATGCTGCTCGCATCTACCTCCAGAACCTCAAGGAAGACCAAGTGATCATGAAAGTGGACTTCAGAAATGCATTCAACAGTATTCTCCGGGACAAGATGTTGGGTGCTGTTGAGGAGTACATTCCCGAGCTTCTCCCTTTTGTCCACTCAGTGTACTGCTCGCCATCTTTACTCTCATGGGGTGATGAAGTGGTGCTGTCTTCAGAAGGGGTTCAGCAGGGCGACCCGCTGGGACCCCTCCTCTTTTGCCTGACTATTCAGAAATTGTGTGCAAAGCTGAGGTCAGAGTTCTGTGTTTTTTATCTGGATGATGGAACTCTGGGAGGCAACCGGGAAGATGTAATTTGTGATCTCAAGACCATTGAGGTTGAAGCAGGTGCTCTGGGCCTTGAGCTAAACAGAGGAAAGACAGAATTGATCTGTAAGGATCCTACCTCTCGTGGGATCGTCCTCATTGCTCTTCCAGGAGTTAGCATCATTAACCCAGAGAATGCCAATCTCTTGGGCTCTCCTATTGGAGGGTTACAATCAGTGGATGCATGTGTAAGGGAGAAGACAGAGCTGCTGCAGTTGATGGGTGATAGACTTTGTCATTTGCAATCACATGATGCTATCACATTGTTGCGTCACTCATTTGCGATCCCTAAGATGATGCACATTCTCCGCTCTGCTCCCTGTTTCTCTTCCAGTCATCTCCCAGCCTATGACCACCTTCTCAAGTCAATCCTCAGCAATATCACTAATATAGATTTTCAGAACAATGACTCTTCTTGGCTACAGGCCACCCTTCCTGTGAACCATGGGGGAATTGGAATTAGGAGTGCGGTTCATCTTGCTCCCTCTGCCTTTTGGGCTTCTGCTGATGGATCGTCCAATCTTATTCACCATATCCTCCCCCCTCGGTTTAGTGCTGTCCAGTACCCTGAGATTGAGGTTGCCCTTTCACTCTGGGGTGATGACCTTGTCTTGCCTCCTCCAGCCCCGCCTGCTTCCCATCAGCAGAAATCGTGGGACATGCCTCGTATTTTGGAAAGGGCAGAGTCACTTTTGCGGAATGCTAGTGACCCCCAAACCAGAGCTCGTCTCCTCGCCGTGTCTGCATGTGAGTCAGGTGCCTGGCTTAATGCCCTGCCAATCTCCTCACTGGGTCTCCGAATGAGCGATGAGGTAGTTCGAATAGCAGTTGGGCTACGTCTTGGAGCACCCCTGTGCCAGCCACACTCTTGTAGTTACTGTGGATCGGATGTCAACCAGTTTGGTACACATGGGTTGAGCTGTAGGCACAGTCAGGGAAGGCTTTCTCGCCATGGTGCTTTAAATGACATCATCCACCGGTCATTAACTGCTGCAAATGTCCCTTCCCGGCTGGAGCCCTCAGGTCTGCTTCGGTCCGATGGAAAGAGACCTGATGGCATGTCCATCATTCCATGGTCAAGTGGTAGACTATTGGTATGGGATACAACCTGCAGTGACACCTTTGCCCCATCCAACCTTTCGGCTGCAGTCACTGAGGCTGGTGCAGTGGCAGCACAGGCGGAGATTTTGAAGGGTGAAAAGTACGCCCACCTGGACTCGGCATACAAGTTTGTACCTGTGGCGGTAGAGATGTGTGGATCCTTTGGGCCTCAAGCAAAGGCATTCTTCAGGGAGTTGGGACGCCGCCTGAGGTCAGTGACTTATGAAGAGGACTCCCATCAACATCTTCTTCAGCGGATTTCTGTGGCTGTGCAGCGTGGGAATGCAGCCTCAGTAATGGGATCTTTGCCATCAGGGTTGGGGACGAGCCATTTCCCTAGTCATCGCATGAACTTTTAAACTTTTTAACTTGAGGTATGGCATGTTGTTCTCTGTCATAATTATGTATAATAAAAATTATAAAATAAAAAAAAATTTAAAAAAATAAATAAATAAATATAAATAAAAATATAAAAATAAATAAATAAAAATAAAATAAAATATAAAAAAATAAAATAAAATAAATAAAAAAATAAAATAAACTAACAATTACAAATAATAACTAATTAACAATAAATACATACATAAATAACTAACTTTTTTGTGGCACATCGAGTCATTGGGGGTCATTGGGAACAGGTCGATGGCTTTCCACATCCGGTTCACATGCTAGATGGGTGTGACAGTTCACATGTTGGACACGTGTGCCGGTTCATGTGCTGGTCACATGTGCCACTAGCACGTGGTGAATAGCTATAGGCTCACGCGAGTCTTAGCAACTCATTATTTCTGTGAAGGCTATATTTCTGTGAAGGCTAAAGCATCTTGTCGAAACGTCAAGAGAATACAATTTCAAGTTGATTCTTGAGTTTATTGTAATGTTATTATGTCAACTGAGAGTTCATTGAGGATCATTATAATTGTTGTTTAGATGGAATCAATGAGTATAATATCTTACAGTGTTTATTATTATTATTATTATTATTATTATTATTATCCTATTATTGCTATTGTAGTTCTTGTTATTATAGTGATTGATTAAAAAAATGATAAAAATAATAATAAAATAAAAAATAATAAAATAATAAAAATAATAATAAAAACAAATAAATAAATAAATAAATAGTAGTAGTACACTGTAGTAGTAGTGTAGTAACAACAATAATAATAAATATAAAAACATTCCTGTTCTCTTGTACAGTACATGATCCAGTGCTCCAGGCGACTTGTTTGTTTCACATGTTTGGGGTGAGGGTGGATGGATGATAGTTATCGCTGGAACATCTCTCTAAGTTGTGTCAAGCTCTCGGAGTAGCGACGCTGGTTGAGGGCAGACGCTTGTCTCCATCTCTCCCGTACATGGCGCCATCGGCTCAGGTGATCCGACTTCAGCTCTGGAAGGTCAAAGGTGTCGTACAGGCACTGTTTGCATGCATGTGCATGGTGTGGTAGGTCAATGAGAAGCAAACAAAATAACAATCCATCCATCAATGCATGGCAAGAATGAAACGCATGCAACGTTAACTAAATAAAGAATAAAGAAACTAAAGAAAGAAAAACAAAGAAACCAAATAAAGACACCAAATTAAATAAAGCAAGAAACCAAATGAAGACACCAAACCAAATTAAATAAAGCAAGAAACCAAATAAAGACACCAAATTAAATAAAGCAAGAAACCAAATAAAGACACCAAATTAAATAAAGCAAGAAACCAAATAAAGACACCAAATTAAATAAAGCAAGAAACCAAATAAAGACACCAAATTAAATAAAGCAAGAAACCAAATAAAGACACCAAATTAAATAAAGCAAGAAACCAAATAAAGACACCAAAGCAAGAAACCAAATAAAGACACCAAATTAAATAAAGCAAGAAACCAAATAAAGACACCAAATTAAATAAAGCAAGAAACCAAATAAAGACACCAAATTAAATAAAGCAAGAAACCAAATAATAAACAAAAATCCGCTGCTTCAACATCCGCTGCTTCAACTTCAACATTCGCTGCTTCAACTTCAACATCTGCTACTTCAACTTCAACATTCGCTGCTTCAACTTCAACATCCATTGATTCAACTTCAACATCCGCTGCTTCAACTTCTACATCCACTGCTTTAACTTCAACATCCTCTGCTTCAACTTCAACATCCATTGCTTCAACTACAACATCCATTGCTTCAACATCCGCTGCTTCAACTTCAACATCCGCTGCTTCAACTTCAACATCCACTGTTAGGAACCGCTCAATTTAACGTAAGTGCTGGTATAAATTAAAGGGCGGAGTTTATAAATTGAGGTGAAAGTTCAATACACGCTAAAGGCGAGCCATACTCATATTGTGAACCACTCAAAGTGGCGCGATGAATACAGTCACAAATGCGACATTAAACCACCCTTTACCCACTGACTATATCTTCTCTTGAGACAAGTTTCTGCTCGGTATTGTCGTGCACAATTTCAGACCCTCCAAAAGCATGTGAGAGAGAGAAAGTCTATGCCATTAATGGGGCCAGGCATCTGGGGGTACGAGGGAGGGGTCTATGACTTCCCTTCACATTCAATAATTATAACTGGTGAGTGAAGAGAACCCCATTGGGGGGGGGGGGGGGGGGGGGGGGGGGGGGGGTATGTATAATGGAAGTTGACTGCAGTGTGTGGCCATACCCACTAGACCACCAGCCACCTGGTCAGGCACCTGTCCTAGCTTTGAACAGGGAATTGACAACCTGTCTTCCTACCTTGTACAAAGTATGTAAAGCTTTGATCACATCAAGTATATTATTTTCATGGGGTTCCCATAGTAATCGGCACCCTTTTGCTCTCCTGCCAATAATATCTTAGTCCTAATAACCATAAAACCTGGTTGTCAAGCCCGCAGCCTAGATTAAGCACCTACTTTTTGCTAAGCACTTATGTTCCTGCAAAAAAAATTGTGCCGATTGTCAGACTCCCAAGTTTCCTTATAGGTGTGGTAGCCTAGAAACACAACCTCTGCTTCGAAAGAGTTCACCATTGCCAGATTTTCTTTCCAGAAAGAGGTTTAGTTGTCAAACATGAATGCATACTATTTGCAAACACATTAAAAAAATTTAAAAATTAATGGGCATTAATTATTGAAATCCACAAAAATATTACCCCATGGAAATTATCTGCTACATGGATTAGCTACATGTACGTATATCACAGCCCCACTGTCAAGCTACATAGTATGATTGCCTGCATGTATATCACAGCCACACTGTCTAGCTACACAGTATGATTGCCTGCATGTATATCACAGCCACACTGTCTAGCTACACAGTATGATTGCCTGCATGTATATCACAGCCACACTGTCAAGCTACACAGTATGATTGCCTGCATGTATATCACAGCCACACTGTCTAGCTACACAGTATGATTGCCTGCATGTATATCACAGCCACACTGTCAAGCTACATAGTATGATTGCCTGCATGTATATCACAGCCACACTGTCAAGCTACACAGTATGATTGCCTGCATGTATATTACAGCCACACTGTCTAGCTACACAGTATGATTGCCTGCATGTATATCACAGCCACACTGTCTAGCTATACAGTATGATTGCCTGCATGTATATCACAGCCACACTATCAAGCTATACAGTTATCGGATTTCCCTCCTCTAGAATTTTATCCAGTTCTATTTGACTTGTTGTGTGTGGTGGGTGTGGTCTAGGAATGTCCAGTCGGATGGCTCCGCCTCCATCTTGGTAAACGTCCAGAGGAATGGGAAGGGAAAGAGTGTTGGGAAGGTCGAAAATTAGCACATTTGGACTTGGGGGGTTATTTTGAGAAATCTTGAGGGGGTTATTCCACATCCAATAACCCACATCCACTCGCGGCACATGACGTACAGAGGCGTGTCTGATGTGAAGCAAGCAAGATCAACACGGCGATCAAATAGGGTCATCACATAAGGAATGTGCCTAATGAGCGTAAGTATTGCACATAACATCTTAGAGTAACATCTTAGAGTAACATCTTAGAGTAACATCTTAGAGTAACATCTTAGAGTAACTTAGAGTAACATCTTAGAGTAACATCTTAGAGTAACTTAAGAGTAACATGCATACACATACACACACGATAAAAGCTCTAATTATACACCATGGAAAAAATAATATCCATCTGCTATGACCCATAATTAGAAAAATATTCACCGTGAATGTGACGCATATTTAGAGTATACATTCCATCGCTGTATGTGGTTAAGTAAATCCATGCGTCTAAATAGCTACATACTTCCTGTGCTTCCCAAACAGATCGTCTTGGAAGCCAAGCCAGCTACCAAAACCTAAGATGGTGAAAAGAGGATCTGGAAGGCCACGGACGGAAAGTTGTTGCAGCTCCTCCCCTAGCAGCAGCAGCTATAGCGGTAGACCCGAGCTTTGACACCGAAGCTGAGATTTTTTTCCTGTTGATGAAACAAACAGAGTGTGGTACAAAGTGTTGCAGTACGGAATCTAGCTAGAGTAGAGAAAGCTACACGATATCAGTCATGAGGATTGCCACATTTTGAAGCTGTTGTAGCCACTTCACTGATTCGAGAAGTCCGTAGACAATGACACACATGATGGCCTGTAACTCTCCAAGTAAAAATAGACCGATGCTCGTGCAGCAAATAGCCAAAGATTTGACCTCGAGAGGTTAGAAGTGAAAGGTAGACAAACACGACGCAAAATTATAAATACTCAGCGTCATTCAAGACACATGATTAGAAATTGAGCCTAGGAAAAGGAAAAAAAATTAAAAAATTATGTGTAATTAGAACGACGCACAATTGGAGTTATTATGGTATATACATGCATACAGTGCAAGTACAAAAACACTTTCTGTTTCTGTTAGCTAGTATGTTTGCTCAACGTCCACACACAACTAAAATCAAAACAATAAAGGCGATGAAAATCCATAAAGTGGGAGGAGTTTTGATTTATTATTCCAACCCCCACCCCCGCACAAGATGAAACTCGACTGAAGCCCACAGAGAGTTGGGAAGTAAATCGGACATCGATTGATGCTGCTGAACGAACATTCAGTAACAGCTCTGCTGACTGCGCCCTCAATTGAACAAGCTCCTGGAAACACTACAGCTGGAGAAGAGTTCGACTGAGTGGCTCTCTTTAACACCTCAGATTACTGGCAACTCGACTGCAGCAGATTTTTGCATTACCATAGCTGACCGATGCATGAACACAGCTCTCTGACAAGGCTACAGCTGACAGGATGCTAGACGGGATACTGGATTAGCTTTTGGAATCCACTAAGCCGACCTTCCGCTCGAATGCTGCAGCTCTGTACAGGACACAGCCATGAAGCCCAGGACACCGCCATGAAGCTCAGAATACAACATAAATGTCATTAAAAGTGAAATTCAAGGACAGTCCACGCACCCAGTGAACTCTGATGGGAAAGAAACGATACATGTATGGAAATGTAGAGTTTATTTTGACCTCTATTGTACGTACATCCCTGGTTACTAGTAATGCCCCTCTACGTAACCATGTGATCTCTCTCAATTGGTTATAGGAAGCACCTCTAATCGTAGCAATCACTCTCAATTGGAAGCGCCCCTCTAATTGTAACTATGTAGATCATTCTCAATTGCTTATAGGAGCGCCCCTCTAATTGTAATAACAGAAGCAAGTATACAAGGCCCACGCATCAATTAATTGACCTTTTGGACCACATCTTATTATTGCGGTCTAGAAGTGTAACTATTATGAGGTGTATAACACAAACATGCGTCACAACCATGATGGTGGCAGAGACAGGTGGAGGAGCAACCATGATGGTGGCAGAGACAGGTGGAGGAGCAACCATGATGGTGGCAGAGACAGGTGGAGGAGCAACCATGATGGTGGCAGAGACAGGTGGAGGAGCAACCATGATGGTGGCAGAGACAGGTGGAGGAGCAACCATGATGGTGGCAGAGACAGGTGGAGGAGCAGCCATGATGGTGGCAGAGACAGGTGGAGGAGCAACCATGATGGTGGCAGAGACAGGTGGAGGAGCAACCATGATGGTGGCAGAGACAGGTGGAGGAGCAACCATGATGGTGGCAGAGACAGGTGGAGGAGCAACCATGATGGTGGCAGAGACAGGTGGAGGAGCAACCATGATGGTGGCAGAGACAGGTGGAGGAGCAACCATGATGGTGGCAGAGACAGGTGGAGGAGCAACCATGATGGTGGCAGAGACAGGTGGAGGAGCAACCATGATGGTGGCAGAGACAGGTGGAGGAGCAACCATGATGGTGGCAGAGACAGGTGGAGGAGCAACCATGATGGTGGCAGAGACAGGTGGAGGAGCAGCCATGATGGTGGCAGAGACAGGTGGAGGAGCAACCATGATGGTGGCAGAGACAGGTGGAGGAGCAACCATGATGGTGGCAGAGACAGGTGGAGGAGCAACCATGATGGTGGCAGAGACAGGTGGAGGAGCAACCATGATGGTGGCAGAGACAGGTGGAGGAGCAACCATGATGGTGGCAGGGACAGGTGGAGGAGCAACCATGATGGTGGCAGAGACAGGTCGATGAGAGGAGCAACCATGATGGTGGCAGAGACAGGTGGAGGAGCAACCATGATGGTGGCAGAGACAGGTGGAGGAGCAACCATGATGGTGGCAGAGACAGGTGGAGGAGCAACCATGATGGTGGCAGAGACAGGTGGAGGAGCAGCCATGATGGTGGCAGAGACAGGTGGAGGAGCAACCATGATGGTGGCAGAGACAGGTGGAGGAGCAACCATGATGGTGGCAGAGACAGGTGGAGGAGCAACCATGATGGTGGCAGAGACAGGTGGAGGAGCAACCATGATGGTGGCAGAGACAGGTGGAGGAGCAACCATGATGGTGGCAGAGACAGGTGGAGGAGCAACCATGATGGTGGCAGAGACAGGTGGAGGAGCAACCATGATGGTGGCAGAGACAGGTGGAGGAGCAGCCATGATGGTGGCAGAGACAGGTGGAGGAGCAACCATGATGGTGGCAGAGACAGGTGGAGGAGCAACCATGATGGTGGCAGAGACAGGTGGAGGAGCAACCATGATGGTGGCAGAGACAGGTGGAGGAGCAACCATGATGGTGGCAGAGACAGGTGGAGGAGCAACCATGATGGTGGCAGAGACAGGTGGAGGAGCAGCCATGATGGTGGCAGAGACAGGTGGAGGAGCAGCCATGATGGTGGCAGAGACAGGTGGAGGAGCAACCATGATGGTGGCAGAGACAGGTGGAGGAGCAACCATGATGGTGGCAGAGACAGGTGGAGGAGCAACCATGATGGTGGCAGAGACAGGTGGAGGAGCAACCATGATGGTGGCAGAGACAGGTGGAGGAGCAGCCATGATGGTGGCAGAGACAGGTGGAGGAGCAGCCATGATGGTGGCAGAGACAGGTGGAGGAGTAACCATGATGGTGGCAGAGACAGGTGGAGGAGCAACCATGATGGTGGCAGAGACAGGTGGAGGAGCAACCATGATGGTGGCAGAGACAGGTGGAGGAGCAGCCATGATGGTGGCAGAGACAGGTGGAGGAGCAACCATGATGGTGGCAGAGACAGGTGGAGGAGCAACCATGATGGTGGCAGAGACAGGTGGAGGAGCAACCATGATGGTGGCAGAGACAGGTGGAGGAGCAACCATGATGGTGGCAGAGACAGGTGGAGGAGCAACCATGATGGTGGCAGAGACAGGTGGAGGAGCAACCATGATGGTGGCAGAGACAGGTGGAGGAGCAACCATGATGGTGGCAGAGACAGGTGGAGGAGCAACCATGATGGTGGCAGAGACAGGTGGAGGAGCAACCATGATGGTGGCAGAGACAGGTGGAGGAGCAACCATGATGGTGGCAGAGACAGGTGGAGGAGCAACCATGATGGTGGCAGAGACAGGTGGAGGAGCAGCCATGATGGTGGCAGAGACAGGTGGAGGAGCAACCATGATGGTGGCAGAGACAGGTGGAGGAGCAACCATGATGGTGGCAGAGACAGGTGGAGGAGCAACCATGATGGTGGCAGAGACAGGTCGATGAGAGGAGCAACCATGATGGTGGCAGAGACAGGTGGAGGAGCAACCATGATGGTGGCAGAGACAGGTGGAGGAGCAACCATGATGGTGGCAGAGACAGGTGGAGGAGCAACCATGATGGTGGCAGAGACAGGTGGAGGAGCAGCCATGATGGTGGCAGAGACAGGTGGAGGAGCAACCATGATGGTGGCAGAGACAGGTGGAGGAGCAACCATGATGGTGGCAGAGACAGGTGGAGGAGCAACCATGATGGTGGCAGAGACAGGTGGAGGAGCAACCATGATGGTGGCAGAGACAGGTGGAGGAGCAACCATGATGGTGGCAGAGACAGGTGGAGGAGCAACCATGATGGTGGCAGAGACAGGTCGATGAGAGGAGCAACCATGATGGTGGCAGAGACAGGTGGAGGAGCAACCATGATGGTGGCAGAGACAGGTGGAGGAGCAACCATGATGGTGGCAGAGACAGGTGGAGGAGCAGCCATGATGGTGGCAGAGACAGGTGGAGGAGCAACCATGATGGTGGCAGAGACAGGTGGAGGAGCAACCATGATGGTGGCAGAGACAGGTGGAGGAGCAACCATGATGGTGGCAGAGACAGGTGGAGGAGCAACCATGATGGTGGCAGAGACAGGTGGAGGAGCAACCATGATGGTGGCAGAGACAGGTGGAGGAGCAGCCATGATGGTGGCAGAGACAGGTGGAGGAGCAGCCATGATGGTGGCAGAGACAGGTGGAGGAGCAACCATGATGGTGGCAGAGACAGGTGGAGGAGCAACCATGATGGTGGCAGAGACAGGTGGAGGAGCAACCATGATGGTGGCAGAGACAGGTGGAGGAGCAACCATGATTGTGGCAGAGACAGGTGGAGGAGCAGCCATGATGGTGGCAGAGACAGGTGGAGGAGCAGCCATGATGGTGGCAGAGACAGGTGGAGGAGCAACCATGATGGTGGCAGAGACAGGTGGAGGAGCAACCATGATGGTGGCAGAGACAGGTGGAGGAGCAACCATGATGGTGGCAGAGACAGGTGGAGGAGCAGCCATGATGGTGGCAGAGACAGGTGGAGGAGCAACCATGATGGTGGCAGAGACAGGTGGAGGAGCAACCATGATGGTGGCAGAGACAGGTGGAGGAGCAACCATGATGGTGGCAGAGACAGGTGGAGGAGCAACCATGATGGTGGCAGAGACAGGTGGAGGAGCAACCATGATGGTGGCAGAGACAGGTGGAGGAGCAACCATGATGGTGGCAGAGACAGGTGGAGGAGCAACCATGATGGTGGCAGAGACAGGTGGAGGAGCAGCCATGATGGTGGCAGAGACAGGTGGAGGAGCAGCCATGATGGTGGCAGAGACAGGTGGAGGAGCAACCATGATGGTGGCAGAGACAGGTGGAGGAGCAACCATGATGGTGGCAGAGACAGGTGGAGGAGCAACCATGATGGTGGCAGAGACAGGTGGAGGAGCAACCATGATGGTGGCAGAGACAGGTCGATGAGAGGAGCAACCATGGTGGCAGAGACAGGTGGAGGAGCAGCCATGATGGTGGCAGAGACAGGTGGAGGAGCAACCATGATGGTGGCAGAGACAGGTCGATGAGAGGAGCAACCATGATGGTGGCAGAGACAGGTGGAGGAGCAACCATGATGGTGGCAGAGACAGGTGGAGGAGCAACCATGATGGTGGCAGAGACAGGTGGAGGAGCAACCATGATGGTGGCAGAGACAGGTGGAGGAGCAACCATGATGGTGGCAGAGAGAGGTGGAGGAGCAACCATGATGGTGGCAGAGACAGGTGGAGGAGCAACCATGATGGTGGCAGAGACAGGTGGAGGAGCAACCATGATGGTGGCAGAGACAGGTGGAGGAGCAACCATGATGGTGGCAGAGACAGGTGGAGGAGCAGCCATGATGGTGGCAGAGACAGGTGGAGGAGCAACCATGATGGTGGCAGAGACAGGTGGAGGAGCAACCATGATGGTGGCAGAGACAGGTGGAGGAGCAACCATGATGGTGGCAGAGACAGGTGGGGGAGCAACCATGATGGTGGCAGAGACAGGTGGAGGAGCAACCATGATGGTGGCAGAGACAGGTGGAGGAGCAACCATGATGGTGGCAGAGACAGGTGGAGGAGCAGCCATGATGGTGGCAGAGACAGGTGGAGGAGCAACCATGATGGTGGCAGAGACAGGTGGAGGAGCAACCATGATGGTGGCAGAGACAGGTGGAGGAGCAACCATGATGGTGGCAGAGACAGGTGGGGGAGCAACCATGATGGTGGCAGAGACAGGTGGAGGAGCAACCATGATGGTGGCAGAGACAGGTGGAGGAGCAGTACTGCAGCTTTGCAGCTTTCAAGTTTCAAGGACTTCAATCGGAAGAGTTGAAGAGCAACAGAAGTGCAGGCAGACAGTTTGGGGAGAAGGAGGGCTTGGTGAGTGGTGGACGGAAGGTAGCTCTTCTTGAGATGGAGGTGTTGTTCGTATGGGTAGAGTTGCAGAGAGTTGAAAACTGAAGGTTTGTCTCTGATGAAGAATAAATTGAACTTCTTGTAGATGGTAGTGATTAGCCATAAATAGATCCTAGAGCAAGTCATGTGCTCTAGGATACATAAGTTAGCTACGTATGTAGTGAGCTACTGTTCACTTGCATGTATGAACTCAAGATATATATTGTATTGTGTACTAAACTGCAATTCTGTGCCAAAGCCAGTACTGCCCAGCAGTGACTTAGCAAAGAAGGAAACGCACAAGCTATGCAGGCTTGCTAAATCAACACAGTACGCTAACACCTCATCATTACACCTTCCAATAGTAACCACCTTCCAATAGTGACCACCTTCCAATAGTGACCTCCCTCCCAATAGTGACCACCTTCCCCCTCCCATCTATGTTCTCGCTCCAGCCCTCACCCTTGACCTCTCCTCTTAATCCCTCCTCCTCCTCCTCCCTTCTCCTCACCGTTCCTCTATCTCGGAGGTGTCACTATCCTGGCTCTGGTAGTAAACATCTTTGCACAATCTCTTCCTTCCTCTCCTTCTGCTGGGAGACTTTGCAGCTGCAAGAACAACAGCATCTAACACATTGCCCGAGTACACACCAGGTGTGTACATGTACATGTACAATGTAACATGTAGACACTAAGTGTGTATAACCACATGTACATGTAGACACTAGGTGTGCATAACCACATGTACATGTAGACACTAGGTGTGCATAACCACATGTACATGTAAACACTAGGTGTGTATAACCACATGTACATGTAGACACCAGGTGTGTATAACCACATGTACATGTAGACACTAGGTGTGTATAACCACATGTACATGTAGACACTAGGTGTGCATAACCACATGTACATGTAGACACTAGGTGTGTATAACCACATGTACATGTGACAGAGTCCGAGAAAAGACAAACCTCTAGGAAGCACCCTCCTCTAGAGGTGATCATAGACCCACGAAGAACAGACAGGCAAGTTTCAACGAAAATCACTTCAAAATAACATAAACGTAGCCACACCCCCAGATATCACACACACCCACATTTACCAACGTGTTTGTGTACATGCTCAATGAACTTTCCTATCTGTGCATTAGTCACTGCAGGTTCGCAGGTAAGTGTCCATAGTCTTGTACAAGACTAGACCAATGGCAGCTTCCACTCTTAGCAGCTGTCAGAACTACGTTGATTAAAAAGCATTGCACTGGTAAGTGGAGTGGCTAACTGTATAAGTTCTAAGATTTGCTTGTTCCTGTTCCAGTGCGGGCATCCAGCAACAGAGCTACAGTAGGTATATCCAGAAATGTATGGAAATCAAAGAGTAGATACTGTACTTTACTACTAAAAAGTCTACTAGATAAGGGACATGCCTAATGTAGATACAAGCTGTAGGTATATATACAGTAGCTAGTGGTTTATTATATGTAAGCACTAGTAACTTTGGGTCACATGAATACTATTTTATATAAAAAATATTTCAGGGAAATTTTGCCAGGGGGGAGGGAGAGGGGAGCTTGGAGTATTGAAAAAAGAGGGGGGGCAGAGGGCCTGACACACAAAATGTTAAGGGCGGGACGGGTGGCTAGAATAACACAAAAAGCTAGTGCCCTGCCCCCTGCCCCCACACCCATAAATACACCCCATAATTTTCTTGCTAACATCTTCTTCATCACTGCCCCCCCCCCCCCCCCCAAGTTGAAGTAGGTAGTTATCATAATAGATTATGGATGGAAGAAGACTAGAGCATCTATTCCTGATGAAGGCTAGAGCATCTATTCCTGATGAAGGCTAGAGCATCTATTCCTGATGAAGGCTAGAGCATCTATTCCTGATGAAGACTAGAGCATCTATTCCTGATGAAGGCTAGAGCATCTATTCCTGATGAAGGCTAGAGCATCTATTCCTGCTAGTCTATTCCTAGTCTATTCCTGTCTATTTCTGATGAAGGCTAGAGCATCTATTCCTGATGTCGGCTATAGCATCTATTCCTGATGAAGGCTAGAGCATCTATTCCAGATGTAGGCTATAGCATCTATTCCTGATGTCGGCTATAGCATCTATTCCTGATGAAGGCTAGAGCATCTATTCCTGATGAAGGCTAGAGCATCTATTCCTGATGAAGGCTAGAGCATCTATTCCTGATGAAGGCTAGAGCATCTTCTGATGAAGGCTAGAGCATCTAGTCGAAACGTCGTGAGAATACAATTTCAAGTTGATTATTGAGAAGGTTATTGTAATGTTATTATGTTAACTGAGAGTTCATTGAGTTGTCTAGCACTTTCCATCAGGAGCCAGAACTGGAGAGAGTTCAGGCGCATGAGGTTTTGAGGCCCCCATGGCATGGTTATACCTTAGCAACACTTTTATTATCAATAGAGAGCACACAGAGAGATCCATCCTCTGAGCTATATATCAATTCCATACAAAGCAAGTTTTTGTAAGCATTTGTATTTTATGATATCGTCACCACTGGAGCTAAAGATGCAATAGAGCTAAAGATGCAAGTCTAGAGCTAAAGATGCAAGTCTAGAGCTAAAGATGCAAGTCTAGAGCTAAAGATGCAAGTCTAGAGCTAAAGATGCAAGTCTAGAGCTAAAGATGCAAGTCTAGAGCCAAAGATGCAAGTCTAGAGCTAAAGATGCAAGTCTAGAGCTAAAGATGCAAGTCTAGAGCTAAAGATGCAAGTCTAGAGCTAAAGATGCAAGTCTAGAGCTAAAGATGCAAGTCTAGAGCTAAAGATGCCAGTCTAGAGCTAAAGATGCAAGTCTAGAGCTAAAGATGCAAGTCTAGAGCTAAAGATGCAAGTCTAGAGCTAAAGATGCAAGTCTAGAGCTAAAGATGCAAGTCTAGAGCTAAAGATGCAAGTCTAGAGCTAAAGATGCAAGTCTAGAGCTAAAGATGTAAGTCTAGAGCTAAAGATGCAAGTCTAGAGCTAAAGATGCAAGTCTAGAGCTAAAGATGCAAGTCTAGAGCTAAAGATGCAAGTCTAGAGCTAAAGATGCAAGTCTAGAGCTAAAGATGCAAGTCTAGAGCTAAAGATGCAAGTCTAGAGCTAAAGATGCAAGTCTAGAGCTAAAGATGCAAGTCTAGAGCTAAAGATGCAAGTCTAGAGCTAAAGATGCAAGTCTAGAGCCAAAGATGCAAGTCTAGAGCTAAAGATGCAAGTCTAGAGCTAAAGATGCAAGTCTAGAGCTAAAGATGCAAGTCTAGAGCTAAAGATGCAAGTCTAGAGCTAAAGATGCAAGTCTAGAGCTAAAGATGCAAGTCTAGAGCTAAAGATGCAAGTCTAGAGCTAAAGATGCAAGTCTAGAGCTAAAGATGCAAGTCTAGAGCTAAAGATGCAAGTCTAGAGCTAAAGATGCAAGTCTAGAGCTAAAGATGCAAGTCTAGAGCTAAAGATGCAAGTCTAGAGCTAAAGATGCAAGTCTAGAGCTAAAGATGCAAGTCTAGAGCTAAAGATGCAAGTCTAGAGCTAAAGATGCAAGTCTAGAGCTAAAGATGCAAGTCTAGAGCTAAAGATGCAAGTCTAGAGCTAAAGATGCAAGTCTAGAGCTAAAGATGCAAGTCTAGAGCTAAAGATGCAAGTCTAGAGCTAAAGATGCAAGTCTAGAGCTAAAGATGCAAGTCTAGAGCTAGAGATGCAAGTCTAGAGCTAAAGATGCAAGTCTAGAGCCAAAGATGCAAGTCTAGAGCCAAAGATGCAAGTCTAGAGCCAAAGATGCAAGTCTAGAGCCAAAGATGCAAGTCTAGAGCTAAAGATGCAAGTCTAGAGCTAAAGATGCAAGTCTAGAGCTAAAGATGCAAGTCTAGAGCTAAAGATGCAAGTCTAGAGCTAAAGATGCAAGTCTAGAGCTAAAGATGCAAGTCTAGAGCTAAAGATGCAAGTCTAGAGCTAAAGATGCAAGTCTAGAGCTAAAGATGCAAGTCTAGAGCTAAAGATGAAGTCTAGAGCTAAAGATGCAAGTCTAGAGCTAAAGATGCAAGTCTAGAGCCAAAGATGCAAGTCTAGAGCCAAAGATGCAAGTCTAGAGCCAAAGATGCAAGTCTAGAGCTAAAGATGCAAGTCTAGAGCTAAAGATGCAAGTCTAGAGCTAAAGATGCAAGTCTAGAGCTAAAGATGCAAGTCTAGAGCTAAAGATGCAAGTCTAGAGCTAAAGATGCAAGTCTAGAGCTAAAGATGCAAGTCTAGAGCTAAAGATGCAAGTCTAGAGCTAAAGATGCAAGTCTAGAGCTAAAGATGCAAGTCTAGAGCTAAAGATGCAAGTCTAGAGCTAAAGATGCAAGTCTAGAGCTAAAGATGCAAGTCTAGAGCTAAAGATGCAAGTCTAGAGCTAAAGATGCAAGTCTAGAGCTAAAGATGCAAGTCTAGAGCTAAAGATGCAAGTCTAGAGCTAAAGATGCAAGTCTAGAGCTAAAGATGCAAGTCTAGAGCTAAAGATGCAAGTCTAGAGCTAAAGATGCAAGTCTAGAGCTAAAGATGCAAGTCTAGAGCTAAAGATGCAAGTCTAGAGCTAAAGATGCAAGTCTAGAGCTAAAGATGCAAGTCTAGAGCTAAAGATGCAAGTCTAGAGCTAAAGATGCAAGTCTAGAGCTAAAGATGCAAGTCTAGAGCTAAAGATGCAAGTCTAGAGCTAAAGATGCAAGTCTAGAGCTAAAGATGCGAGTCTAGAGCTAAAGATGCAAGTCTAGAGCTAAAGATGCAAGTCTAGAGCTAAAGATGCAAGTCTAGAGCTAAAGATGCAAGTCTAGAGCTAAAGATGCAAGTCTAGAGCTAAAGATGCAAGTCTAGAGCTAAAGATGCAAGTCTAGAGCTAAAGATGCAAGTCTAGAGCTAAAGATGCAAGTCTAGAGCTAAAGATGCAAGTCTAGAGCTAAAGATGCAAGTCTAGAGCTAAAGATGCAAGTCTAGAGCTAAAGATGCAAGTCTAGAGCTAAAGATGCAAGTCTAGAGCTAAAGATGCAAGTCTAGAGCTAAAGATGCAAGTCTAGAGCTAAAGATGCAAGTCTAGAGCTAAAGATGCAAGTCTAGAGCTAAAGATGCAAGTCTAGAGCTAAAGATGCAAGTCTAGAGCTAAAGATGCAAGTCTAGAGCTAAAGATGCAAGTCTAGAGCCAAAGATGCAAGTCTAGAGCCAAAGATGCAAGTCTAGAGCCAAAGATGCAAGTCTAGAGCCAAAGATGCAAGTCTAGAGCCAAAGATGCAAGTCTAGAGCTAAAGATGCAAGTCTAGAGCTAAAGATGCAAGTCTAGAGCTAAAGATGCAAGTCTAGAGCTAAAGATGCAAGTCTAGAGCTAAAGATGCAAGTCTAGAGCTAAAGATGCAAGTCTAGAGCTAAAGATGCAAGTCTAGAGCTAAAGATGCAAGTCTAGAGCTAAAGATGCAAGTCTAGAGCTAAAGATGCAAGTCTAGAGCTAAAGATGCAAGTCTAGAGCTAAAGATGCAAGTCTAGAGCTAAAGATGCAAGTCTAGAGCTAAAGATGCAAGTCTAGAGCTAAAGATGCAAGTCTAGAGCTAAAGATGCAAGTCTAGAGCTAAAGATGCAAGTCTAGAGCTAAAGATGCAAGTCTAGAGCTAAAGATGCAAGTCTAGAGCTAAAGATGCAAGTCTAGAGCTAAAGATGCAAGTCTAGAGCTAAAGATGCAAGTCTAGAGCTAAAGATGCAAGTCTAGAGCTAAAGATGCAAGTCTAGAGCTAAAGATGCAAGTCTAGAGCTAAAGATGCAAGTCTAGAGCTAAAGATGCAAGTCTAGAGCTAAAGATGCAAGTCTAGAGCTAAAGATGCAAGTCTAGAGCTAAAGATGCAAGTCTAGAGCTAAAGATGCAAGTCTAGAGCTAAAGATGCAAGTCTAGAGCTAAAGATGCAAGTCTAGAGCTAAAGATGCAAGTCTAGAGCTAAAGATGCAAGTCTAGAGCTAAAGATGCAAGTCTAGAGCTAAAGATGCAAGTCTAGAGCTAAAGATGCAAGTCTAGAGCTAAAGATGCAAGTCTAGAGCTAGAGATGCAAGTCTAGAGCTAAAGATGCAAGTCTAGAGCTAAAGATGCAAGTCTAGAGCTAAAGATGCAAGTCTAGAGCTAAAGATGCAAGTCTAGAGCTAAAGATGCAAGTCTAGAGCTAAAGATGCAAGTCTAGAGCTAAAGATGCAAGTCTAGAGCTAAAGATGCAAGTCTAGAGCTAAAGATGCAAGTCTAGAGCTAAAGATGCAAGTCTAGAGCTAAAGATGCAAGTCTAGAGCTAAAGATGCAAGTCTAGAGCTAAAGATGCAAGTCTAGAGCTAAAGATGCAAGTCTAGAGCTAAAGATGCAAGTCTAGAGCTAAAGATGCAAGTCTAGAGCTAAAGATGCAAGTCTAGAGCTAAAGATGCAAGTCTAGAGCTAAAGATGCAAGTCTAGAGCTAAAGATGCAAGTCTAGAGCTAAAGATGCAAGTCTAGAGCTAAAGATGCAAGTCTAGAGCTAAAGATGCAAGTCTAGAGCTAAAGATGCAAGTCTAGAGCTAAAGATGCAAGTCTAGAGCAAGTCTAGAGCTAAAGATGCAAGTCTAGAGCTAAAGATGCAAGTCTAGAGCTAAAGATGCAAGTCTAGAGCTAAAGATGCAAGTCTAGAGCTAAAGATGCAAGTCTAGAGCTAAAGATGCAAGTCTAGAGCTAAAGATGCAAGTCTAGAGCAAGTCTAGAGCTAAAGATGCAAGTCTAGAGCTAAAGATGCAAGTCTAGAGCTAAAGATGCAAGTCTAGAGCTAAAGATGCAAGTCTAGAGCTAAAGATGCAAGTCTAGAGCTAAAGATGCAAGTCTAGAGCTAAAGATGCAAGTCTAGAGCTAAAGATGCAAGTCTAGAGCTAAAGATGCAAGTCTAGAGCTAAAGATGCAAGTCTAGAGCTAAAGATGCAAGTCTAGAGCTAAAGATGCAAGTCTAGAGCTAAAGATGCAAGTCTAGAGCTAAAGATGCAAGTCTAGAGCTAAAGATGCAAGTCTAGAGCTAAAGATGCAAGTCTAGAGCTAAAGATGCAAGTCTAGAGCTAAAGATGCAAGTCTAGAGCTAAAGATGCAAGTCTAGAGCTAAAGATGCAAGTCTAGAGCTAAAGATGCAAGTCTAGAGCTAAAGATGCAAGTCTAGAGCTAAAGATGCAAGTCTAGAGCTAAAGATGCAAGTCTAGAGCTAAAGATGCAAGTCTAGAGCTAAAGATGCAAGTCTAGAGCTAAAGATGCAAGTCTAGAGCTAAAGATGCAAGTCTAGAGCCTAAAGATGCAAGTCTAGAGCTAAAGATGCAAGTCTAGAGCTAAAGATGCAAGTCTAGAGCTAAAGATGCAAGTCTAGAGCTAAAGATGCAAGTCTAGAGCTAAAGATGCAAGTCTAGAGCTAAAGATGCAAGTCTAGAGCTAAAGATGCAAGTCTAGAGCTAAAGATGCAAGTCTAGAGCTAAAGATGCAAGTCTAGAGCTAAAGATGCAAGTCTAGAGCTAAAGATGCAAGTCTAGAGCTAAAGATGCAAGTCTAGAGCTAAAGATGCAAGTCTAGAGCTAAAGATGCAAGTCTAGAGCTAAAGATGCAAGTCTAGAGCTAAAGATGCAAGTCTAGAGCTAAAGATGCAAGTCTAGAGCTAAAGATGCAAGTCTAGAGCTAGAGATGCAAGTCTAGAGCTAAAGATGCAAGTCTAGAGCTAAAGGTGCAAGTCTAGAGCTAAAGATGCAAGTCTAGAGCTAAAGATGCAAGTCTAGAGCTAAAGATGCAAGTCTAGAGCTAAAGATGCAAGTCTAGAGCTAAAGATGCAAGTCTAGAGCTAAAGATGCAAGTCTAGAGCTAAAGATGCAAGTCTAGAGCTAAAGATGCAAGTCTAGAGCTAAAGATGCAAGTCTAGAGCTAAAGATGCAAGTCTAGAGCTAAAGATGCAAGTCTAGAGCTAAAGATGCAAGTCTAGAGCTAAAGATGCAAGTCTAGAGCTAGAGATGCAAGTCTAGAGCTAGAGATGCAAGTCTAGAGCTAAAGATGCAAGTCTAGAGCTAAAGATGCAAGTCTAGAGCTAAAGATGCAAGTTAGAGCTAAAGATGCAAGTCTAGAGCTAAAGATGCAAGTCTAGAGCTAAAGATGCAAGTCTAGAGCTAAAGATGCAAGTCTAGAGCTAAAGATGCAAGTCTAGAGCTAAAGATGCAAGTCTAGAGCTAAAGATGCAAGTCTAGAGCTAAAGATGCAAGTCTAGAGCTAAAGATGCAAGTCTAGAGCTAAAGATGCAAGTCTAGAGCTAAAGATGCAAGTCTAGAGCTAAAGATGCAAGTCTAGAGCTAAAGATGCAAGTCTAGAGCTAAAGATGCAAGTCTAGAGCTAAAGATGCAAGTCTAGAGCTAAAGATGCAAGTCTAGAGCTAAAGATGCAAGTCTAGAGCTAAAGATGCAAGTCTAGAGCTAAAGATGCAAGTCTAGAGCTAAAGATGCAAGTCTAGAGCTAAAGATGCAAGTCTAGAGCTAAAGATGCAAGTCTAGAGCTAAAGATGCAAGTCTAGAGCTAAAGATGCAAGTCTAGAGCTAAAGATGCAAGTCTAGAGCTAAAGATGCAAGTCTAGAGCTAAAGATGCAAGTCTAGAGCTAAAGATGCAAGTCTAGAGCTAAAGATGCAAGTCTAGAGCTAAAGATGCAAGTCTAGAGCTAAAGATGCAAGTCTAGAGCTAAAGATGCAAGTCTAGAGCTAAAGATGCAAGTCTAGAGCTAAAGATGCAAGTCTAGAGCTAAAGATGCAAGTCTAGAGCTAAAGATGCAAGTCTAGAGCTAAAGATGCAAGTCTAGAGCTAAAGATGCAAGTCTAGAGCTAAAGATGCAAGTCTAGAGCTAAAGATGCAAGTCTAGAGCTAAAGATGCAAGTCTAGAGCTAAAGATGCAAGTCTAGAGCTAAAGATGCAAGTCTAGAGCTAAAGATGCAAGTCTAGAGCTAAAGATGCAAGTCTAGAGCTAAAGATGCAAGTCTAGAGCTAAAGATGCAAGTCTAGAGCTAAAGATGCAAGTCTAGAGCTAAAGATGCAAGTCTAGAGCTAAAGATGCAAGTCTAGAGCTAAAGATGCAAGTCTAGAGCTAAAGATGCAAGTCTAGAGCTAAAGATGCAAGTCTAGAGCTAAAGATGCAAGTCTAGAGCTAAAGATGCAAGTCTAGAGCTAAAGATGCAAGTCTAGAGCTAAAGATGCAAGTCTAGAGCTAAAGATGCAAGTCTAGAGCTAAAGATGCAAGTCTAGAGCTAAAGATGCAAGTCTAGAGCTAAAGATGCAAGTCTAGAGCTAAAGATGCAAGTCTAGAGCTAAAGATGCAAGTCTAGAGCTAAAGATGCAAGTCTAGAGCTAAAGATGCAAGTCTAGAGCTAAAGATGCAAGTCTAGAGCTAAAGATGCAAGTCTAGAGCTAAAGATGCAAGTCTAGAGCTAAAGATGCAAGTCTAGAGCTAAAGATGCAAGTCTAGAGCTAAAGATGCAAGTCTAGAGCTAAAGATGCAAGTCTAGAGCTAAAGATGCAAGTCTAGAGCTAAAGATGCAAGTCTAGAGCTAAAGATGCAAGTCTAGAGCTAAAGATGCAAGTCTAGAGCTAAAGATGCAAGTCTAGAGCTAAAGATGCAAGTCTAGAGCTAAAGATGCAAGTCTAGAGCTAAAGATGCAAGTCTAGAGCTAAAGATGCAAGTCTAGAGCTAAAGATGCAAGTCTAGAGCTAAAGATGCAAGTCTAGAGCTAAAGATGCAAGTCTAGAGCTAAAGATGCAAGTCTAGAGCTAAAGATGCAAGTCTAGAGCTAAAGATGCAAGTCTAGAGCTAAAGATGCAAGTCTAGAGCTAAAGATGCAAGTCTAGAGCTAAAGATGCAAGTCTAGAGCTAAAGATGCAAGTCTAGAGCTAAAGATGCAAGTCTAGAGCTAAAGATGCAAGTCTAGAGCTAAAGATGCAAGTCTAGAGCTAAAGATGCAAGTCTAGAGCTAAAGATGCAAGTCTAGAGCTAAAGATGCAAGTCTAGAGCTAAAGATGCAAGTCTAGAGCTAAAGATGCAAGTCTAGAGCTAAAGATGCAAGTCTAGAGCTAAAGATGCAAGTCTAGAGCTAAAGATGCAAGTCTAGAGCTAAAGATGCAAGTCTAGAGCTAAAGATGCAAGTCTAGAGCTAAAGATGCAAGTCTAGAGCTAAAGATGCAAGTCTAGAGCTAAAGATGCAAGTCTAGAGCTAAAGATGCAAGTCTAGAGCTAAAGATGCAAGTCTAGAGCTAAAGATGCAAGTCTAGAGCTAAAGATGCAAGTCTAGAGCTAAAGATGCAAGTCTAGAGCTAAAGATGCAAGTCTAGAGCTAAAGATGCAAGTCTAGAGCTAAAGATGCAAGTCTAGAGCTAAAGATGCAAGTCTAGAGCTAAAGATGCAAGTCTAGAGCTAAAGATGCAAGTCTAGAGCTAAAGATGCAAGTCTAGAGCTAAAGATGCAAGTCTAGAGCTAAAGATGCAAGTCTAGAGCTAAAGATGCAAGTCTAGAGCTAAAGATGCAAGTCTAGAGCTAAAGATGCAAGTCTAGAGCTAAAGATGCAAGTCTAGAGCTAAAGATGCAAGTCTAGAGCTAAAGATGCAAGTCTAGAGCTAAAGATGCAAGTCTAGAGCTAAAGATGCAAGTCTAGAGCTAAAGATGCAAGTCTAGAGCTAAAGATGCAAGTCTAGAGCTAAAGATGCAAGTCTAGAGCTAAAGATGCAAGTCTAGAGCTAAAGATGCAAGTCTAGAGCTAAAGATGCAAGTCTAGAGCTAAAGATGCAAGTCTAGAGCTAAAGATGCAAGTCTAGAGCTAAAGATGCAAGTCTAGAGCTAAAGATGCAAGTCTAGAGCTAAAGATGCAAGTCTAGAGCTAAAGATGCAAGTCTAGAGCTAAAGATGCAAGTCTAGAGCTAAAGATGCAAGTCTAGAGCTAAAGATGCAAGTCTAGAGCTAAAGATGCAAGTCTAGAGCTAAAGATGCAAGTCTAGAGCTAAAGATGCAAGTCTAGAGCTAAAGATGCAAGTCTAGAGCTAAAGATGCAAGTCTAGAGCTAAAGATGCAAGTCTAGAGCTAAAGATGCAAGTCTAGAGCTAAAGATGCAAGTCTAGAGCTAAAGATGCAAGTCTAGAGCTAAAGATGCAAGTCTAGAGCTAAAGATGCAAGTCTAGAGCTAAAGATGCAAGTCTAGAGCTAAAGATGCAAGTCTAGAGCTAAAGATGCAAGTCTAGAGCTAAAGATGCAAGTCTAGAGCTAAAGATGCAAGTCTAGAGCTAAAGATGCAAGTCTAGAGCTAAAGATGCAAGTCTAGAGCTAAAGATGCAAGTCTAGAGCTAAAGATGCAAGTCTAGAGCTAAAGATGCAAGTCTAGAGCTAAAGATGCAAGTCTAGAGCTAAAGATGCAAGTCTAGAGCTAAAGATGCAAGTCTAGAGCTAAAGATGCAAGTCTAGAGCTAAAGATGCAAGTCTAGAGCTAAAGATGCAAGTCTAGAGCTAAAGATGCAAGTCTAGAGCTAAAGATGCAAGTCTAGAGCTAAAGATGCAAGTCTAGAGCTAAAGATGCAAGTCTAGAGCTAAAGATGCAAGTCTAGAGCTAAAGATGCAAGTCTAGAGCTAAAGATGCAAGTCTAGAGCTAAAGATGCAAGTCTAGAGCTAAAGATGCAAGTCTAGAGCTAAAGATGCAAGTCTAGAGCTAAAGATGCAAGTCTAGAGCTAAAGATGCAAGTCTAGAGCTAAAGATGCAAGTCTAGAGCTAAAGATGCAAGTCTAGAGCTAAAGATGCAAGTCTAGAGCTAAAGATGCAAGTCTAGAGCTAAAGATGCAAGTCTAGAGCTAGAGATGCAAGTCTAGAGCTAAAGATGCAAGTCTAGAGCTAAAGATGCAAGTCTAGAGCTAAAGATGCAAGTCTAGAGCTAAAGATGCAAGTCTAGAGCTAAAGATGCAAGTCTAGAGCTAAAGATGCAAGTCTAGAGCTAAAGATGCAAGTCTAGAGCTAAAGATGCAAGTCTAGAGCTAAAGATGCAAGTCTAGAGCTAAAGATGCAAGTCTAGAGCTAAAGATGCAAGTCTAGAGCTAAAGATGCAAGTCTAGAGCTAAAGATGCAAGTCTAGAGCTAAAGATGCAAGTCTAGAGCTAAAGATGCAAGTCTAGAGCTAAAGATGCAAGTCTAGAGCTAAAGATGCAAGTCTAGAGCTAAAGATGCAAGTCTAGAGCTAAAGATGCAAGTCTAGAGCTAAAGATGCAAGTCTAGAGCTAAAGATGCAAGTCTAGAGCTAAAGATGCAAGTCTAGAGCTAAAGATGCAAGTCTAGAGCTAAAGATGCAAGTCTAGAGCTAAAGATGCAAGTCTAGAGCTAAAGATGCAAGTCTAGAGCTAAAGATGCAAGTCTAGAGCTAAAGATGCAAGTCTAGAGCTAAAGATGCAAGTCTAGAGCTAAAGATGCAAGTCTAGAGCTAAAGATGCAAGTCTAGAGCTAAAGATGCAAGTCTAGAGCTAAAGATGCAAGTCTAGAGCTAAAGATGCAAGTCTAGAGCTAAAGATGCAAGTCTAGAGCTAAAGATGCAAGTCTAGAGCTAAAGATGCAAGTCTAGAGCTAAAGATGCAAGTCTAGAGCTAAAGATGCAAGTCTAGAGCTAAAGATGCAAGTCTAGAGCTAAAGATGCAAGTCTAGAGCTTAAAGATGCAAGTCTAGAGCTAAAGATGCAAGTCTAGAGCTAAAGATGCAAGTCTAGAGCTAAAGATGCAAGTCTAGAGCTAAAGATGCAAGTCTAGAGCTAAAGATGCAAGTCTAGAGCTAAAGATGCAAGTCTAGAGCTAAAGATGCAAGTCTAGAGCTAAAGATGCAAGTCTAGAGCTAAAGATGCAAGTCTAGAGCTAAAGATGCAAGTCTAGAGCTAAAGATGCAAGTCTAGAGCTAAAGATGCAAGTCTAGAGCTAAAGATGCAAGTCTAGAGCTAAAGATGCAAGTCTAGAGCCAAAGATGCAAGTCTAGAGCTAAAGATGCAAGTCTAGAGCTAAAGATGCAAGTCTAGAGCTAAAGATGCAAGTCTAGAGCTAAAGATGCAAGTCTAGAGCTAAAGATGCAAGTCTAGAGCTACAGCTCTGCTACTGGTCTAGACTTGGCTAAATGTATGGTACTACATATAACGACCTGTAGTCAAGCTGCATCAAGAGAGGTACACTGGCCATGTGGTCACCTGGAAGAGCTTATCAGACCTCCTAGAGTGAAGAAAGTGAGAAGTGCTTCTCTGTGTGTGTGTGTGGTTTTTTGTGTGGTGGTGGTGTGTTTGTGTGTGTGGTGGTAGTGCGTGTGTGTGTGTGGTGTGTGTGTGTGTGGCTTATAGCTAATAGCAGAGCCAGGCAGTTCACGGATGACATGGATGCAGATGGAGGAGCACCAGTTTGCAAGTACTGAGCACATCATGTGGACTGTGTTTGATACGGGAAAAAATTGAATTAGAGCTGCAATATAGAGGGCTGGAAGAGGCATATTTCACATACATGTACATACATATACATGTATGTACATGTATGTACCAAAACCCTGAAGCAGAAAAAAGATGTAGTTTGAGATGAACCAGGGAATGGCGGGAGGGGGAGTCATAGTACGTCAGACAGTCTTGACTATTCCTGGCTCGTGGGATTATCC
Source organism: Cladorhizidae sp. MBARI D1340-BT2 (assembly GCA_028752905.1). Lineage (NCBI taxonomy): Eukaryota > Metazoa > Porifera > Demospongiae > Poecilosclerida > Cladorhizidae > Cladorhizidae sp. MBARI D1340-BT2. The sequence continues at coordinate 33,362,277 of JAQNBH010000013.1, read as the reverse complement.
TGGGCTCCTGGGGCTATCCCCGGCTCCTGGGGCTATCCCCGGCTCCTGGGGCTATCCCGGGATATAATACCTCAGGCACATTTCAAGGTCAAGTATTCTAGAATGTCATTGTAACTCAGACAGTACCGTGACCATCGCGAAACAGCAAAGAAACTTTAATTGTCCTAGGGTAGGACATCATAGCAACTCAGTCCTTAAACAATCCTGACAGGTCAAAGTTACTATGCAACATCCATTAGGTCATCTACCTTTCGAGGCATTACAGGACATGTACATGTGGGAAATCCCCCCTCCCCCCTCCCACCAAGTCAGGTTTCACAGCAAAGAAGGGTTGATTGCTTCTTTATTGAACCTGGCAACTGTACATTAGAACAATGCTTCCTTGTCATCAGAGTTGTACTAGAGTACATAGTACGACAAAGGTTATACCAATAATAAGCAAATGAAAAAGAAGAAAAAATTCTGGTGTGAGGATCCCAGACCAAACCAACCACACCCTCCTCCCGCTTCGTGTCATGTTAAGACACTAACCCCCCACCCACCAACACACCTGGTGTGTGGCACAGGTTGCCATAGACACTGCTCCCCCACCCACCAACACACCTGGTGTGTGGCACAGGTTGTCATGGACACTGCCCCCACCCACCAACACACCTGGTGTGTGGCACAGGTTGTCATAGACACTCCTCCCCCAGGGCCACACACCAACACACCTGGTGTGTAGCTGGTCCAGCAGTGCCATACACTATTTCAGGATAATCCAAACTTTGAACTTGGTCGCCCACCCAATACTGGCCCTGGTCCCAGCCCGAGCCAGGAAATGTGGCCAGGGATTTTTATTTTTTTAACTCCATAGTTAATCCCAGCACTATCTACGGTATCACTGGGCAGATTATATTTCCTCGATTAGAAACCACCCTTGATTAGAAACCACCCTTGATTAGAAACCACCCTTGATTAGAAACCACACTTGATTAGAAAACATCCTTGATTAGAAAAGCTCAAGAGAAAAGAGAAACGGTCGCCCAGAGTGGGTGATGAAAGCTTTGCAATCGGTCATATAATTTTTTTTAATGTGGTATTTTAGTCAAGACAGATGGGTCACATGATGATAGCATTACTGTTTAAATAGTAGCAGAAAGTACTGTAACCAGATGGACAGCCAAATTCCACAGAAAAGAGTTGGGAGAGACCGACATGATGATCTGTTGCAAGCCATAAAGCGGACTATGAAGACGACGATAGCTAGAGCACGAACACTGCTATTTACAAAAAAGAAAGTCAGTCTCTGTGTGTGTGCATATGCGTGGGTGGGTGTGGCCATTATACACGGCCAAAGTTTCGAAGCTAGGAACTTCCAAAAATGACATGAAGGTGCACTCTTATACAGGGATGGACATATGTTGCATTAGGTACATAACATTAAACTCCGGAAGCCATCACCCCCAAACGGTTGCAAACCTCATCCATTTAGAAAATACCTGTGCATGGATTTCTCACGTTGACGGCAACACATTACCAATGAAACTATAGCTTCATTTTAAGCCTCACCTAATGCTAACAGTTTGCTAGAGAGGCTGCTTCTAGCCTACTCCATTAGGCCTCACCTAATGCAAACAGTTTGCTAGAGAGGCTGCTTCTAGCCTACTCCATTAGGCCTCACCTAATGCAAACAGTTTGCTAGTGAGGCTGCTTCTAGCCTACTCCATTAGGCCTCACCTAATGCAAACAGTTTGCTAGTGAGGCTGCTTCTAGCCTACTCCATTAGGCCTCACCTAATGCAAACAGTTTGCTAGTGAGGCTGCTTCTAGCCTACTCATTAGAAAAAGACTGCAGATGCTGAAATGACGTTTGCAGAGGGCAGCGTCTTCTTCGACTGTTCCTGACATTTTTTTTAAACACACATTTAGATACTCTCCTTGTCTCTACAATATACATGTATTTTTGTTCATTAAAAGCAAAGTTAAATTTATCTCTTTCTTCAGCAGTCCTTGCCATTCATTGGCTTAGTAATGGCCTATCTCAAGGCTCGACAGAACAATTTCATGCATTTTAGTAGGTAGCTTGCTGTACAGAGGTTAGGAGGATACCTCTGGGGGTTAGGAGGATACCACTGGGGGTTAGAAGGATACCTCTGGGGGTTAGGAGGATACCTCTGGGGGTTAGGAGGATACCTCTGGAGGTTAGGAGGATACCTCTGGGGGTTAGGAGGATACCTCTGGGGGTTAGGAGGATACCTCTGGGCAGAAGTTGTCCAGCACCGGGTGTCAGGTGAGCAGTTACTCTTAACCACACCTGAAACCACTCCCCTCGTGTGGGCATGGAGGTGCAGTAGAGGCAAGGAAAAGTCTCCCCCCAACACATCCTGAATGCCGCAGTGTTAGGTATATAGGGCAACTTAACCACACCCCAGGGAAAGAGAATAACTTTGTAATACCAATACTACAAACATCCATTTAAATGTACATGTCACTCTTATAACAGCACACCACAATGTGGGAGGGGCGGGGTCCAGGCTGGCACCAGGTGGACATCCCTAGATATCTTGGGAATGCTGTGAGAGTGTGTGTGTGTGTATGTGTGCACGCACGTACATGTGTGTGTGGTTGTCCTGGCAACATTGTAGCACCCCCTGAAATAAAGTAAACAGGAATATGGAAATGGCAACCGGAAGGGAAGAGGAGTAGAAGAGAGGCCCTCTCAACTGACTCCACCTATTCCTCCTCCCACTCCCTATTATTGACCACCGTCCTTCTCTGGTTATCTCTCATCTGATCTCACACATGGAGACGTACGTGGTACGCTATCTCACCTTCTTCCTCAGTTTCTGTATCTTGTTGACGACCTCGCATGCCACACCTTCCTCCACCATGGCCTGGGACGGTGACACGTCGAGCAGCACCAGCAGCTTCCCATCGGCATGGGCGTGGTCTCCACTCGAGAGGGCGTGGTCAACTGAGTATGTAATCTGACGGAGAGAAAGGTATTGCCACTTACAGATACACCAAGCAGTTACAAATCCCTTAACCATATAAAAATTATTATCTTTTTTTAATTTAGTCCACTAGCAATCTCACCAACACACCTCTCATCATGTGATGGGGGGAGGGGCAAGGAATTAGTGAACCCTCACCTTCTCTACCACTTACATATGCATAGACAAAATTTCCATGATCACTTTGCACCCTCTCACAAGCTCCTGTTCTCCAGTTCTCTCACAAGCTCCAGTTCTCTCACAAGCTCCAGTCTTCCGTGAAATAACTCTCATCAATGCGCACTAATCCTATGTTGGATGATTACTATACAATAAATTGTGCACGTGCTACTCGATCTGAGCGAGGACACACGTGCTCTTCTCACTCTGCAGGTGCTCAGTGGAATAGGGTACGCGCTCCATCCCTCTCTGTCTTCACGCAGGTTTTAAAAGGAACATTTCGCACGAGGACTATTCAAGGAAATTGGTAATTCTAAACCATGGGAGATATGTTATTGGGGAATACAGACGTGTGGAATCATACCAATTCCTATGTCACATTTCCAACGGGAGGTAACTACCCCACGCCACTGCCCCCCTCCCCCCACCCCCTCAACACAACCAGAAAGAAACAATGGTCACCCTGTCACCTTGATGTCATCTCACGACAACCTGTGCCCCACGACCTCAATCTCTTCTCTCTCTTGCAGCTCCTCTAGCTGCTCACTCGTTAGCTACTTAACAGCTCGACCCCGTACTTGCTGTCTTCCGTGGCGAGGGTCTTGACGTTGAGCTCCTCTAGAATGTACGGCTCAAGACCTTTCAGGTAATCCTGACACTTCTGGTAACGATGGATGACACCGATCTCAGGAAGAGGGAACTGCAATGAGGAGCTGGTGGAGGGCAGTCTCTGATTTAGCATCCTAGCTCCACTACAGACTGCAGCATTGTCATAGCCACCTCGATATGGCCATCTATCAGGTCCACTCTGAAAGGGAGGGAGGGGAAGGGAGGGAAGGGGAGAGAGGTGGGAGGGTGGAGAGGGAAGAGGGAGGGGAGAGAAGTGGGAAGCAGGAAAAATAGAAGAGCAAGAGAAAGAGGAGAGGAGGAGCAATAAAATGGAGGAAACAAAAACAGAGGCAAGAGTGTGGCAAAAAGAAAGAGAAAAAACAAAAGGGAAAAACCACAAGCAAAGCAAGAGTTGACCAGACAATTCCATGTTTGTAGCAACAGCACAAGCACTTCCAACACATGACGTGTCACTGGCTCGAGAGTTTCAGTGTCCTCGTCTATCACTTTGAAGTCAAGCTACGTTGGGTCTGCCTAGCAACAGGCCTGCAGTACTAACTGGTACTAGAGCTAGACCCACTCTGTTGGGTCTCCCTAGCAACAGGCTTGCAGTGCTAACTGGTTCTAAGCATAGTATAACTAAACTAAAAGGAGTGGCTCCACTTGTACGTAACAGCACGATGAATACACACAATGGAATTGAATCACAATTTGTCAACTTCCTTCGAGGCAGAGATGATGTCATATGCCTTCCATGTGACAGAACATGACCAGAAGGAGGGAAGATGGCGGGTAGCTAAAACTGGCATGAAATGCCGACCTACAAGTATTACCGGCTCTCAACACATAAGCCTTCGTATGTAACGTACGGTCCATGGCTATCATCTCTCTCAGACTCATTAAATCAGTGTTTGCCTCCACAAGGATGGCGTCAGGTATTCAGAGATTCATAACAGAGAGAAATCGCTAAATGAGGCTTTATTTAGAGTTTTAAGTAAGGTGGGGTGGAGGCATGGCAAATGAGGGCTTCGGAAATTATAGGGGGAGGGGCATATAGACACCTTGGCTTGGGGAGCATGACAAAATGGAGGCTGGCATTATCCAGAGTGAGAGTCCAAGGCTGAAGATGGCGAAACATATGCTCTGTGAAGAAAGGTGTGAATGGAGACATCATTCTTGTCATGAGAAAGACGACGGAGCAGAGAGCCTGCATGGAGTGAAGACACTCCTCCATCCCTTGCTCTCCCTGAGGGGGAGGGGAAGGCAGCGGAGGGTTGGCGAGAGGAACAAGATGGGGGATGGGAGGGTGGGGGAGGTGAGGGGGAGAGGAAGAGGAGGAGAGAGCAAGAGAGCAACAGAATTGAGGTTGGCAGAGGAGCAAGAGGTGGAGAGAGGAGGAAGAACGTGAGAGAACCATCGTTGCAGGATGTACATACCATCTCTCTCCATTACTTTGATTCTCTTCCTGTTGAACCGGACGTACCAGTTAGTAAGTTGATCTATGAACTTGACCAGTCGAGGTATGACGGTGTAGAGATGGTACTCTACGGCAGAGGCAACAACAAACAAACACACAAACAAACAACATGAAGTAACAACAAATAGCTACTGATGAGTCTTAGCAGGTCGGACCTTGGTTGCAGCTGTGAGATACACACATGCTCAGCTTAACCATAAACTAGGTTGTGCGTATTCGACGGAACTATGGATACCACACTCTAGCCCTGGTACTACATAACCCTGGCATGGTACACATAGCCCTAGCCTGATCCCCCTCCAGTACAGCTTGCTGGAGTAGGGTTAAGGTGAGGGCCAGGAGTAGGGTTAAGGTGAGGGCTAGGAGTAGGGTTAAGGTGATAGCTCGACAGGGTTAAACAGAGCCCCAAGCATGTTCACAGCCAGACATGTGGCACTACCCCTACATGACAGGGTTAAACAGAGCGCCAAGCATGTTCACAGCCAGACATGTGGCACTACCCCTACATGACAGGGTTAAACAGAGCCCCAAGCATGTTCACAGCCAGACATGTGGCACTACCCCTACATGACAGGGTTAAACAGAGCCCCAAGCATGTTCACAGCCAGACATGTGGCACTACCCCTACATGACAGGGTTAAACAGGAACTACACAGAATGGAAACACTAGGAGTGATATCCAAAGTGGAGAAACCAACCACTTGGTGTGCGGGATGGTTGCGGTCCCAAAGAGATCTGGCCAAATTAGAATTTGTGTCGACTTGAAGCCCTGAACACCAGTGTTCTCAGGGAGGTGTGTCCTCTACCGAAGGTGGAAGAGACATTAATACAATAATCAGGAGCAAAGTTATTTAGCAAATTCGACGCTGACTTGGGATTCTTGCAGATAGCCTTGGCAGAGGAGTGGCAACTACTCACAACATTCATAACAGCATTTGGAAGGCACGCCTTCAACAAACTCCCCTTTGGTATATGTAGTGCACCCAAGTACTTCCAAAAGCAGGTGAGTGAAATACTGTCCGGCCTAGAGGGAGTTATCTGCTTTATGGATGGTGTGCTCGTGTTTGGGGAAGACTAAACAGAACATGATACTAGATTGCCAGCAGCACTCCAAAGGATAGCAGATGCTGGGGGAACATCCAACAAAGACAAGTGCAAATTTCTTCAACCAAAAATGACATTCCTCGGACATCTCATTGGTCAACAATGAATACAACCACACCCCTCAAAGACGATAGCCACTGCCAGTGAGGAATACAACCACACCCCTCAAAGATGACAGCCATTGCCAGTAAAGAATATAACCACACCCCTCAAAGATGACAGCCACTGCCAGTGAGGAATATAACCACACCCCTCAAAGATGACAGCCACTGCCAGTGAGGAATACAACCACACCCCTCAAAGATGACAGCCACTGCCAGTGAGGAATACAACCACACCCCTCAAAGATGACAGCCACTGCCAGTGAGGAATACAACCACACCCCTCAAAGATGACAGCCACTGCCAGTGAGGAATACAACCACACCCCTCAAAGATGACAGCCACTGCCAGTGAGGAATATAACCACACCCCTCAAAGATGATAGCCACTGCCAGTGAGGAATACAACCACACTCCTCAAAGATGACAGCCACTGCCAAGATGAAGGCACCAGAGAGCATGCCCGACACTTCATGAGGATGGTAAACCATCTGGGAAGATTCTCTCCCTCCCCCATCTAGTGGATCTGACATGACCCCCAAGGCAGCTCCTTGGAAAGAATGTTGCATGGCTATGGGGAGATCCACAACATCAGGCCTTCTCTCTCAAGTCAGAGACCAAAAATGCTCTCCCTTTACATCCCCAAAGCAGAAACAAAGAGTTCCATTGACACTTCATCTTCAGACTTGGAGCAGTATTACTCCAAGCCAGTGCAGAAGATTGGAAACCAGTGGTGGCTATGCCTCCAGATTGCTATGGAGACCGAGTGCAGATACGCTCAAATAGAGAAAGAGGTGTTGGCAAGCATCTAGTCCCACGAGCACTTCTCTAACTACATTCTGGGAATGCGATGTCGGCTTGAAACTGACCATAAACCTTGTTAGGCATAGTATACTAGTAATGGATGATAGTATACTAGTAAGGCTTGAAACTGACCATAGACCTTGTTAGGCATAGTATACTAGTAATGGATGTTAGTATACTAGTAAGGCTTGAAACTGACCATAAAACCTTGTTAGGCATAGTATACTAGTAATGGATGATAGTATACTAGTAAGACTTGAAACTGACCATAAACCTTGTTAGGCATAGTATACTAGTAATGGATGTTAGGCATAGTATATATACTATTAAACCTCTGCTAGGAACAAAATACCTGGATAGGGTACCACCAAGAGTACTAAGGTTCTGTTTGCACCTTGCAAGGTTTGTTTAGCCTGTACCAGGCAAACTACTCTACACAGCAGACATCTTGTCAAGAGCCCCAACAGATTCTGACATGAGTGAACAAGCAGCAGAACCTACTTGTTCAGTTGTCATGAACTACTGCTGAAATGGCTGGTCACACAAAAGGAAAGTCAAGCAGGCAGTCAAACCCTGCTTACAAGACTGCGGAGAACTTGCTATTGGGCAAGGTCTCCAACTCCATAGATGCAGGCTAGTGGCTCTGCACAAGCAAAGACTCCAGCAGCTGCAGGTCAGTCACCATGGCATGCAGCATCAACGAGCAAGGTCATCAGTGTGGAGGCTGGCACTTCTCAAGACATACACACCTGGTGAAGGAATGTGAGCATGTGCAGAGGAATTCACTCCCAGAAGTGGGCCACTCATCACATTCAGGCTACCTGCCTATCCCTGGCAGAGGGTGGCATCAGACCTGTGTGCTCTCACATTCAGGCTACCTGACTATCCCTGGCAGAGGGTGGCATCAGATGTGTGTGCCCTCAGAGGTAAAAACTACACCATTATTGTTGACTATTGCTTAAGATATCTAGAGGTCATCAAACTATCAAATACGATGTCATCCAATCATTCAAGACAGTGTTCTCAAGTCATGGGATTCCAGAAATGGTATGAGCAACAATCTCACCCAATACTCGTCCAATGAATTTGCAGAGATTGCAAAGTCTTATGATTTCTGCCCCGTCACTGCAGCTCCCATTCCCCCCAGAGTAATGGACAAGGGGAGAGAGGAGACAGTGAAAAAGCTATTGAGAGGATCAGCAGATCCATACATGGCCTACTTATGTATAGTTCAACACCCTTCCCTTGGTGTGACCTCTCACCTGCGCAACTCTCAATGGGAAGGAAACTGAGAGCAACTATCCCTCAACTGCCAGAGCAACTGATCCCAAAATGGACTAACTCCAACAGACATTCCAGAACAATGAGTTCAAGATTAAACATAAGAGAGACTTTGATGGCCGACACCGAGGTCAAGGACTACCACAGCTACCAGAGATTCCCAAGTATGGACTAGCACAGATGGCCAGACAAGAAGACAAGGACAAGTTGTCTCACATGAAGACAGCCCTAGGGCATATCTACCTCGTCAACACCTCCAGGGGTCTAGTGAGAAGGAATTGCCGAGACATAAATGAGACCGGAGAAACCCACAGACTCGAGCAACAGGGAAGAAGCCAACCCAACACACCCTCACCAAATAATAACTACATCAAGAACTGGGACCACCATCCACCCCCTGACAGACTTTGCTGTCTTGTGGAAAAGGGAGGTGTGGCAATACCCTTGCCACCCACATGTGTTGATGACTAATTGTGTAAGACTAAAGAGAGTCTATTATTATATGGAATGCGTTGTTTGATGTATATCTGGATGTGTGCTCATTGGAATCAGTTACTCAATACCACAAAGGGCAAGGGTCAACATGCATAGGAGTTGTGTGGCACAGGGCAACATGCATAGGAGTTGTGTGGCACAGGGCAACATGCATAGGAGTTGTGTGGCACAGGGCAACATGCATAGGAGTTGTGTGGCACAGGGCAACATGCATAGGAGTTGTGTGGCACAGGGCAACATGCATAGGAGTTGTGTGGCACAGGGCAACATGCATAGGAGTTGTGTGGCACAGGGCAACATGCATAGGAGTTGTGTGGCACAGGGCAACATGCATAGGAGTTGTGTGGCACAGGGCAACATGCATAGGAGTTGTGTGGCACAGGGCAACATGCATAGGAGTTGTGTGGCACAGGGCAACATAACATAACATTCTGCCAATCAATGCAATCTTGTGAAAAGTTAGTATCGATGGCTTGTAACAATTGTTCAGCTCTCCCACAATCTTCACCAGTGGTCACACACATATTGTAAAACTTGCTTTCCACATGATCATTATTATTCACATCAAATATCGTGACACAAATAGGATTCATTTTTTTCATGACAAAGGATTTTCTTTCATGTATGTTGTGCCAGCAATCGCAGAGCAATGGCTTCATTCAGTATGCACGTTGCTTTGGTTCTGCTATATTTGAAATGGTGTGCAATCTGTGAGTCTGGAAACATCTTGGAATACAATGGAGACAAATGATCAGCAGTGGCAAATGACAAATTGTGCTGAATAAGGAAATTGGTGTGTAGCACTTTAGCTTTGATAGTTTCTCTGTGATACTGGAGGTTGCAGATGGCATAAAGGAACAGAGTGACCTTGAGCATTTAACAGCATGCTCCATCTTAGATGTTTCACAATGCTGCCTGATGTCAGCTTTACCCATATGAGAACAGGTAACATTCTTTTTGCAAGGAATACAAAAAAATGCATACCTGTTATCATTCACTGAAGATATAGGAAACTCTTTCTCCTATTCTGACTGACTTGTAAATGTTTTGTATGTAGCAGCATGATGACTTTCTTTTCTTGGTGGCAGGGGCAGCCAAATCATCCCAACATTCTAGTTCACTATCAGTACCTGATTCATTTGATGACAGCTGTGACATACTGAGATAAACTGCATTCAGATCCTTCACACTTGCACTAGCTCAGAAATATTTTAGCTGCTAGCTCGTTTGATTGATTCGTTGTGCACCTGGGCAATGGCATAGCTAAATAAACTATGGTAGTTTCAGTGGTTATGGTTCAGTGCACTTATGTATTCAGATTACCAATTTGTCCTTGAGATTGCCAATGTTGCCCGAGACCTTGAGATAAAGGGAAAATCCTTGAGTCTCACAGTCAATCAGTGAGAGTTGGCAACTATGTACTACCATGGCCTCACCTTACCCACTGTAGATGCACTGACTATGCAACATACACATACATAACTAATATTACACAAAAATGAAAGAGGATCAAATCATCCTGTTGTCCACGAGTGAAGTGAGTCCTGGCTGGGGACTTGAACAGAACAAATTGCATTGCCTTGCAGGACTTGTGTATCTATGGGGTCAGACTAAAACACAGACCACATGGGCCAAGAGCTAGGGCCAGGGCTAGAGATGGGGCTAGTGTTAGGTTAGCTAGGTCCATTACTAGAGTAAGATTAAAACTTAGGCCTAGCCCTAACCTACCTAACACACCAAGTGCCTGTGGCTGGACAGCTGGGAAAGAAAATAAGCGTGGCCTGTGCTTAGAAGTTTCTACTGGCCAAGACCCGGAAAGGATGTGGCTGCTGGTGCAAGGAGTGTGCAGAGTGCCAACGAGGAAACAGAAATCACAGAGCAAAAGCTCCCTTGGTGCCTCTACCAGTGATGGAGGAGCCCTTCAAGTGGATAGATATGGACATCGTGGGCACATTGCAAAGGGCAACAAATTCATCTTGACCATGATGGACTTTGCCACGACGTTTCCAGAAACAATCCCTCTCAAGAAAGTGGAAGCCTAGACGGTGGCTGAAGCCTCTGCCAAGTGTTTACAAGAATGATTGAGCATACCAGAAGAGATCCTGACAGATCAATGATATAACTTTTGTTCGAACCTGATGTCCTCAGTGTTCGAGCTGCTGAAGATAAAGTACATCAGGACTACTCCATAACACCCACAGACAGATGGAATGTTGGAACGTTTCCATGCAACCCTGAAAACCATGCTGAGGAAGACAGCTAGCCAGGACCAGGACAGACCTCAACTAGCCAGGACAAGGCCAACCGGCCAGGATAAGGACATAACCTCAACTAGCCAGGACGGATAGAACCTCAACTAGCCAGGATAAGGAGAGAACCTCAACTAGCCAGGACAAGGAGAGAACCTCAACTAGCCAGGACAAGGAGAGAACCTCAACTAGCCAGGACAAGGAGAGAACCTCAACTAGCCAGGACAATGAGAGAACCTCAACTAGCCAGGACAAGGAGAGAACCTCAACTAGCCAGAAGGAGAGAACCTCAACTAGCCAGGACAAGGAGAGAACCTCAACTAGCCAGGACAAGGAGAGAACTTCAACTAGCCAGGACAAGGACATAGCCCAGGACAAGGAGAGAACCTCAACTAGCTAGGACAAGAAGAGAACCTCAACTAGCCAGGACAAGGAGAGAACCTCAACTAGCCAGGACAAGGAGAACCTAACTAGTCAGGACAAGGAGAGAACTTCAACTAGCCAGGACAAGGACATAGCCCAGGACAAGGAGAGAACCTCAACTAGCTAGGACAAGAAGAGAACCTCAACTAGCCAGGACAAGGAGAGAACCTCAACTAGCCAGGACAAGGAGAGAACCTAACTAGTTAGGACAAGGAGAGAACCTCAACTAGGCCTGACTAACCAAGTCAAGGTTAGAACTTCAGCATGCCTCTATAGACAACCTAAATTACACTCAAGACCACAATGCCCTCACTCTAAACACTCCTTCCAATCATATACTAACCCACATCCAAGTGCACACTGTAATGAACCCGACCTCTGCCACCACCCAGGAGGGGCGGTACCACCCTGCTGCATACCAATCCTATAGTAGCCAGGGTCAATTGGCGATGGAAAAGGCAAGGGTCAGAGTGCAAACAAGGAGTGATTAGTCAAAGCCCACCCTTTACCAACTGGGATAGTGTCTGGAGACAGCATTGGAAATCTAATATCCAACAAGGTAATTAAAGTTATGCACAAATACCTAATTAGCCCTCCTAACACTCCTGTGATTATTGGACTAGGAATGTGTATTACTTTGCACGGATGTGCAAGTGCCTTATTGCAATGAGTTAACAATTGGTAAAGATTCTTGCCGAGAATCTGCCAGGTCAGGCATATTTAAGGAGGCGAGGATCAAGTCTCTAGCAGCTAATTAGTAGCCGTCAATTTTGCCAACTAGTAGCTGCAACTATACTAAGTTCTGCCATCAACTACTTGATTTTGACTTGTAGAGCATCAGTACTCTTCCTCCCTAATCATGGTCATCACTCGTGTTTCTATATATTATATGTACCTACTGTCAAGTGATAACTACTAGTGGGTGCTAATTAGTGCACACTTGTCTCTGCCCACAGCCTTCAAGAAGCCAGTGGTTGCTGGGAGCATTTATATCCAAGAGGCCTCCACCTGGCGAAGATGAGGGCAGGAGACCTCCCTCTACCACATCCTGAGTGGGAGGGATCACAGGCTGCTAGGCCACACCCATAATCATTATTTTAATTGGAAGTTTCCTTCTGGACAAAGGAAGTCTTCAACTCTTACAAGTTCCATTATCTGTTGTGAGTGGAGGACAATAAAAGCTTCATTGAAACATGCATTATAATTCATCAACTAATTGCCAACAGAAAACTAAAATATATCAATCTTATTCGAGTACCAGTCACTATCACTAGCATACACAAACCCATCTTGATCTACACACACATACCAATAGCATCCATCACCAAATGAGGTGACATAGTCTCCCTCAGTGGTGAACACTACTATCTTACGTCCACCAGTATCTGCCACATACACATACTGACCAGCTACACACACACCACCTGGAGACCTCAACCTCTTCACACCATCCTCATCACAGCCAAAGGAGCGTAGGAATGCACCATCATTACTGAAGACTTGAATACTAGAGCTCCCAGTACTACTGACGTACACGTTTTGATGACTGTCAGGAGATAGGCACAACAATCTGTTTTTATCTGCACCAACAATAATCTGTCTCACATATTTCAGTTCTCTGTCGTACACCATGATCCTACCTCCATTGTAACATTCAGTAACCATCACTTCATCTCCAACTACTGCAACATCGAGATGTCCTGGACCTTTCACTTGCTGGACTCTGTGCACTTGAACCTTGCTGCAGTTCTTGTTCGACTTGAAGATTCGATTAGTGCCTGCATCAATGAAATAGATGTTGTCTTCACTGTCTACAGCAATACCTTGTAAATATTGAAATTTATGTTCCGAGTGATTGATACTTACTTCTCAATCTTTTCCCCTCTCTATCCAACACAACATCTCCTCTCCATTCAGTGACTATAATCTCACCCACGGAGTTGACAGTGACACCACAAGGCCTTGTTACACCACCCCACACCTTGACAGGGTCTAGTTGAGTGGGCGGGATGGGGACAAGCACAGGGAAGGGACTGCCTGCTACTTGATGCCCGTCCAATGAGATCGTAAGTTCATGTCGTCCACGGAGAGTGGGTGTGTACTGGATGCGATATTTGTCGGCTCCAATTTCTTTGGTGCTGGATTTGATGCGAGCTCCACTGTGCAGACACTTCATATGGCAGTCTATTTGAACAGCACGTTTGGCTGGCTTGTTGCCACAGAGTTGAGTGGTGCACAAGACCACTTCCGATAACTTCCCAGCCTCAGCCTTGCTGGATACAGTGTTGATGACTAGAGTGATGGGAAGTCTAGTTATCTTAGCCTGGGTCTGGAGGAGCTGCTCCAGGGCCTCAGCACAGCTCACCTCCACCGCTACATCAACCTCCTCAATTGGCGTAAGCTTCTGCCCCGGCTTGGCGCTGTCTTCAATTAGTTTTTCCTGGATCCTACTCTCCAACTCAGCATGTGCACACATGACCTCATCATTGGAACAATGCTTCACACACTGCTCAGTGTAGTCCACAATGCTCTGCATCTCTGCAAGGGAAATGGAAATGTCCTCCTTCTGACCTTTAAGCTTCTCCAATTTCTCACACACTCTCTTTTTGGCCTCCTCTAGCATCTTCTGTTTGTGACTTTCAATGATAGCGTGCAGCTCCTCGAAGGACTTCCCGATGGTGTTGGCTACAGACTCTCCCTGGGCTGCTAGCTCAGATTCCGTGGTCTGTATCTCCTTAACAGCACAAGAGAGATTGGCCGCCATTTTTCTCAGAGGCCTCAAGCTCTCCATCAGCTCTTTTCTCTTGTGAGCTATTACGTGGTACTTGCTAAGAGCTCTCTCCTGCCTGGCATACAGTTCTTTGAGGCGATTGATATGGAAAGCCGTTTTGAAGCGGTCTTCATTGCCCTCAGGCAAGATGGTTTCATGGCGACACTCGGGGCAAGGGAAAGGCTGGTCTTTGCCTGTCCTGAGGGCTAGCTTGAGGATGCAATGCTTGCAGTAGCAATGGAGGCAAGGGAGGGCCTTGGGCAGAGTGTAGTGCTCCTGGCAGATGGAACATGTGATCTCCTTCTCTAACTCCATCAAATACTTATCAGCCTCCTCCATGTCTCTAGCCATGGTTGCAATGTTTAGAGAGAACTAGTAGTTGAGAAACACTTTAGATACAGAACTTCAGCAGACACAAGAGCTACAGGAAACAGTGCAAATCGGGTGTGGTCTTAATTATATTCATGAGTGGTGATGTAATGCTGCACCCACAAAAGAGGGCGTGTCGTCTGGTATTGCACATGTGCAGAGACAAGACTGGGATTGTGTCACATGTTGGTAGTAAGGCAGTACTACACATAAGATGTGTAATTATATTATAGTCTCAACTTTCTTTGATGCTGTAGAGAGAGGAGAGTGGTAGTCATGCAGCCATACATATGTATTGCCCAAGCAGATAAGGAGAACTCTCCCAGGCCTACTGCACACTACATGTCCCATGCCCTCCACCAGACCTGATTCAGGTGTAGCCTAGGAAACACAATGGTGTGTGTATGTGGGCTAGTAGCCACAAGGGAGAGCCTTTTCGTCTCCAAACAGGTGGTGAGATATAATATGGGGGTAGAGCTCTCTCTCTCTCTTCATTATTATATACCTTGAATGGAATTCTCCCTCCAACATTCTTTCTCCTCCAATAGTCTCTGCCCATTATGAGGTCTGAACAAAACAGAGTTTGCCCTTGAATTGCCTTGGCAACATGCACTCATCTTGTGTGTGTGCAGATGAGGTTAAATTTGAAGCTGGAGGTGCAGAATGTTAGGAGGATGGAGGCAAAGATGGTGCAATTATCCTCCTAATGCATGGAGAGGTGGCAGCTGAAGCCACACCACAAATTGCTGAGCTCACTTCCAAACTGCAAAGTTGAGAAGGTCAGGATTCTAGCGACCCTTTCACGGACCCGACGATGACGTGGAGCAACTGGAAACTAATGAAATACTAGTCCATGACCCGACGATGACGTGGAGCAACTGGAAACTAATGAAATACTAGTCCATGACTGAGGACTAGCAAAACCTTTCTTTCCAACTGGGCTAGGGCCCTGGCCTCCATTTTACATTGTCTTGTTTTGTGGTTGGGTGAAGCTCAATAGGGCCTGGGAGGAGCCAGTGCCGAGGCTAAATGAGTTCACACATGCCTGAGGCTAGCCTGGGTTTGGGATAAATTATGTATACCCTCGAATTGCATTCACCTTTATTTAGTGCACACCACATATAGGGTAGCTGAAATTTTTGAACCTCCATTGGAGGAAATAAAAGAGGTGGCTCCAGCAGTTGCAGGTTGGGAGGGGAGGGGGTGAGGCTGTGATGATTTTTTAAAGCCACAAGTTTTAATTATATACACACAAACATACACACAATGCTTACTTGTGGTTTAGCAGGTTAACAGGTGGTCTGGGGGGGGACCCAGGCATCTTAATCGCCTTCTCAATAATCAAAAATAGCGTTTTTCAGGAATAACATAAAGTAAGATGACTTTGTATACACAAGCAGTTATGACTGCTCCAGTAACAAGAGGCACACACAAGCAGTTATGGCTGCTCCAGTAACAAGAGGCACACACAAGCAGTTATGGCTGCTCCAGTAACAAGAGGCACACACAAGCAGTTATGACTGCTCCAGTAACAAGAGGCACACACAAGCAGTTATGGCTGCTCCAGTAACAAGAGGCACACACAAGCAGTTATGGCTGCTCCAGTAACAAGAGGCACACACAAGCAGTTATGACTGCTCCAGTAACAAGAGGCACACACAAGCAGTTATGACTGCTCCAGTAACAAGAGGCACACACAAGCAGTTATGGCTGCTCCAGTAACAAGAGGCACACACAAGCAGTTATGACTGCTCCAGTAACAAGAGGCACACACAAGCAGTTATGACTGCTCCAGTAACAATAGGCACACACAAGCAGTTATGACTGCTCCAGTAACAAGAGGCACACACAAGCAGTTATGACTGCTCCAGTAACAAGAGGCACACACAAGCAGTTATGACTGCTCGAGTAACAAGTTGATTGTGTCATGGTCGTGATTTCTGCTCTGCTAGTAGATGGGCCTTAACAGGTTTGTAAGTCATAGCTTCTGAGCTAGCTGTGTACTGGAGCATTGGCAAGCCTTTTCTCTAAGAAAGTTGTGCCACAAGAAAGGCTTAGCAAACCCTAAGATAGCTTGAGTCAGCCATAGTGTGCAAGTCTTTCCCTCAGGTCTAGCTGAGTAAGGTGCTCAAGCTCTACACTATAAAGTGTCAGTAGTTGAATAAGATCTAGACAGTCAATAGTTGCAACCAGAACCAGGTCTAGTGGATTCATATCACACACACACCACAAGAAGCTCATACATGAAGTATGCAGCCCTTGATTCATATCAGCTGGTCCACTGCTCAGTGTTGCTTAAGTCTTGCTAGTGTAGAGATGAGGTGGTCTCATCATGATTTATGGCAAGAGGGAGCTGCTGTTGAAGTCTCCTCAAGCATATCGGGTTGCCTTGGAATGTGGTATGTAACTATATCCTCAGTTGCTCATTGTCCCTGATGATTGCATTAGCATGAAACTGCAGTAGGACTAGCCATCCCAGTACTTTTCTATATATATAATATATATATATATATATACATATATATAATATATATATATTACATATATTATATATATATATATTATATATATGTATATATATATATATTACATATATTATATATATATATACATATATATAATATATATATATATACATATATATAATATATATATATATACATATATATAATATATATATATATATATACATATATATAATATATATATACATATATATAATATATATATACATATATATAATATATATATTACATATATTATATATATATATATATATATATATATACATATATAATATATATATATATATACATATATAATATATATATATACATATATATATTATATATATATGAAATAGAGAGGGAGATTGATGGCTATGTATGTGCAAAGCAACACTCACAAGAAGTTTAAAGTTGATCGAGCATTTTATTTTGGACATCTTACAAATTCCATGCCCCCCCAATCACTTGTCTTTTGCTTGCTATAGAAACCTAACCCCTAACCTCACAATGTCCACTCAGAGAGAGCTATCTTTGCCACTAAAATCAACTGTATGGTAGTTGCCACCATTATGCCAGTAGGCCAGCCTGGAGGAGGAGAGAAAAGAAGGAGTACATGTGGGAGGAAGAGGAGGAGAGGAGGAGGAGGTAGAGGTAGGGCAGGAGCAGGAGGAGAAATAGGAGGAGTAGGCGGTGGAGAAGAGGAGGGAGAGAGGGAGGAGGGGGAGAAATACAAGACACTAACTAGCCAATGATGGGGTCAGCAAAGCTGGCAACTCAAGGCTCTCATAAGATATGGACAACCAAGACCAGGCTAATGATGGGTTCAGCAAAGCTGGCAACTCAAGGCTCTCATAAGATATGGACAACCAAAACCAGGTCAATGATGGGGTCAGCAAAGCTGGCAACTCAAGGCTCTCATAAGATATGGACAACCAGGACCAGGCTAATGATGGGGTCAGCAAAGCTGGCAACTCAAGGCCCTCATAAGATATGGACAACCAAGACCAGGCTAATGATGGGTTCAGCAAAGCTGGCAACTCAAGGCTCTCATAAGATATGGACAACCAAAACCAGGTCAATGATGGGGTCAGCAAAGCTGGCAACTCAAGGCTCTCATAAGATATGGACAACCAGGACCAGGCTAATGATGGGGTCAGCAAAGCTGGCAACTCAAGGCCCTCATAAGATATGGACAACCAGGACCAGGTTAATGATGGGTTCAGCAAAGCTGGCAACTCAAGGCTCTCATAAGATATGGACAACCAAAACCAGGTCAATGATGGGGTCAGCAAAGCTGGCAACTCAAGGCTCTCATAAGATATGGACAACCAGGACCAGGCTAATGATGGGGTCAGCAAAGCTGGCAACTCAAGGCCCTCATAAGATATGGACAACCAAGACCAGGCTAATGATGGGTTCAGCAAAGCTGGCAACTCAAGGCTCTCATAAGATATGGACAACCAAAACCAGGTCAATGATGGGGTCAGCAAAGCTGGCAACTCAAGGCTCTCATAAGATATGGACAACCAGGACCAGGCTAATGATGGGGTCAGCAAAGCTGGCAACTCAAGGCCCTCATAAGATATGGACAACCAGGACCAGGCTAATGATGGGGTCAGCAAAGCTGGCAACTCAAGGCTCTCATAAGATATGGACAACCAGGACCAGGCTAATGATGGGGTCAGCAAAGCTGGCAACTCAAGGCTCTCATAAGATGTGGACAACCAGGACCAGGCTAATGATGGGGTCAGCAAAGCTGGCAACTCAAGGCTCTCATAAGATGTGGACAACCAGGACCAGGCTAATGATGGGGTCAGCAAAGCTGGCAACTCAAGGCTCTCATAAGATATGGACAACCAGGACTAGGCTATGATGGGGTCAGCAAAGCTGGCAGCTCAAGGCTCTCATAAGATATGGACAACCAGGACCAGGCCAATGATGGGGTCAGCAAAGCTGGCAACTCAAGGCTCTCATAAGATATGGACAACCAGGACCAGGCTAATGATGGGGTTAGCAAAGCTGGCAACTCAAGGCCCTCATAAGATATGGACAACCAGGACCAGGCTAATGATGGAGTCAGCAAAGCTGGCAACTCAAGGCCCTCATAAGATATGGACAGCCAGAACTAGGCTAATGATGGGGTCAGCAAAGCTGGCAATGCAAGGCCCTCATAAGATATGGACAACCAGGACCAGGCCAAATGATGGGGTCAGCAAAGCTGGCAACTCAAGGCTCTCATAAGATATATGGACAACCAGGACCAGGCTAATGATGAGGTCAGCAAAGCTGGCAACTCAAGGCTCTCATATGTAAGATATGGACAACCAGGACAAGGCTAATGATGGAGTCAGCAAAGCTGGCAACTCAAGGCCCTCATAAGATATGGACAGCCAGAACTAGGCTAATGATGGGGTCAGCAAAGCTGGCAATGCAAGGCCCTCATAAGATATGGACAACCAGGACCAGCAGAAACACTGGCCATCATCCCTTATTGTATCATCATCAACAGGCCACCCACTCCAGCTTCTCTATGGTCACCCTACAAACCAAATGAAATGTTAAAAAGAGAAAATGGAGGGAGGGGGAGGAAGCAACCATGGCTTCTTGGGAGCACTCCATGACTCAAATAAAAGTTGGGGGGGGGGTCTCCTCAGAATTTTTTAATAATAATAATAATAATAATAATAATAATAGTAGTAATAATAATAATAATAATAATAATAATAATAATAATAATAATAATAATAATAATAATAATAATAATAATAATAATAATAATAATAATAATAATAATAATAATAATAATAATAATAATAATAATAATAATAATAATAATAATAATAATAATAATAATAATAATAATAATAATAATAATAATAATAATAATAATAATAATAATAATAATAATAATAATAATAATAATAATAATAATAATAATAATAATAATAATAATAATAATAATAATAATAATAATAATAATAATAATAATAATAATAATAATAATAATAATAATAATAATAAATAATAATAATAATAATAATAATAATAATAATAATAATAATAATAATAATAATAATAATAATTAAACATAAATGTAAGATGAACTTAAGGAGCACATGAGAATTCCAGCCCTTATGGTGCCAAATGTGTGGCCCAATCCTGCACCACACCATATATATAGCAGAGGCCAAAATAACCTACGCTGAAAAATACAATAGGGAGGAGGAATAAGTGTCAACCACACATTAGACTTGAGGCAAGAATCACTTGATGGGGACACATGACATCTCCTTGTACTGACATCACATTAAACATGCACAACCTCTTCACAGACAATTCCACCCACCACAATAAGTTGGGCCGGACGTGCAGAGGAATCTTCTGCACTCTCTTGTGCAGAACTATGTTGAGGAAGTGGACAGAGATGAGGAGGAGGATGCAGATGATGGCTGTGACCAGAGCTGCCGGGGTCATGTGGCCAGTGAATATCAACTGAAAATACTTGAGGCTTCTCTGGGAGGAAGGAAAAAGAGAAAAACTTAAAATGGGGAGGGCGTGGCTGGGGGCGTGGCTGCAACTAAGGCTATATATAGAACAATGGTGAGTGCTAGACAGTTGATGTAATAATGGAGACAGCAAGCTAGTCTTGCTGGCCTGACTCTCATGCACACACACACACAGAAAGAGAGAGGCTGGTCCACCTCACATGGTCACTTGTGTTGCACAGTCAGCAAATGTGGTGGCAGCTGCTCGTGTTAAACACGAAGAAGAATAAACATGCTAGACTCCTGTGCTGGGGAAGAGGCTGGCCAACAAGACTAAGAGAGAAAACAGTAAAAAGATATATAAGTATGTAGCTATTGCACACCTCACAGACTGAGCCCAGGTGTGCTTGCCTGCCACTTGCTACAGCCTCTTCCATGCCATACAATAAGGGACTTTAGTGGAGTGAGACAGGTGGTGAAGGATGCAGCTGCCATACACTCACTCTGCAGAGGAAGAAATCCAGCATCAGCAAACTCGTTACGATGGGTGGCTGGAATGATGCCGAGTTTATCTGGACAGGTCTCAAATCCAGGTAAGGATCGCTGGAGGTGGGGCTAGTCCTGAAAATAGATTGGATAGTAAAAGAAACAAAAACTGCTTCCTGGCTCCAAAATTGCGTCGTATAGTGCAGTAGCTGAGAACTGGTTGCAAGCATTACTACGCGCTCATCCCAACCATCACCATCGCTGTAGTCGATGAGCTTGGCAAGACCCTTTACCAACCTCTACGAGTGTTGGTAAAGGGTCTGCTGAGTGACATAATATATGGTGCCGCAGAAAGTAATATCTGGAGTTGGACACTGAGCTCGCTGCATCTCTAGCCAGTTTCTCAGCTTCTCTATGTATACGGATTGTATACGGATAGTTGACAAAGAAATCCTGTCATAATGTCTGGGGGAGTGCAAATTTAGACATAAACTTAGCTTTGTCCACCCTAGCATCATTTTCGTACGCATGCCACGTGACACCTTTATAATCTTCAAAATGTTGAGTCCAGGGACATCATACCCCAGTGCAGTGCAAATATATATATTAAAAAGATGAGTGCCGATTTTTTTTTTTGGGGGGGGGGGGGTGCCTATGTTCGACCCTTTGCCAAAAGTTTAGACGCAGTCCAATTTTTGAGGGTCCTTAAATTTTATGTTTGGATTTTATCAAATGTTGGATTTTTCATCATTTGATAATTGTTTAACATTTCATGCATATCAGACCAAGCAGCCTATTTCAAAACCACTCTCTGTGGTATTAGCTGAGTGTGGTCATTTTGTGGTCACCTGGTCTGTGCAGGAATATTCATATGGTAACTTGGTCTGTGCAGGAATATTCCTGCACAGTCCTGTGTTCACCCATGTCTGGCAGGAATATGCCTGCAGAGCCAGAATCCTTTGATCTATGTGCATGTTCATGCATGAGCTATCTGGTTGGGTATTTAAAGCCTGCAATAGAATCTTTCACAGTGAGTGTCAGAGAGAGTTAGCTATGGCATCTTCAGAACCCAGTACTTTCAAGGTTACCAGAAGAAGATTCTTCAGATATGGATTCTGACTCTGATAATGAGGTTTCACAAATTGACATTGACAGTCAAATCTCTACATCTATCAGGTCTTCTAAGTCTGCAAAAAACACACGATTGTGTGTCTATCGTAGACAGTATGCAAAGACTTTCCCATAGGCCACAACTTCTAGAAAGGGATCTTCTTTTGCCTTCTGTATGAAGTGCTCTCATGATATAAACCTTGGAAGAGGTGGTTAGAGATCTCAGGAGACATCAGGAAACAAAATTACACAAATACTCAAGTAAAGATGGTGTGGGTGTACTGCCTCTAGGGTCCTACTTTGGGCCAATAAGAGAGGAGTCTGTAATCCGTGCAGAAGTACTCTTTGCATATTTCCTTGGAGAGCACCATCTTGCCTTATAATTGGGAGATCATTGTACCAAACTATTCAAGTTGATGTTTCCTGATTCTTCTATTGCTAAAGACTTGAAGTGCCGTCGTGCTAAAGACTTGAAGTGCATTCGTACTAAAGCAACAGCTGTGTTGAAAGTTATTGCCCAGGATTGTTGGAAAACCATTTCCGCAGCAGTTAGAGAGACTAAATACTTCAGCCTCCAAACTGATGAGACAACTGATATTACCATTACACAACAAGCTGCTATTATGCTTTGATTCTTCGATAACACCCAAGGACAGGTGAGATGTGTCTTCTTTGCCCTAGAGAGTGTAGAGAGGGCAACTGCAGAGCTGCTATTTAACGCAATCGATAAGCATTTTCAAGAATCCACTACCCTCCTTTATGATAATCTTGTCAGATTAGGTACAGATGGGGCCAATGTAATGTTGGGAGCATGAAATTCAGTGATGTCATGGTTATGATGTAAGCAGCCAGCTTTAATTGCTCTTCACACATAGCCTGCAAAGTCTTGCCTGATGAATTGGAAGATCTGACAACTGATCCAGAAGAGCCCAAGGAGGCTGCGAAAAATTTCAGAGTTTTGTGAAATGCAAGCCACACAAGTTGTTAAACACCAAACATGATGGCTCAGCCTTGAAGCTTGTGTAAATCGTCTTATCGAACAATATGAAGCCTTACTCTCATACTTTCTAAGTACTGAGGATAAGCAGGCAGTAGTGAGAAGAGTAAAACTTTTACTTGAAAAGCCTCTGACCAATGCTTACTTGCTCTTTCTATGTTCTGCATTACCAATTGTTAATAATTTCAACAGGTACATGCAGCAGCAATCTCCAATTCTTCATGTTTCTACCAAGAGCTCGATGGTTTAATACGAAAATTTCTGTTGCTGTTCATGAATTCTGAGTACGTGTGTGCTGTGAACATGTTTCACAAGTTGTATTGATAACTCAGAAGAGTATCTCCCTTTATACCAAGTTTTCGTAGGTCACAGCACACTATCATACCTTGAAGAAGAGGATGGATTATCATCTGAAGATGTGAGAAAATTTAGGGAGACTATCCAAGCTTGGTGGATTGCTGCAGCCAAGGGAGCTGTCAAACAATTACCTATGAATCACAAGTTACTCTCCAAGCTTCAACCAGGCTTACAACAATACAGTATGGCTGATCAGGTGCTTGCTGCAGCAGAGTGTGTTCCTCTGGTAGTTCAAGTTGGTGACAGACCGAGCCTTCAAGAGGAATTTATGGATTTCTGCATGTCGCCATTACCTCCTAAAGTCACTGCCTTCACAGAGGTGGATAAGTATTGGCATGGAATCAGCCAAATC
The DNA here is from genome assembly GCA_028752905.1 of Cladorhizidae sp. MBARI D1340-BT2. NCBI lineage: Eukaryota > Metazoa > Porifera > Demospongiae > Poecilosclerida > Cladorhizidae > Cladorhizidae sp. MBARI D1340-BT2. Next base: position 33,338,148 of record JAQNBH010000013.1, on the reverse strand, counting down.
AAAGACTGCTTGGAAACTGAGTATCGCTACTCTACATTGGTTAAACTCGCAAAAGCCATTCTAGTTATATATAATATACCCCATGGCAATGCTGATACCGAATGTTTATTCAGCCACATTGGTATCAACAAAACGAAGCACAGAAACAGACTAGGAATTTCTACATTAAATTCACTTTTAACAGTGCAATTCAATGTTCCTCAAAAATGCTATGAATTTTAACCGAACACTGAACTATCAAAGACATGTGTAAATGCTATGAACACACTTTAGTATGTTATTTCTCATGAAATTGTTGTTTGGATTTTGTTTGGATTTTTTGTTGCCAATTTTTTTTGATAACACAGGCGAGTAATTTTGGAAATTACCAAAAAAATTATGGCAACACTGTACCAGTGAGACAGCCAAACTGCATTATGAAGACATCAGAGAGAGTCTGCCTATGTGAGGAACATGGAAGGCAGCTGACCTGGAAGGAATATGAATAGCCATACAAACAAAATGTATTGCTACCTGATCAGGATCTGGTGGTGTTATTACCAAGCTACAATAATAGAGCATACCCTCAAATAGCACACGCAGATAAGCAGTTTTATAATTGGTAAAGGATATCAATACAGTAAACATGCTTGTGTTGACTCAATATCGAGTCTAGCTGAGCCAGGCCAGCAAGCAGCTGCTATAAAGTCACATTACTGACCAGTTGGTTTCCTCTGAAGCTTACTCTTGTGCCAATATTGAACATGACAAAGACATTCAACAAAACATGGTAGCTACTTATGATGCATGTGTCTATGTTATATATGAATACATAGGCACGTGTTTATACTTTAGTAATAAACATGGTGGCTTACTTTTCTCATATATGTCATTATTAGCAATATTTATTCCTAATACAAATGTTCTTATATATATACATCTAAACACATGCGTATTAAATTTTTTTTTTTAATTCAATTGTCTTTGTCTTTGTCTTTTCTACTTTCCTCCTACCTATCTTTATAAGATGTCCATTGGTCTATCAGAAGACTCCAAACTGTCCAATCACTTGCGAACAATAACCCTAATCTGTTCTCTACCGAGCCAAACAACCAGTGGTTGGTAAAGGGTCGTCACAGCTATCCTGGCTATGACGTGAACTGAAGCAGGAAAATGAGTTCCATGAAGTGATCAGTGGTTCCCTCATTGGATCTAGCGGATGACTTCAACAAAACCAGAGCTTATAATGCATGTGCATTAGTTGTTTGCTTATTCTTGTGACAATTAATAGAACTGAGTTGAGTCACACACATCTGCACATTTTCTTACCAAGAGTGATCATCCTCAGACATTATCCAACAAAACCAGTGAATTGCTTATAATGCACATGTCTGTGTGTATTATATGATATAAAAGCACATGTATCTACTTGAGTATTATAATAATGGAGCATGCAGCCGAAGTGTGGTGGACAGGAGGACAGAATGCTCGCAAGAAGCTGGAGTCAGCACAGATGAGAGTGGGTAGGAGACTGTTGGGGGCAAGTGATACAGTAGCAGGAGTGGCAATACGGGGAGATATGGGGTGGAGGAAGCTAGAGGAGAGGAGAGAAGAGATGAAGGTTTTGTTTGGAAAGAGATTAGAGGTGTTGGAACAGAGCAGATTGGTAAAAGTTGTTGTAAATAAACTACGAGAGGATGGAGGAATTGGATGGTGGGTAGAATATGAGATCTTGAGGAGAAAGTACAAGATAAACAACGAGGTTGGGTCAGTGCGCAAGTGGAAGGGGAAAGTGAAGGTGAGAAATGAGAAGGACTGGGAGGAGGAAGTAGACGGGAAAAGTACGCTGAATTATTATAAATCGGCAAAGAATGGCGCAGGGTTGGAGAGGTATGTGAGGTCCATGCAAGGTGTGCGGCTACAATTTAGACTGAGGACTGATCAGCTGGGTTGTTAGAGGATAAGAAGAGATGTGGGATAGTTAGAGATGAGAGGTGTATAATGTGTGATAGTGGAGCAGGGGAGGATGTGGAACATTTCTTGGTGACATGCGGGGAATTTGAGAGGGATCGGCTGGTTCTGATAGATGAGGTACGCAGAATTGCAGGGGCAAGACAGTCGTTGGATGAATTAAGAAGAGTGAGTAAGGATGGAAAGGTGGCATTGCTTTTGGGGAAGATGTGGAGGGAGTAAGTGATGCAGTAATGGAGGAGGTGGGCGAGTGTGTTATGTATTGGGTAGGGAAGTGGTGGCAGAGGAGAAAGGAACTGTTGTATGGTGAGCTGAGGAATGATCTTTGGTCCACTCCTGTCCCCCCCCCTTCCTGAGCAGCGGGACACTCGTAACTTAATATTGTGGATAATTTTATTAATTAAATACTGTTGACTTCTTTTTTTAAATATAGATTGTTATTAGGTTAGTTACTAAATAGTTTCACACTGTGCTGTATTATATGTGATAGCCTTAACAGGCTCAGCAATAGCAACATTAAATCATAAACATGTAAATAATATCATGTTCTGGTGTTATGCTGACTGACTTCTTGTGGGTGGCTGCTTGACTATAAAATACAAATAATAACATGACAATTAAGAAATGAATATGATTGGTCAACAAAAATGAAACAAGTATCAATGCATTTACATGACACTTTACCTAATGAACCTTTACCAATAAACACTAATAATTCTGGTTTAAAATTTGTATTCTATTTAGAGTACATTATATTATGGTCCTGTAAATGTTTGTTATCTGCACTGGTAAAAAAAAATCCATTTCTTTTTTGGACACTTTACCTAATGAACCTTTACCAATAAACACTAATAATTCTGGTTTAAAATTTGTATTCTATTTGAAGTACATTATATTATGGTCCTGTAAATGTTTGTTATCTGCACTGGTAAAAAAAAATCCATTTCTTTTTTGACTAATATAATATTGTCTTGCTATATATATATATAGGTTAGATAAATTATGCTAGCATAATTTTGAGAATAATAGGTATGTTAAGAATCCAAGAATAATGCTGGAATGATAGGGAACATTTTGAGAATCTTGTGGGGTCTAACGGTCTAACAATAACAACACACTTTCCTTTTCCTATCATTGATGGGTTGAAGAGCGAGTTAGCTCTTTATATGGCTAAAGCCAATGGATTATCAGCAGATATTGACAGGCTACTATGGTGGAGAAGACACAAATCTGAAAAGTTCCCCTGTGGTCTAACAGTTGTACATCTGTTTTGGTTCAACCATCATCTGCTGCAGCAGAGAGTGTTTTCTCTGTAACCAACAGACAGCCTCTGCAGCAAGAAATGGAGCGAAAGATGTTATCCAGTCTCTACCTGAACTCGGTGATCTAGCACAGTAAAAAAAGAGCGGACCTCAGGGTAAAAAATCCAGCGGTCTCGAGGCCCACTGGCACAATATGATGTGTGGCCAAGATGTTCAAATATTTCTCTTTTTTTGGAGAAATTCAGCCTCTCAGCTACCACACCAGATCTCCTGAAATATGGCTGGTGTAAGATGGGGCAAGTATCTGGGCATGTAACATCCCAGACTAATACGTGACCATTCTTCCATGGGCAGACAGAGGCTCCATCAGGTCATTTTCTATCACCACGACAAATACCAGAATGCTCTATATAGGTGCACAGGAATCTTAGCAGTGGCAAGAGATCTTTTAATGATGTCATTCATTCATGCCTAGGTGACGCCCCTGACTTCTCCTGCAGCTGAGACCATGTCTCCCTAACTGGTCAACCTGTACACCACAGTGGTGACAAATATGGGGCCTACAGAGTGCTATACCTAGACGAGGGCCTGTGGCCACTTGAACAGTCTCATCATCCATGTAGATGTCATAGGCAGAGCATACAGCCAGGCCCTGGACTCTTCTTGATGATGCAAGCAGTAGACTTAACATCATGCTGCACTGAATCCATCAAGGCAATGCATGAGGCATTGCCACGAAGGGTATCCCATGTCTTCTGATGGAAGGAAGCTGGCACTTTAGGGAGAGACTCAGAATGATCCTGATGCAATGAGGTAAGTCTACACTCAAAATCAGGGAAGAGGCAATCATGGAACCTAGCAGGCATAATCCGGTGGATGAGGTCGAACGTGCTACTTGCAGAAGCCAGAAAGGCAGACAGTGCAAGCATAGCAGCACTTCTAATTCCTAAACCACCATACTTGACTGCCTGTGTCTAGGTGAGTGAGTTAGTGAGCAAGCTGAATATTGGTGATTTCAGTTAGGATGGAACATAGGATGTCATCGAACTCTGTGAGTTTAGATGAAGCAAGACATGGTGCAGTACGTAACAAGTACAGCAGCTTAGACATGGCAAAAGCACGTTGGAGCAAGCAGAGTGCGTCATGTGCCTGTAGGTGACAAAGTCTATTTCGCATCACCTCCAATCACTTTGTTTTAGCAGCAATGGCATCTTCAACTCCCTTGCTCTCCCCTATATATAGGAGAGCCTGGGAGGGGGGCATCTTCAACTCCCTTGCTCTCCACTATATATAGGAGAGCCTAGGAGGGGGGCATCTTCAACTCGCTTGCTATCCCCTATATATAGGAGAGCCTAGGAGGGGGGTATCTTCAACTCCCTTGCTACCCCCTATATATAGGAGAGCCTAGGAGGGGGGCATCTTCAACTCCCTTGCTATCCCCTATATATAGGAGAGCCTAGGAGGGGGGCATCTTCAACTCCCTTGCTATCCCCTATATATAGGAGAGCCTAGGAGGGGGGCATCTTCAACTCCCTTGCTCTCCACTATATATAGGAGAGCCTAGGAGGGGGGCATCTTCAACTCCCTTGCTATCCCCTATATATAGGAGAGCCTAGGAGGGGGGCATCTTCAGGGTTAAGCTCCGGCATTGCACATAGTAACTCATCAATAAGACAAGGGTCATGGCTAATGAGTTCACATTTTCTTCGGTAAAGCTGCAGACCAACCTCGCAAGCCATTGATTCTAAGGTCAAAAAATCATTGATGACATCTTCTACTGTAAGAGCTGTTAGGCAGCTGTTGTCCAAGCAAAAAACTTTCAGCTCAGGTTTGAGATGGCTCATTGACTTTTGGATAGTGAGACAGAAAAGGAGTGGGCCTAGAGGGTCACCTTGTTGGACACCCTCATAGGAATGAATAATCTTATCCTCACCAAAAAAAGGGAGGAGGGAGAGCTATAGGCAGAATATCACCAGATGCAGGAGCTAACTCTTCAATGGCTGTTAACATTTTGTCACAACGGATCGAGCATTACAGAAGTCCAACTTTAACAAAGCTTGGCCTGGCTTTAAGGATTAAGGAATGCATGTACATACAGGAAGCATGAACAATAGCTTCTGCTCCACCCTTAGTGCCAACACCAAGTTGAAAAGGTGTTAGTAGCTCACTCATGGACACCTTCACGTGAAGGCCAGCACACTTGGCAGCTAACCACCTAAGAGTACACTCCACTGCAATAGGCCCCGCCCCACCACACTTTTTATTCAATGCATCACAAGAGTCACCCAAAAAGAAGTGACACACACTAGGAGGAGCTTTACCTGGAAGAACAAGGTTAAAAAAGGCTGTAAGAGCTGTTAGCAAAACAAGACCACCACTCCTGGCAGAATCACTAATCAAGTCCTTAAGATGTTGGACAAAGCCAATCTGGACCTCCTGCTGATCACTGGGAAATCAGATAATTGCTTTGGTCTCTAAGTCCTCTGAAATAACTATGCAACCCTCTGGATCCAAAGTGGGTGCTTTATAATGTGATTCCTCTGGCACGGGTGTCTGGCAGAATCCCAAGTCTTAGGATCGAGTTCGCTAAATAACTTTGCTCCCGATAGTTGTGTTAATGTCTCTTCCATATTTGGTAGAGGACACACCTACTGAGAATACTGTTGTTCAGGGGCTTCAAGTCAATGTTTGGCCTGATCTCTTTGGGACTGCAACCATCCCGCACACCAAGTGGTTGGTTTCTCCACTTTGGATATCACTCCTAGTGTTTCCATTCTGTGTAGTTCCTGTTTAACCCTGTCATGTAGGGGTAGTGCCACATGTCTGGCTGTGAACATGCTTGGTGCTCTGTTTAACCCTGTCATGTAGGGGTAGTGCCACATGTCTGGCTGTGAACATGCTTGGGGCTCTGTTTAACCCTGTCATGTACATGTAGGGGTTAGTGCCACATGTCTGGCTGTGAACATGCTTGGGGCTCTGTGTTTGGCTTGACTCTTTGACCAGGAATACCTACACCTTCAAACACAGTTGGGAATTTCTCCATTATCTCACACTTGTCACAATCTACAACATCTGCCGTACAGGGTGGAGGTTGTTGATTGATGGGAGTTTAATTTCAATCCCTCCACAACAAAGCTACATAGTTGTTTAATTGACTGTCTATATTTTGTAGATGAGATTGCCCAAGAGCAAATCCAGGGACTGTCCTGCTACATTCAGGGACTGTCCTGCTACATCCAGGGACTGTCCTGCTACATCCAGGGCTGTCCTGCTACATCCAGGGCTGTCCTGCTACATCCAGGGACTGTCCTGCTACATCCAGGGACTGTCCTGCTACATCCAGGGACTGTCCTGCTACATCAGGGACTGTCCTGCTACATCCAGGGACTGACAGGAAGGCTTGTGTAAGTTCTTCCCTGCAATGTTAAGCTTCAGTTTGCCTATATCTTGATATGTCTGGGATGAGGTTATGGTCACCTCTGCTCCAGTGTCTAGCTTGAATGCAACCTTGGTTCCACTTAGCTCAGTCATGGTAACCATGTCTACTCCAGGCTGGCTGACACAGTATCCAGACAGGCTGTGGTTAGATAGTTTTCTGCTGACATATTGCCCACCACCTTCTTCTGGCACTTGTGGCATGTAGCCCCTGGGGAAGGAGAAGGGGGGATTTCCCACACGACCACACGGGTTAGCTTTGCTCTTTCTCCCTGTCCCTTTCCATCTGTTGTCAAGTGTGGCCTCTTGTGTTTGCTGGCTAGTTCTGCTCCATTTTCTAGTTGTTGTTGTTGTTGAGTGTGCACCGCTTCTTGTTGTCGGATCATTTTTTTCTTTTCCAGCATTAAGTCTGAGTCGAGTTGTAAATAAACTATGAGTTGGAGGTGTTCGGAGAGTGTTTTCTCTCCTATACCCACTACAAGAGAGTGTTTTGTCTCCTATACCCACTACAAGAGAGTGTTTTGTCTCCTATACCCACTACAAGAGAGTGTTTTATCTCCTATACCCACTACAAGAGAGTGTTTTGTCTACTATATGCACTATAAGAGTGTTTTGTCTCCTATACTCACTACAAGAGAGTGTTTTATCTCCTATACCCACTACAAGAGAGTGTTTTGTCTCCTATACCACTACAAGAGAGTGTTTTATCTCCTATACCCACTACAAGAGAGTGTTTTATCTCCTATACCCACTACAAGAGAGTGTTTTGTCTACTATATGCACTATAAGAGAGTGTTTTGTCTCCTATACCCACTACAAGAGAATGTTTTGTCTCCTATACCCACTACAAGAGAGTGTTTTATCTCCTATACCCACTACCAGAGAGTGTTTAGTCTCCTACCAAGTACAAGAGAGTGTTTTGTCTACTATATGCACTATAAGAGAGTGTTTTGTCTCCTATACCCACTACAAGAGAGTGTTTTGTCTCCTATACCCACTACAAGAGAGTGTTTTATCTCCTATACCCACTATAAGAGAGTGTTTTGTCTCCTGTACCCACTACAAGTCAGTCTCTTGTCATCTATGTAGTTAATGTGCCCAAGTCATCACAGATCTCTATGAGTCGGTAGAGCTCCATGATATATTCCTCTGCCAATTCCCCTTGATGTTGGTCTCTGCGATTGAATTGAGCTCTCTCATAAATGACAAGAGAGTGTTTTGGACTCTGAAGAGCGAGTCTTATTTCCCTATCGCCTGCGAATATTCTTTCCTCTCATCTTTGGTAGCATTTGTTGAGGTGAGGACTGCTTCTGCTTCTTCACCAGACAATACATGAGTGTGTGCACTTGTTTTAGCTCTGCATCTGTGCCGAGGCCTAAACACCTCTTCCATTGAGGCCAGTCATCTGCTTCTTGAAATTGAAAGTACTTGGCCGTTCCATATATGGATTTGTGACATTTTGGCTATTACCTAGCAGTTATTAACCACTTTAAGGACGGATTTATTTTCCTATTTCAATGCCCCTGGATGGGATTATTTTAATTTTTTTAAATTTATTTATTTTAACTTTTTTTTTAATGGCTTGAAACTGTGAAGATATGATCAAGGTTGACCAAAAAAGGATTTGAGTCATGAATTTGCACATTTCACCCCAATTTCACCCCAATTTAGAACCAAAAATGATGTTATTATTAAAACATTATTTGCTGAATAATATTTAGTCTTAAAACTTGTTGGTATGATTGTTAGATGATTATAATTGTTAGATGACAAAGGAAGTTACATTATCTCCCAAAATTGCTTTCCTGTCATTTTCACATCCAATTCTAGTAGTCTTTGTTGACGTGGTAGTCCTTGAAACACGTAAGGCACGATCTTTTCTTCGAAGCCATGATGATCCGATCGACTTGTGCTGCCGTCTGGGCAGTGCAGAAGTAACCACCACTCATTAGACATGCGCAGCTAGGTTTTACTAGCCCTGTGCTTTCGATCTATATATAGGTCGACCTGATTACGAGTATTTCATCATCCGTCATCCGCCATGGTAGAAATAGATATCTGACGAGTATTTCTTTCGTCAACCGCCGCGGTAGAAATAAATATCCAGACGAGGATTTCGTCATCCGTCCTCAAGTGGTTAAAGGAAAAGATTGTTTTTTTTGTGATTTCAAATCTGCTATGATCTCTTATGGTAGAAGTTATGAACAAGATATATATACATGCATACATAGTAGTATTAGTACCTACATACTTATATAGTTATATAGTTATATATAATATACATGCATACATAGTGCCTACATACTTATATAGTTATAAATATATATATACATGCATACATAGTACCTACATACTTATATAGTTATATATACACACATACATACATAGTACCTACATACTTATATAGGCATAATATGATACTGCATGCCTGATATAACACCCCGTGCAGTGCTCTATATAATGTGTTCATATGAGGACAATATAGTAATTCCAAATTCATAAGCTCTTTCAGGAATTGTAAATGCATTACTAATCACTAGCCTCATTGCTACTTCTGTTTGCTACTGCAGAGGCTGCACTAGAAGTAGAGGGAGGAAGGCAAGTTTGGTCTGAATGCAACTCTAACAATTCATGTTCTTGTGCTGATGCCATTAGTGAAGCAGTTCAGTGCACAGATACTGCAGCCTTGCTCTGGCCCCAGCCTTTCCTCTGCATGTGCTATGATGAAGAGGAGCATCACTGGGACATGTTTGTTCACATGCCACCATTATCTTATGTCTTGACTGGAAGTATATATCACCCAATCCAATGCTACTCCATGCAAAATGTGTCCATTGTTTAATGTTGCTGTGTGCCATGTCACAGCTGATTTAATACCATCTTGGAAAAATGCTAGAAGTCCCCTGCAAATAAGCAGCAAGCAAATAAGCAGCAAGAAACTTGCAGGAAATCAAAGAAACTATATACTAATAATACCATACCTAAATCACTTCCTGTAATGCAGTTTTGTGGTTATTTGTATAATATTTCACAGTTAGCTATTAGCCAATCAGAATGTAATTACACTTTTTATTGCAGCGAAAAAAATTGTCATGCACTCTAATTTGCCACCAATATGGAAGCACTTGAGCCCCCTCCACTATCTGTTCTCCCCATTCTTTCTCCCACTTTATTTTTATTTTTTCCACCAAATAATAATAATAATAATGATGATGATAATAATGATGATGATAATAATAATAATAGTAGTAGTAGTAGTAGTAGTAGTAGTGGTAGAAGTAATAATAATAATAACAACAACAATAACAACAACAACGACAAAAATTATTATTATAAAGCACCCACTTTGGATCCAGAGGGTTGCATAGTTATTTCAGAGGACTTAGAGACCAAAGCAATTATCTGATTTCCCAGTGATCAGCAGGAGGTCCAGATTGGCTTTGTCCAACATCTTAAGGACTTGATTAGTGATTCTGCCAGGAGTGGTGGTCTTGTTTTGCTAACAGCTCTTACAGCCTTTTTTAACCTTTTTCTTCCAGGTAAAGCTCCTCCTAGTGTGTGTCACTTCTTTTTGGGTGACTCTTGTGATGCGTTGAATAAAAAGTGTGTTGGGGTGGGGCCTATTGCAGTGGAGTGTACTCTTAGGTGGTTAGCTGCCAAGTGTGCTGGCCTTCACGTGAAGGTGTCCATGAGTGAGCTACTAACTTTTCAAATTGGTGTTGGCACTAAGGGTGGAGCAGAAGCTATTGTTCATGCTTCCTGTATATACATGCATTCCTTAAAGCCAGGCCAAGCTTTGTTAAAGTTGGACTTCTGTAATGCTCGATCCGTTGTGACAAAATGTTCACAGCCGTGGAAGAGTTAGCTCCTGCTCTCCTGCCTCTGTTATATTCTGCCTATAGCTCTCCCTCCTCCCTTTTTTTGGTGAGGATAAGATTATTCATTCCTATGAGGATGTCCAACAAGGTGACCCTCTAGGCCCACTCCTTTTCTGTCTCGCTATCCAAAAGTGAGCCATCTCAAAACTGAGCTGAAAGTGTTTTGCTTGGACAACAGCTGCCTAACAGCTCTTACAGTAGAAGATGTCATCAATGATTTTATGACCTTAGAATCAATGGCTTGCGAGGTTGGTCTGCAGCTTTACCGAAGAAAATAAACTCATTAGCCATGACTCTTGTCTTATTGATGAGTTACTGTGTGCAGTACTGGAGCTTAACCTTGAAGATGCCCCCCTCCTAGGCTCTCCTATATATAGGGGAGAGCAAGGGAGTTGAAGATGCCCCCCTCCTAGGCTCTCCTATATATAGGGGATAGCAAGGGAGTTGAAGATGCCCCCCTCCTAGGCTCTCCTATATATAGGGGATAGCAAGGGAGTTGAAGATGCCCCCCTCCTAGGCTCTCCTATATATAGGGGAGAGCAAGGGAGTTGAAGATGCCCCCCTCCTAGGCTCTCCTATATATAGGGGATAGCAAGGGAGTTGAAGATGCCCCCCTCCTAGGCTCTCCTATATATAGGGGATAGCAAGGGAGTTGAAGATGCCCCCCTCCTAGGCTCTCCTATATATAGGGGATAGCAAGAGAGTTGAAGATGCCCCCCTCCCAGGCTCTCCTATATATATATAGGGGATAGCAAGGGAGTTGAAGATGCCATTGCTGCTAAAACAAAGAGATTGGAGGTTATGCGAAATAGACTTTGTCACCTACAGGCACATGACGCACTTTGCTTGCTCCAACGTACTTTTGCCATGTCTAAGCTGCTGTACTTGTTACGTACTGCACCATGTCTGGCTTCATCTAAACTCACAGAGTTCGATGACCTCCTATGTTCCATCCTAACTGAAATCACCAATATTCAGCTTGCTCACTAACTCACTCACCTAGACACAGGCTTCTCTGCCAGTCAAGTATGGTGGTTTAGGAATTAGAAGTGCTGCTATGCTTGCACTGTCTGCCTTTGGCTTCTGCAAGTAGCACATTCAACCTCATCCACCCGATTATGACTGCTAGGTTCCTCTACCCTGATTTTGAGTGTAGACTTACCTCATTGCATCGGGATCATTCTGAGTCTCTCCCTAAAGTGCCAGCTTCCTTCCATCAGAAGACATGGGATACCCTTCGTGGCAATGCCGCATGCATTGCCTTGATGGATTCTGTACAGCATGATATTAAGTCTACTGCTTGCATCAAGAAGAGTCCAGGGCCTGGCTGTATGCTCTGCCTATGACATCTACATGGATGATGAGACTGTTCAAGTGGCCACAGGCCCTCGTCTAGGTATAGCACTCTGTAGGCCCCATATTTGTCACCACTGCGGTGTGTACAGGTTGACCAGTTAGGGAGACATGGTCTCAGCTGCAGGAGAAGTCAGGAGCGTCACCTAGGCATGAATGAATGACATCATTAAAAGATCTCTTGCCACTGCTAAGATTCCTGTGCACCTATATAGAGCATTCTGGTATTTGTCGTGGTGATAGAAAATGACCTGATGGAGCCTCTGTCTGCCCATGGAAGAATGGTCACGTATTAGTCTGGGATGTTACATGCCCAGACACTTGCACCATCTTACGCTAGCCTTATTTCAGGAGATCTGGTGTGGTAGCTGAGAGGCTGAATTTCTCAAAAAAAAGAGAAATATTTGAACATCTTGGCCACACATCATATTGTGCCAGTGGGCCTCGAGACCTCTGGATTTTTTACCCTGAGGTCCGCTCTTTTTTTACTGTGCTAGATCACCGAGTTCAGGTAGAGACTGGGTAACATCTTTCGCCATATAAAGAGCTAACTCGCTCTTCAACCCATCAATGATAGGAAAAGGAAAGTGTGTTGTTATTGTTAGACCCTTAGACCCTACAAGATTCTCAAAATGTTCCCTATCATTCCAGCATTATTCTTGGATTCTTAACATACCTATTATTCTCAAAATTATGCTAGCATAATTTATCTAACCTATATATATATATATATATATATATATAGCAAGACAATATTATATTAGTCAAAAAAGAAATGGATTTTTTTTTTTACCAGTGCAGATAACAAACATTTACAGGACCATAATATAATGTACTCCAAATAGAATACAAATTTTAAACCAGAATTATTAGTGTTTATTGGTAAAGGTTCATTAGGTAAAGTGTACAAAAAAGAAATGGATTTTTTTTTTACCAGTGCAGATAACAAACATTTACAGGACCATAATATAATGTACTCCAAATAGAATACAAATTTTAAACCAGAATTATTAGTGTTTATTGGTAAAGGTTCATTAGGTAAAGTGTCATGTAAATGCATTGATTCTTGTTTCATTTTTGTTGACCAATCATATTCATTTCTTAATTGTCATGTTATTATTTGTATTTTATAGTCAAGCAGCCACCCACAAGAAGTCAGTCAGCATAATACCAGAACATGATATTATTTACATGTTTATGATTTAATGTTGCTATTTCTGAGCCTGTTAAGGCCATCACATATATAATACAGCACAGTTTGAAACTATTTAGTAACTAACCTAATAACAATCTATATTTTAAAAAAGAAGTCAACAGTATTTAATTAATAAAATTATCCACAATATTAAGTTACGAGTGTCCCGCTGCTCAGGAAGGGGGGGGACAGGAGTGGACCAAAGATCATTCCTCAGCTCACCATACAACAGTTCCTTTCTCCTCTGCCACCACTTCCCTACCCAATACATAACACACTCGCCCACCTCCTCCATCACTGCATCACTTACTCCCTCCACATCTTCCCCAAAAGCAATGCCACCTTTCCATCCTTACTCACTCTTCTTAATTCATCCAACCACTGTCTTGCCCCTGCAATTCTGCGTACCTCATCTATCAGAACCAGCCGATCCCTCTCAAATTCCCCGCATGTCACCAAGAAATGTTCCACATCCTCCCCTGCTCCACTATCACACATTATACACCTCTCATCCCTAACTATCCCACATCTCTTCTTATCCTCTAACAACCCAGCTGATCAGTCCTCAGTCTAAATTGTAGCCGCACACCTTGCATGGATCTCACATACCTCTCCAACCCTGCGCCATTCTTTGCCGATTTATAATAATTCAGCGTACTTTTCCCGTCTACTTCCTCCTCCCAGTCCTTCTCATTTCTCACCTTCACTTTCCCCTTCCACTTGCGCACTGACCCAACCTCGTTGTTTATCTTGTACTTTCTCCTCAAGATCTCATATTCTACCCACCATCCAATTCCTCCATCCTCTCGTAGTTTATTTACAACAACTTTTACCAATCTGCTCTGTTCCAACACCTCTAATCTCTTGCCAAACAAAACCTTCATCTCTTCCCTCCTCTCCTCTAGCTTCCTCCACCCCATATCTCCCCGTATTGCCACTCCTGCTACTGTATCACTTGCCCCCAACAGTCTCCTACCCACTCTCATCTGTGCTGACTCCAGCTTCTTGCGAGCATTCTGTCCTCCTGTCCACCACACTTCGGCTGCATGCTCCATTATTATAATACTCAAGTAGATACATGTGCTTTTATATCATATAATACACACAGACATGTGCATTATAAGCAATTCACTGGTTTTGTTGGAGATAATGTCTGAGGATGATCACTCTTGGTAAGAAAAGGTGCAGATGTGTGTGACTCAACTCAGTTCTATTAATTGTCACAAGAATAAGCAAACAACTAATGCACATGCATTATAAGCTCTGGTTTTGTTGAAGTCATCCGCTAGATCCAATGAGGGAACCACTGATCACTTCATGGAACTCATTTTCCTGCTTCAGGTCACGTCATAGCCAGGATAACTGTGACGACCCTTTACCAACCACTGGTTGTTTGGCTCGGTAGAGAACAGATTAGGGTTATTGTTCGCAACTGATTGGACAGTTTGGAGTCTTCTGATAGACCAATGGACATCTTATAAAGTTAGGTAGGAGGAAAGTAGAAAAGACAAAGACAAAGACAATTTAATAAAATAAAATAAATTAATACGCATGTGTTTAGATGTAGGCACATTTGTATTAGGAATAAATATTGCTAATAATGACATATATGAGAAAAGTAAGCCACCATGTTTATTACTAAAGTATAAACACGTGCCTATGTATTCATATATAACATAGACACATGCATCATAAGTAGCTACCATGTTTTGTTGAATGTCTTTGTCATGTTCAATATTGGCACACGAGTAAGCTTCAGAGGAAACCAACTGGTCAGTAATGTGACTTTATAGCAGCTGCTTGCTGACCTGGCTCAGCTAGACTCGATATTGAGTCAACACAAGCATGTTTACTGTATTGATATCCTTTACCAATTATAAAACTGCTTATCTGCGTGTGCTATTTGAGGGTATGCTCTATTATTGTAGCTTGGCAGCCTGCAGTACTAGCATGCATGTAATAATACCACCAGATCCTGATCAGGTAGCAATGCATTTTGTTTGTATGGTTATTCATATTCCTTCCAAGTCAGCTGCCTTCCATGTTCCTCACATAGGCAGACTCTCTCTGGTGTCTTCATAATGCAGTTTGGCTGTCTCACTGGTACAGTGTTGCCATAATTTTTTTGGTAATTTCCAAAATTACTCGCCTGTGTTATCAAAAAAAATTGGCAACAAAAAATCCAAACAAAATCCAAACAACAATTTCATGAGAAATAACATACTAAAGTGTGTTCATAGCATTTACACATGTCTTTGATAGTTCAGTGTTCGGTTAAAATTCATAGCATTTTTGAGGAACATTGAATTGCACTGTTAAAAGTGAATTTAATGTAGAAATTCCTAGTCTGTTTCTGTGCTTCGTTTTGTTGATGCCAATGTGGCTGAATAAACATTCGGTATCAGCATTGCCATGGGGTATATTATATATAACTAGAATGGCTTTTGCGAGTTTAACCAATGTGGAGTAGTGATACTCAGTTTCCAAGCAGTCTTTGATTTGGCTGATTCCATGCCAATACTTATCCACCTCTGTGAAGGCAGTGACTTTAGGAGGTAATGGCGACATGCAGAAATCCATAAATTCCTCTTGAAGGCTCGGTTTGTCACCAACTTGAACTACCAGAGGAACACACTCTGCTGCAGCAAGCACCTGATCAGCCATACTGTATTGTTGTAAGCCTGGTTGAAGCTTGGAGAGTAACTTGTGATTCATAGGTAATTGTTTGACAGCTCCCTTGGCTGCAGCAATCCACCAAGCTTGGATAGTCTCCCTAAATTTTCTCACATCTTCAGATGATAATCCATCCTCTTCTTCAAGGTATGATAGTGTGTTGTGACCTACGAAAACTTGGTATAAAGGGAGATACTCTTCTGAGTTATCAATACAACTTGTGAAACATGTTCACAGCACACACGTACTCAGAATTCATGAACAGCAACAGAAATTTTCGTATTAAACCATCGAGCTCTTGGTAGAAACATGAAGAATTGGAGATTGCTGCTGCATGTACCTGTTGAAATTATTAACAATTGGTAATGCAGAACATAGAAAGAGCAAGTAAGCATTGGTCAGAGGCTTTTCAAGTAAAAGTTTTACTCTTCTCACTACTGCCTGCTTATCCTCAGTACTTAGAAAGTATGAGAGTAAAGGCTTCATATTGTTCGATAAGACGATTTACACAAGCTTCAAGGCTGAGCCATCATGTTTGGTGTTTAACAACTTGTGTGGCTTGCATTTCACAAAACTCTGAAATTTTTCGCAGCCTCCTTGGGCGCTTCTGGATCAGTTGTCAGATCTTCCAATTCATCAGGCAAGACTTTGCAGGCCTCATTTGCTATGTGTGAAGAGCAACTAAAGCTGGCTGCTTACATCATAACCATGACATCACTGAATTTCGTGCTCCCAACATTACATTGGCCCCATCTGTACCTAATCTGACAAGATTATCATAAAGGAGGGTAGTGGATTCTTGAAAATGCTTATCGATTGCGTTAAATAGCAGCTCTGCAGTTGCCCTCTCTACACTCTCTAGGGCAAAGAAGACACATCTCACCTGTCCTTGGGTGTTATCGAAGAATCAAAGCATAATAGCAGCTTGTTGTGTAATGGTAATATCAGTTGTCTCATCAGTTTGGAGGCTGAAGTATTTAGTCTCTCTAACTGCTGCGGAAATGGTTTTCCAACAATCCTGGGCAATAACTTTCAACACATTAGTACGACTGCACTTCAAGTCTTTAGCAATAGAAGAATCAGGAAACATCAACTTGAATAGTTTGGTACAATGATCTCCCAATTGAAAGGCAAGATGGTGCTCTCCAAGGAAATATGCAAAGAGTACTTCTGCACTGATTACAGACTCCTCTCTTATTGGCCCAAAGTAGGACCGTAGAGGCAGTACACCCACACCATCTTTACTTGAGTATTTGTGTAATTTTGTTTCCTGATGTCTCCTGAGATCTCTAGCCACCTCTTCCAAGGTTTATATCATGAGAGCACTTCATACAGAAGGCAAAAGAAGATCCCTTTCTAGAAGTTGTGGCCTATGGGAAAGTCTTTGCATACTGTCTACGATAGACACACAATCGTGTGTTTTTTTGCAGACTTAGAAGACCTGATAGATGTAGAGATTTGACTGTCAATGTCAATTTGTGAAACCTCATTATCAGAGTCAGAATCCATATCTGAAGAATCTTCTTCTGGTAACCTTGAAAGTACTGGGTTCTGAAGATGCCATAGCTAACTCTCTCTGACACTCACTGTGAAAGATTCTATTGCAGGCTTTAAATACCCAACCAGATAGCTCATGCATGAGCATGCACATAGATCAAAGGATTCTGGCTCTGCAGGCATATTCCTGCCAGACATGGGTGAACACAGGACTGTGCAGGAATATTCCTGCACAGACCAAGTTACCATATGAATATTCCTGCACAGACCAGGTGACCACAAAATGACCACACTCAGCTAATACCACAGAGAGTGGTTTTGAAATAGGTTGCTTGGTCTGATATGCATGAAATGTTAAACAATTATCTAATGATGAAAAATCCAACATTTGATAAAATCCAAACATAAAATTTAAGGACCCTCAAAAATTGGACTGCGTCTAAACTTTTGGTAAAGGGTCGAACATAGGGCCCCCCCAAAAAATCGGCACTCATCTTTTTAATATAATATATATTTGCACTGCACTGGGGTGCGATGTCCCTGGACTCAACATTTTGAAGATTATAAAGGTGTCACGTGGCATGCGTACGAAAATGATGCTAGGGTGGACAAAGCTAAGTTTATGTCTAAATTTGCACTCCCCCAGAGACATTAGGACAGGATTTCTTTGTCAACTATCCGTATACAATCCGTATACATAGAGAAGCTGAGAAACTGGCTAGAGATGCAGCGAGCTCAGTGTCCAACTCCAGATATTACTTTCTGCGGCACCATATATTATGTCACTCAGCAGACCCTTTACCAACACTCGTAGAGGTTGGTAAAGGGTCTTGCCAAGCTCATCGACTACAACGATGGTGATGGTTGGGATGAGCGCGTAGTAATGCTTGCAACCAGTTCTCAGCTACTGCACTATACGACGCAATTTTGGAGCCAGGACGCAGTTTTTGTTTCTTTTACTATCCAATCTATTTTCAGGGACTAGCCCCACCTCCAGCGATCCTTACCTGGATTTGAGACCTGTTCCAGACGGCATCATTCCAGCCACCCATCCTAACGAGTTTGCTGATGCTGGATTTCTTCCTCTGCAGAGTGGGTGCATGGCAGCTGCATCCTTTACCACCTGTCTCACTCCACTAAAGTCCCTTATTGTATGGCTGGAAGAGGCTGTAGCAAGTGGCAGGAAAGCACACCTAGGCTCAGTCTGTGAGGTGTGCAATAGCTACATATTTATATATATTTTTACTGTTTTCTCTCTTAGTCTTGTTGGCCAGCCTTTCTTCCCCAGCACAGGAGTCTAGCATGTTTTTTCTTCTTCGTGTTTAACACGAGCAGCTGCCACCACATTTGCTGACTGTGCAACACACAAGTGACCATGTGAGGTGTGAGGTGGACCAGCCTCTCTCTTTCTGTGCGTGTGTGTGCATGAGAGTCCGGCCAGCAAGACTAGCTTGCTGTCTCCATTATTATTACATCAACTGGCTAGCGCTCACCATTGTTCTATATATAGCCTTAGTTGCAGCCACACCCCCAGCTACGCCCTCCCCATTTTAAGTTTTTCTCTTTTTCCTTCCCCCCAGAGAAGCCTCAAGTATTTTCAGCTGATATTCACTGGCCACATGACCCTGGCAGCTCTGGTCACAGCCATCATCTGCATCCTCCTCCTCATCTCTGTCCACTTCCTCAACATAGTTCTGCACAAGAGAGTCCAGAAGATTCCTCTGCACGTCCGGCCCAACTTATTGTGGTGGGTGGAGTTGCCTGTGAAGAGGTTGTGCATGTTTAATGTGATGTCAGTACAAGGAGATGTCATGTGTCCCCATCAAGTGATTCTTGCCTCAAGTCTAATTTGTGGTTGACACTTATTCCTCCTCCCTATTGTATTTTTCAGCGTAGGTTATTTTGGCCTCTGCTATATATATGGTGTGGTGCAGGATTGGGCCGCACATTTGCTCTTCCTAGTACTATCACCATAAGGGCTGGAATTCTCATGTGCTCCTTAACCGATTACACGCCGTATTCCTAGTACCCGCGGGCAAATTATTCATGAATTAACGAGGTATTTTACTTATTATTTTTATATCTTCCGTTCTGCAGGGACTCCACCCATGAAACTTGGGTCATATTAAGCCACATGATAGCTCTACTTCCTGTAAAAAAATCGAGCCTTCCTTACCAACTGGGCAGAACTAACCAGCATTATAAAACCATGTCATCTTCTTGGGGGTGAATATTTTCATATTTTCACACTATTATACACACATTATAATGCCAACACAAGATGGAGCATCTATTTACAAACCCTCTACCATATGCAAAGCCAGTGGGTTGTTTTCCCCATCAAAATGCTAACAAATAATAATACAAAAAACAAATTATAAGGGAGTGAAAATGCTAACACATACTAGAATAAAACCATAATATAAAACACAATTATGTAAGGGAGTGTCTTGGGTAGAGCTCCGGTCTTGCTGTCACGGGTAGAGTAGAACTTGCTCAGTCTTGGGTATAGCTTGCTTGGTCTCCGGCATGATATTTCACCATGTTTTTATTCTACACAAACATGAGATACCAGGATAAGAATAACACTTGAATACTGGAGAGACGAGAGAAGTAGACGAAGGGACAGGGAACGAGAGAAGTAGACGAAGGGGCAGGGAACAAGAGAGAAGTAGACGAAGGAGCAGGGAACAAGAGAGAAGCACAGAAAGGAGCAGGGGGTGCATAAACATTACTGATAGTCCACCAAGGTATGGTATTTACGAAAACAGTCACGGCCTGTTGATCCACCACACAAAGGAACCTTACAAAAACAACACTGGGACCTTGCCTCATGCCTGTAACCTTTACAAATGCAAACTACACAGCGCTTCTTTGCACAGCACTGTGGGAAATGACCTAGTTTTAAATTGAGGCGATCTAGCTGACTATTTGCCTGACTACAACGTTGACCTGCACGCTGCCGAGAAGAGAAAGAACCAATCAAAGATTTAGCTAGAACAATCCTAGCTTCTAGATAATTACCCTTCCTTACTGATATTGGAGCTCGGACAGAAGAAAACAAAATAAATGAATTCAATAAACAAGCTTCTATCAAATACGAAAAAACCCTTTTCCACCATCTCCTAGACTTTCTACCCAAATTATAGTAGCCTATTCTCTGATCTGCTCTGTCCACACCTCTCATGAATGACTGATAATCAGGCAAACATGGGGGACATGGCAGATCCTCTCTAGAACCATCAATTTTGCGCCTTTTTACAGTAGGAGGTACTAAATTATTTTCCGCGGGATGTATATTAGTTATCATGTAGATTGACCGTTTATCTACCCAAACTAAAGCCAGGAGTGCACCATTAGACCTATAATCATAATAACCTCTATTTCTAATCGAAGCTTTTGTTACTAAATCTGGAGGAAAGTTCCTCCTAGTATACCTAGCTGTACCACATGCACCAAAGCCTTTACTTGTAAGCGTTTGAAATAAATTAGGACTAGTATAATAATTGTCCATGTACACATGGAAGTTCTTATGTTCTAATCCTTCTAACAAATCTAAAACAACTCTACTACACAAACCAGTTTTATCAGCTACTTCCACGTTCTTACCTGTATAAATCTGCAACCGATAAATGTACCCATTCCTAGCATCACAAAGGACAAACACTTTTATCCCCCATTTTATTGGTTTGTCCTTCATATACTGTTTGAAGCCAAGCCTACCTTGAAAGGGAATCATAGCTTCATCAATACTAAGCTCTTGATGCAAAGTATATTCACTCTCAAACTTAGGAGTAATCAAATCTAATAACTTCCTTACCTTATAAAGCCGATCATAATTCAGGTTACCCTTTGTAACCAACAAACCATCAATAGAATTTACATGTACATAACGCATTAGCTCCAAAAACCGAGTCCTAGGCATTACTTTACGAACCAAAGATCCAGACAAATCCGAGTGATTAGTGGACCAGTACAATTCTAAGTATGGAAGTGTGGAAACTCCCATTATTATCAACATTCCTACAAAAGCTTTCATTTCCTCTATATTAGTATCTACCCATGGCCTGGAGAGACTAGCCATCCTAGAAACGTAACTGTTCGTCTCTGCTACTAACTAGGAGTTCCCACACTTCAAGAGTAAAAAAAAGTTAAAATGCATCTAAAAATGTACTTGATGCACCAAGCAATGAAGAAGTTGGACCAGCTGTTGCTGTATAGTCCAATTTCAAAGGAGTTGGCTCCTTTATTTCCCACTTACCTGTGACCTCAGTTAGCCTAGAACCAGTGCCAGATGCTTGGGCAGAACCAGTGCCAGATGCTCGGACAGAACCAGTGCCAGATGCTCGCACACGCCTATAACCTCTGGCCCGCCTACTACCAGTACCTTTTGGAGGACCACTAGCAACACTTACGACTCCACTACCACTTGAGCTGCTTCCCCCTTGGCCAGTACTCCCTCGCCCGCCTCTCCCTCGCACAACTCCAGCACCAGTCGTGTTCCCACGCCCTGTAGAGACTTCAGGCAAGGCTTCCTCATCCTCCAATGTAACAAAAGGAGTCATAGATGCCTCATCTCCACTCTCATCATCTGATGCTGTAGGAAAAGTAGTGGGGAGGGTGGGAAAAACAAGATATATATATCAAGTTTGTGGTCAACATTTGTAAATTCAAATTCAAATGAAAATCAACAACTCCAACCTACACTCTTAGCTATAACTTTTTTTCTATAACTATCCTGTCTGAATTTGGAATACCAACAGAATAAGCTAGTATTTGGCAATAGTACACTCTCAGTTGACTATGGTAAACAAAGGCTATGAAGCGCTAAGGTTAGAAGAAACTTACAATCGAGAAGTCCATCCAAGCACGCCTCTTCTCTTAGAGCAACTGGATCCAGAGTGTTTCCTCGGTATGCATAGATGTCTTCCCCTTCTTCCCCAAATGAATCTGACCCAGAATCGCCAGAATCGTCGGCTAAAAGTTGAGAAATAACGTCCTCAAAGGAAAGCATCTTTGAGCAGTAAAAAAAAAAAGCTCGACCAACAAAAATGGCGTTCAACCGCAGGATTTTTGTTGCACGATGCATCGACCGGAAATAATCATTTTTGTGACGTTCTCTAGTCTACTAGGCATGTGCAGAACCCAACCGGGGCTGTTAGCTCGTAACGGTTCATTTTATATATTTTTGTGTGGCGAAGGATGTAAGGTCTCGCGCCATATGGCGCTTACGGCGTTTAATCGGTTAAGTTCATCTTACATTTATGTTTAATTATTATTATTATTATTATTATTATTATTATTATTATTATTATTATTATTATTATTATTATTATTATTATTATTATTATTATATTATTATTATTATTATTATTATTATTATTATTATTATTATTATTATTATTATTATTATTATTATTATTATTATTATTATAAATTATTATTATTATTATTATTATTATTATTATTATTATTATTATTATTATTATTATTATTATTATTATTATTATTATTATTATTATTATTATTATTATTATTATTATATTACTCCTGGAAAAACTTGAAAAATCCACTGGTTGTCCATATCTTATGAGAGCCTTGAGTTGCCAGCTTTGCTGACCACATCATTAGCCTGGTCCTGGTTGTCCACATCTTATGAGGGCCTTGAGTTGCCAGCTTTGCTGACCCCATCATTGTCCTGGTCCTGGTTGTCCATATCTTATGAGAGCCTTGAGTTGCCAGCTTTGCTGACCCCATCATTAGCCTGGTCCGTCCTGGTCCTGGTTGTCCATATCTTATGAGAGCCTTGGTTCCAGCTTTGCTGACCCCATCATTAGCCTGGTCCAGGTTGTCCATATCTTATGAGAGCCTTGAGTTGCCAGCTTTGCTGACCCCATCATTAGCCTGGTCCTGGTTGTCCATATCTTATGAGGGCCTTGAGTTGCCAGCTTTGCTGACCCCATCATTAGCCTGGTCCTGGTTGTCCATATCTTATGAGAGCCTTGAGTAGCCAGCTTTGCTGACCCCATCATTAGCCTGGTCCTGGTTGTCCATATCTTATGAGAGCCTTGAGTAGCCAGCTTTACTGACCCCATCATTAGCCTGGTCCAGGTTGTCCATATCTTATGAGAGCCTTGAGTAGCCAGCTTTACTGACCCCATCATTAGCCTGGTCCAGGTTGTCCATATCTTATGAGAGCCTTGAGTTGCCAGCTTTGCTGACCCCATCATTGGCTAGTTAGTGTCTTGTATATCTCCCCCTCCTCCCTCTCTCCCTCCTCTTCTCCACCGCCTACTCCTCCTATTTCTCCTCCTGCTCCTGCCCTACCTCTACCTCCTCCTCATCTCCTCCTCTTCCTCCCACATGTACTCCTTCTCTTCTCTCCTCCTCCAGGCTGGCCTACTGGCAAAATGGTGGCAACTACCAGACAGTTGATTTTAGTGGCAAAGATAGCTCTCTCTGAGTGGGCATTGTGGGGTTAGGTTGGTAAGGGGTCTATGGCAAGCAAAAGACAAGTGATTGGGGAGGAATGGAATTTGTAAGATGTCTGTCTACCTGCAAAATGAAATGCTCAATCAACTTTAAACTTCTTGTGAGTGTTGCTTTGCACATACATAGCCATCAATCTCTCCCTCTTTATTATATATATATACATGTATATATTATATATATGTGTATATATTATATATATATACATGTATATATTATATATATTATATATATTATATATATACATGTATATTATATATATATGTGTATATATATATATAATATACTTAGAAGGTAGTTTGCTGGTGAAGGCTACAAATAGTGCTCAATGCTGTGTTAAAGCAGAGCTATTGAATAATAGAGAAGTATTGGGATGGCTAGTCCTACTATAGTTTCATGCTAATGCAATCATCAGTGACAATGAGCAACTGAGGTGGCATATATGAGATGAGGTGGGGCAGGCAAGTGGTGTGATGCTAGTCCATGGATGGGCGTTAATGAATGGGTGTTGATGAATTTGATAATTCAAATGCTCTTGAGGAGAAACTTGTTCTTGTGCCTACACTTTGTAAGGAATTCTGATCGCTTGTTCAATGATGTTTGGCTGTCGGAGTAGATAATGTGGAATTTTTCAGCGATGCACAAGTTGCAACGTTTCGATATGGTGGAATACGATGCTGCTCTGTCGATAATGGCCCATTTTATGTTGTGTCGGGTTTTGCTGTCTTTAAGTTTCCATATGTTTATATTTGGGGAGTTCTGTAGTGTTTCTCTTGTTTTCATGGTTAGGAGAACTTGTAGTTTGTGTAGCGTGCCTTGAAAGTTGTATCCGTGAGCCCTATGTAGTGTTTTTCGTCATGGTCGGTGGAGACGGAGGCAAGGCAGTACCCATCCAGCGGGCAATCTTTCTGGTTTAGGGTGGTGCACTCACCTGCACAGGCTAAAGGCTGATTCACAATATGCAGGTTGCACTAGCAACGCGAAGCGAAGCGACGCGAAGCGACTGTTTTGTGATATTGTGAACACGTTCTCGCTTCGCGTCGCGTCGCTTCGCTTCGCTTTGCTTGAATAGAAAAGATTTCTATTCCAACGGAAGTCGCGCGAGGTTTTAAGGTGTGGCAGGTGCGCTTTATTTGTATTATTGCACGGAAGATGGATGATGAAAAACTGATAGAGGCTGTTAGGTACTTCCCCAGTATATGGGATGTAGCCCATCGATCCTACAGGGACTCCAAGGCAAGGGAGAACTCTTGGAAAAAAGTTGCAATTGAAGTAAGCTCATATAACTCGCTAGCTATACTGTAGCTTGTGAACTATAGCTATATATTCTCTGTGATACAGGTGGGAGATGGTGTGACAGGCGATCAGTGTTTGAGGAGGTGGAAGGTCATTCGTGACAAGTTCGTAAAGGAGCTAAGGAAGAAGAAGAAGAAAAGTGGAGAGGAAGGCCCACCATTCAAGTCAAACTGGCATTTGTTTGACCTTCTGTTGTTCCTCAATGACACTGTCAGGCATAGAGCGTAAGTTTTTTTTATAATTTAATGAATGTGGCTGTGTTAATCCTTGTTTTTACAACAGCACATTCTCAAACTTTGGTGATGGTGCCACCACTTCTCAAACAACACAAGACGAGGATACAGAACAGGAGACACAACAGGATGGGCTACATAGAGGTTGTGAAGCAGGTTCTGAGTTTGATGAAAGGTGTACACACCATCATAATAACATGATTTACTTTTAAATGCACTTTTAACTGGACTATATATATCACTTTATAGTTTAGTTGATGGGGATCATCTCTCTCGGGCCGCTTCTCCACAATCCCCAGCAATTAGTGTGAGACCGGCTTTACAGGTCTCATCACAGACTCGGCCACCTGCAAAAAAACGCCGTAGGGTTGACGGACATCAGGAGGAGGTTATGGACAGTGCCATAATACGGTGCTTGGAGGATTCCCGCGAGCGGCAGGTGGCACGGGAAAGAGAAAGGGAGGCTATGGATAAAAATCCAGAAATAAACTATGGACTCGAGATTGCCAATACGATGAATACGATGAATCCCAGACAGAAGGCAATAGCAAAACTGAGAATACGACAGGTTTTACTCGAAGTTCAGTTTCCTACTGAACCATACCCCCAACCATTATCCCCTTCATCCTCAAACTTTTATCCTCCAAACTATTAAGTTTATTATTATTATATGTATGTACTGGCCAGTATGAGTACATGTATATAATATATAGTTATGTAATATATCATGGTGTGTAACAAAGTCATTGTGTTCGGCGTATATGAGGGTACTGCCATGAAAGTTCACCAGTTGGACTGCTGAAGTAATCTTTATAATCACTCCTTATGGAGGCAGCCAACCTTGAATGCCTGTATTAAAAGGGGAACAATATCAAAATATAGAATAAAAAGATAAAAATAAACATACCTGTTGCTGCTGGTGGATCCTACAGTTTGCATGCCAGTGCATGGGTCTTCGTCTGCCCTCCATCTGCCTGCAATTGAATTTCCAGCACCATCTTCACCATCAATGAAGCCAGGAGGACAGTAGACAGACGATTCTGTGGTTCGTAAATAGTTGTGGAGAGCAATCGTAGCTTTACTGTATGCAACTACACGCTCTGGTTGTGCTATTATTGGCCGTCTGAATAGCCTCCACCTGTATAAACCAGAGTCAAAAGAATAACTTCTTTATTCATATACGATCATACAGTCATACCGAGCAGCTAATATTCCGAAGCTGTTCTCAATTGTTCGCCTTGCCCGACTCAACCTATAGTTAAAAATGGCTTGGTCCTCTGCAAAGGAGCAAGGTTATCAAATATATTTATTTGTTTTTATTATTTATAATACCAGGTAGGTTCTTTCCGGGATATGGCCGCAACATGTTCTTCCTGAGAGGAAAGGCCTCGTCTCCGACCACAACATATGGTAGCTGAGGCTGTGTTGTGCCAGGAAGTGGCATTGGGACTGGTAATGGCAGAGAGTCACATTCAAGTGCCTTCCCAAAAGCCGAGTTGGACAGGGTACCTCCATCGCTATGGCGACCTACTTGTCCCAAGTCCAGTAAGGTGAATCTATAGTATAAACATGTGGTTATGTGAACAATACGACATCTACAAAGTATAAGTATACCTGTAGTGAGCATCACAGACGGCCAAGAGTACTATTGAATGCGAGCCCTTGTAGTTGAAGTACGTGGACCCACTGTTGATGGGAGCTTGCACTACAATATGCTTCCCATCAATTGCTCCTGTTATTATGGTAAACGATAATACATCAGAAAACATGTATTTTTAGCAGCTAAATTTACCTATACAGTTTGGAAAATTCCACAACTTGTAAAACTCTGTGCTGATTCCAACCCATTCTTGAGCACATGACGGGACCTTCACATACAACTTTGCCAACTCAGACCATATCACCTCACAAGTCTCTCCAAGGATTGCACACACTGTCGACCGTCCCATACGGAAATTGAACGACAAAGAGACCTGCAAATAATTATTCCTGCTTACATTCAACATTAATCGACTATCTGTGATATACTTGAGAGTTTCCTGTAGCCAGATAGCGAAGGGTGAGGGCCAACCTCTCTGCAGCAGATATTTCTGCTCTTACAGAGCTTCTATACCTTCTGTGTGTCAAGAAGGGACCAACCTATTCCAAACATCAGGACTTCATACAATGAGAATCATGCAAAGGTTAGCTCTTGGTCAATTACTACATACATACCATCCCTAGCAGTGAATCAAAACGCTCCTTTGACATCCTCATATATGTGAAATGGGACTCTGGGTCAGAGAGCCTCATCTCTTGCAGAAGGTTGTGATATTCCCCCTGTTGCCTCCTACGTGAAAAAATTGGTCGTACCCACATTCTTCTTCTGTTCTTTCTCCTCCTTCTCCTCGTCCTGATCAAAGTCAAAATAAACAACTGGTGAAACTCTTCGTCGCTGGAATCGCTGGCCATGCTCGCAAGAATAATTGTTCGGGTCGAAGTTCGTTAATCAATGGGTGGAGTTCGTAATTTCAAAGCGAGGCGATGCGTCTAGTATTATATTGTGAACCATTTAAAGGAAACAAGGCGACGCGAAGCGAAGCGACGCGACGCGACGCGACACGGAGGCCTCGCTTCATATTGTGAACCAGCCTTAAGGCCTTGTATTGTGATGATGCTGGGCCTCAGGACTGACCAACCAACACTGTTGTGCTCTCCTATGGGGGCATGGTTTAGGGTGGTGCACTCACCTGCACAGGCTAAGGCCTTGTATTGTGATGATGCTGGGCCTCAGGACTGACCAACCAACACTGTTGTGCTCTCCTATGGGGGCGTGGTTTAGGGTGGGGCACTCACCTGCACAGAGCACACACCATTGCTGGCCTTCTCTCAGCATGAGGAGTGTGAATGCTTATATCAATCAACCTTTAGTCTGTTCATGGACAAATTTCAGCAGTCCTATTGTTGTTGTTGTTGTTGAACATTGTTGTTTGTGTGTGGTCATCAGGAAAACAAGATGCATTCTGTCCTTGTGCACACCTCAGGAGTTCTTGCCTATGGTGTGATGAACTTGGATGGCTATAGTTTCCCCTAAAGCCACACCCATCTGCTCATATGTCTTCATTATCGCCATCTTGTTTCTGGAGCTTCTCTTCATTCCTTTTCTAAATGTGAGTATTGAGAGGATTCCGAGTTAGCTGCAGACCTTATAGTGTGGTTCAGAGTGAACAGATAATTGGTGTCAGTTAATTAAGTTCAACTGTTTGTTGTGCTCTAGATATAAAAACATTCTTGGTGTATTATCTTGTATTCCTATCCTATTTTAGGGCATAGGGCATATAAACGTACCTCATTTCAGCACAGAATATTTACTAATTAGTGTATGTATTTTAAGCATCCCAACCCAAAATGTTGCACTGTATTCTGGTTATAAATAAAGTAAAATTAGAATGCATACTTTTATTTATACAAGGTGTCAAGGGAAATCTCACCTGACGGTGGCAGAACCAGCAGGTGGTGTTGACAGCAGAACATCACTATCTGTGGGATTAACAAAGGGACATATACATGTGAAAGAACAAGCCACTCATGTGAGCAAACAAGCCACAACCACACCACAGACAACATGCAAGAACACTCACCTCACTGAGGAGCCTGTGACTGTAGTACTTAGTGTATTTAAGCATCCCATCCCAAAATGTTGCACTGTATTCTGGTTAAAGAAAGTAGTAAAATTAGAATGCATACTTTTATTTATACAAGGCAAGCTACCAGTATTTTCTATTGAACATAAGGCAGGAGGTCAGCACAGCAAAAGGAGTCCTTTACAACTAATATACCCGGTAACCATGACTACATGCAAGTCCTACCTACCGGGACATGAAATGACTTCAGTGCTAGTCTTACTCAACACAATAAGAGAATGTGCAGAAAACATGACTCTTCAGTAAAATAAACTCCCCCCACGTAATCCTCTTCAAAGCACGAATATTCTGCCTCGTCAGCACAACCTAAAAAGTCATCATCATTAGTGTATAGAAACTGAACTGCTGTCATCAGTGTCTTCAAATAGTGCCCACTCTTCACTTGCATCCAGGCCATTACTAATCCCACACTTTTTAAAGGATTTCACAATTACTTCAGTTCTTATGCCATCCCACGACTTCTTCACCCACTCACACACCTGTGTAATGGTGGGCCGCTCCACTCGTCCTGCGGGGGTGAGGTCATGACCTGGTTCTCCCATCCATTGGTTCCCCTGCTCCCACATGTTAGGCTTAAATATTGACACGTCTAAAGGCGGCCATTGGCTCGTCAGCCCCCCAGGAATGGCGGCTACTTGGGTCTTCAATTCTCCCACCTTCTCTTTAATGGATTCAGTTTTATGTGCTCTGAGTTGGTCCCAAACTAGAAGAGAAGGTTTTCTTAAGAGCCCACCAGGAGACCTTGCCCCTACTCTTTGTAGCCACAGTTTCATGCCATTGTCATCCTCCTTCCTTTTACATGAGCAGACACACCATGTGCAAGTGGTCTTTGCCTGGAGGTTTCAGATTCAACGGAAATTTTTCCCCTTCATCAGCCGCTCATGCCTACTTGGTCACTTATTTAGTGCCTAAATGCAAGCAGGAAGTTGTAGAGTAGCCTCCTCTAGCTACAGATAACTGGCTAGCAACTTCCAGGCACTCAGATTTAAGGGACCCCCACTTTGGCTGCATGTAACTTTAGCATAGTTATACCTGTGCAGCTTTTTTAATACCAAAAGAGAGCACACAGAGAGGTCTATCATTTGAGCTATTATCAAGTTCATAAAGTGAAGTGTGCAGAATCTAGGGGGCAAAGTCGTAATCACAGCATTATGAAATTACGTTTTTCAAACCTTGTCTTGCCTTTTAACTTCCAAAAATAGTAACATCCTTTTCTATGATACTCCTCACCTCATCCTATTCCTCCTCCCCCAGCCTCTCTCCTCCTCCTTCCCCAGCCTCTCTCCTCCTCCTCCCCCAGCCTCTCTCCTCCTCCTTCCCCAGCCTCTCTCCTCCTCCTCCCCCACCCTCTCTCCTCCTCCTTCTCCAGCCTCTCTCCTCCTCCTTCCCCAGCCTCTCTCCTCCTCCACCTCCACACCTCCTACATGTAATTATCCTCCTCCTCTCCCTCCTGCTCTTCTCCCTCCCCACAAGCCCTCCCCCTCCTCCTCTAGGCTGCCCTAGTGATCATAATGGTGGCTACTTCCATGCAGTTGATTTTAGTGTCTAAAGATAACTCTCTCAGTGCTTTAAAACAATGTGTATTTAGGTTGGTAAGGGGTCAGTGGCAAGGAAAGACACGTGATTGTTTGGGGAGGCACAAACTACTTGTTCCTAATGATCAGTACCAATAACCCTCTCTCTTTGTGTGTGTGTGGGAGTGTGTGTGACATGACATGAATTAAGGACTGCTTATGAGAACACTAGCAAGGCACCCCAAAAAGTATTCAGTAACAATCTCAAGCAAGCACAAGGCAATGGCATCATATCTCTAGTTACTGGAGAGCGTCCCTCCTACAAAGGGAGGCGTGGTCTTAACCTAACACTGACATGATGTAATACCAGTAATGCCTCAACAGACTATAAGACTGCACACAGTTATTACAATGTCAAAGTTCAATAACCACATTCCCTCACACTTCATGGAGGGGACTTGCTGTTAGTGGTATCCTCTGTGGGCTGCCAGAATGAACTGGATATCGATGAGATGATGGGCTGCTGTGTAGAGCTGGTACTTGCAGGTCATCCTTCTCTAGGAAACAATTGCTGTCTCTCTATGTTGGAAGTGCTGGTTCAACTCGTTGGCTGCTCAGCTGATTGGCAAACGATTCCTTGATCTGGTCGGTAGTCGGTAGCTGTTTCCACAATTGATTCTACTCTGTCTCAATCATAGCCCAAGGCAGTCTTTGACAATGCCTGGAATCCACTCTGGAGCACTGCGCATGTTCCTCGCCATGACATGCTCTGCCACACCCCATTTCAAGATCCTCTATCGTCATATCATTTTTCTGGTGTGCTTGTTCTCTCTGACTGTCTTTCACGATCTGGCTCAATCAAATCCAACGAGTTGGAACTTCTCTCTGTAGGAACAAACTAAGAGTTACTCCGCTAGTAAAATGTGGTGAGCTACGATAGGTGAGAAGAAAGTTTGCTATCCTTTGAGGTATAGATCTGCCACCATTCAGTGAGGCTTCATTGCTTGTTTGAAAGACTTCACAAATCTCTCCCCCTGACATTGGAAGCAGGATGGTAAGGTTCAGACTGAAGGTGCAATATACCGCTACTCTTCATGAAGGCTGAGAACTCTTCAGGTACAAATTAAGGAAGATTATCAGTAACAACTTGTTCTGGCAGCCCGTAAGTAGAGAACGTTTGCCTCAATACATAATTGTTTTGCAAGCTGTTGTCTGCCACATCTGGTGCACCTCTGGCCACTTGGAATGGGCATCCACTGTTATCAAGAACATTGCTCCCAAGAATGGCCCTGACAAATCCACACAGACTCTCTCTCCCACAGAGATAATTCATATATGACTGCCTGTGAAGATAATTCAAGAGGATAGGTCCTGACACATGACACAATTAACTATTAGAGCAGCCATAACTGCTTATGTGTGTCTCTTGTTACTGGAGCAGTCATAACTGCTTGTGTGTGCCTCTTGTTACTGGAGCAGTCATAACTGCTTGTGTGTGCCTCTTGTTAATGGAGCAGCCATAACTACTTGTGTGTGCCTCTTGTTACTGGAGCAGTCATAACTGCTTGTGTGTGCCTCTTGTTACTGGAGCAGTCATAACTGCTTGTGTGTGCCTCTTGTTACTGGAGCAGTCATAACTGCTTGTGTGTGCCTCTTGTTACTGGAGCAGCCATAACTGCTTGTGTGTGCCTCTTGTTACTGGAGCAGTCATAACTACTTGTATATACAAAGTCATCTTACTTTATGTTATTCCTGACAAATGCTACAGCAATTTAAAATTTGATTATTGAGAAGGCGATTAATTGTGTGTGTATGTTTTGTGTATATAATTAAAACTTGTGGCTTAAAAAAAATCGGCACAGCCTACCCCCCACCTGCAACTGCTGGAGCCACCTCTTTTATTTGGAAGTTCAAATAATTTCAGCTACCCTATATGGGGTGTGCACTAAATGAAGGTTAACACGATTCGAGGGCGTACATAATTTATACCAAACCCAGGCTAGCCTCAGGTATGTGTGAATCATTTAGCCTTGGCACTGGCTCCTCCCAGGCCCTATTGAGCTTCACCCAACCACAAAACAAGACAATGTAAAATGGAGGCCAGGGCCCTAGCCCAGTTGGAAAGAAAGGTTTTGCTAGTCTTCAGTCATGGACTAGTATTTCATTAGTTTCCAGTTGCTCCACGTCATCGTCAGGTCCGTGAAAGGGTCGCTAGAATCCTGACCTTCTCAACTTTGCAGTTTGGAAGTGAGCTCAGCAATTTGTGGTGTGGCTTCAGCTGCCACCTCTCCATGCATTAGGAGGATAATTGCACCATCTTTGCCTCCATCCTCCTAACATTCTGCACCTCCAGCTTCAAATTTAACCTCATCTGCACACACACAAGATGAGTGCATGTTGCCAAGACAATTCAAGGGCAAACTCTGTTTTGTTCAGACCTCATAATGGGCAGAGACTATTGGAGGAGAAAGAATGTTGGAGGGAGAATTCCATTCAAGGTATATAATAATGAAGAGAAGAGAGCTCTACCCCCATATATCTCACCACCTGTTTGGAGATAGCTACTAGCCCACATACACACACCAGTGTGTTTCCTAGGCTACACCTGAATCAGGTCTGGTGGAGGGCATGGGACATGTAGTGTGCAGTAGGCCTGGGAGAGTTCTCCTTATCTGCTTGGACAATACATATGTATGGCTGCATGACTACTACTCTCCTCTCTCTACAGCATCAAAGAAAGTTGAGACTATAATATAATTACACATCTTATGTGTAGTACTGCCTTACTACCAACATGTGACACAATCCCAGTCTTGTCTCTGCACATGTGCAATACCAGATGACACGCCCTCTTTTGTGGGTGCAGCATTACATCACCACTCATGAATATAATTAAGACCACACCCGATTTGCACTGTTTCCTGTAGCTCTTGTGTCTGCTGAAGTTCTGTATCTAAAGTGTTTCTCAACTACTAGTTCTCTCTAAACATTGCAACCATGGCTAGAGACATGGAGGAGGCTGAAAAGTATTTGATGGAGTTAGAGAAGGAGATCACATGTTCCATCTGCCAGGAGCACTACACTCTGCCCAAGGCCCTGCCTTGCCTCCATTGCTACTGCAAGCACTGCATCCTCAAGCTAGCCCTCAGGACAGGCAAAGACCAGCCTTTCCCTTGCCCAGAGTGTCGACATGAAACCACCCTGCCTGAGGGCAATGAAGACCGCTTCAAAACGGCTTTCCATATCAATCGCCTCAAAGAACTGTATGCCAAGCAGGAGAGAGCTCTTAGCAAGTACCACGTAATAGCTCACAAGAGAAAAGAGCTGATGGAGAGCTTGAGAAAAATGGCGGCCAATCTCTCTAGTGCTGTTAAGGAGATACAGACCACGGAATCTGAGCTAGCAGCCCAGGGAGAGTCTGTAGCCAACACCATCGGGAAGTCCTTCGAGGAGCTGCACGCTATCATTGAAAGTCACAAACATAAGATGCTAGAGGAGGCCAAAAAGAGAGTGTGTGAGAAATTGGAGAAGCTTAAAGGTCAGAAGGAGGACATTTCCATTTCCCTTGCAGAGATGCAGAGCATTGTGGACTACACTGAGCAGTGTGGGAAGCATTGTTCCAATGATGAGGTCATGTGTGCACATGCTGAGTTGGAGAGTAGGATCCAGGAAAAACTAATTGAAGACAGCGCCAAGCCGGTGCAGAAGCTTACGCCAATTGAGGAGGTTGATGTAGCGGTGGAGGTGAGCTGTGCCGAGGCCCTGGAGCAACTTCTCCAGACCCAGGCTAAGATAACTGGAATTCCCATCACTCTAGTCATCAACACTGTGTCCACCAAGGCTGAGGCTGGGAAGTTATGGGAAGTGGTCTTGTGCACCACTCAACTCTGTGGCAACAAGCCAGCCATACGTGCTGTTCAAATAGACTTCCATATGAAGTGTCTGCACAGTGGAGCTCACATCAAATCCAGCACCGAAGAAATTGGAGCCGACAAATATCGCATACAGTTCACACCCACTCACCGTGGACGACACGAACTTACGATCTCATTGGACGGGCATCAAGTAGCAGGCAGTCCCTTCCCTGTGCTTGTCCCCATCCCACCCACTCAACTAGACGAGCCTGTCATGGTGTGGGGTGGTGTAACCAAGCCTCGAGGAATCACTGTCAACTCCGTGGGTGAGATTATAGTCACTGAATTTGGAGGAGATGTCATTGTGTTGGATAGAGAGGGGAAAAGATTGAGAAGTATCAATTGCTCGGAACATAAATTTCAATATTTACAAGGTATTGCTGTAGACGGTGAAGACAACATCTATTTCACTGATGAAGGCACTAATCGAATCTTCAAGTCGAACAAGAACTGCAGCAAGGTTCAAGTACACAGAGTCCAGCAAGTGAAAGGTCCAGGACATATCGATGTTGCAGTAGTTGGAGATGAAGTGATGGTTACTGAATATGGCAATGAAGGTAGGATCATGGTGTACGACAGAGAACTGAAATATGTGAGACAGATTGTTGGTACAGATAAAAACATATTGCGGTACCTATCTCCTGACAATCATCCAAACGTGTACGTCGTTAGTCCTTGGAGCTCTAGTATTCAAGTCTTCAGTAATGATGGTGCATTCCTACGCTCCTTTGGTGTGCAGAGGTTGGAGTCTCCAGATGGTGTGTGTGTAGCTGGTCAGTATGTGTATGTGGCAGATACTGGTGTATGTTGTAAGATAGTAGTGTTCACCACTGAGGGAGACTATGTCACCTCATTTGGTGTTGGATACTATCATGTGTGTGTAGATCAAGATGGGTTTGTGTATGCTAGTGAATATTTGTCTGATACGATTGATATATTTTAGTTTTCTGAATTATAATGCATGATTCAATGAAGCTTTTTTTGTCCTCCACTTTTGTCCTCCACCTTTTGTCCTCCACTTACAACAGATAATGGAACTTGTAAGAGTTGAAGACTTCCTTTGTCCAGAAGGAAACTTCCAATTAAAATAATGATTATGGGTGTGGCCTAGCATCCTGTGATCCCTCCCCCTCAGATGTGGTGGATGGAGGTCTCCTGCCCTCATCTTCGCCAGGTGGAGGCCTCTTGGATATAAATGCTCCCAGCAACCACTGGCTGACTGACCTTCTTGAAGGCTGTGAGCAGAGACAAGTATGCCCTAATTAGCACCCACTAGTATTTATTATCACTTGACAGTACATATAATAATAATTATATAGAAACACGAGTGATGACCATGATTAGGGAGGAAGAGTACTGATGGTCTACAAGTCAAAATCAAGTAGTTGATGGCAGAACTTAGTATAGTAACAGCTACTAGTTGGCAAAATTGACAGCTACTAATTAGCTGCTAGAGATTTAAATATGCCTGACCTGGCAGATTCTCGGCAAGAATCTTTAACAATTGTTAACTCATTGCAATAAGGCACTTGGACATCCGTACAAAGTAATACACATTCCTAGTCCAATAATCACAGGAGTGTTAGGAGGGCTAATTAGGTATTTGTGCAAAACTTTAATTACCTTGTTGGATATTAGATTTCCAATGGTGCTGTCTCCAGACACTATCCCAGTTGGTAAAGGATCGCCTTTGACTAATCACTCCTTGTTTGCACTCTGACCCTTGCCTTCTCCATCGCCAATTGACCCTGGCTACTATAGGATTGGTATGCAGCAGGGTGTTGTCAGAGGTCAGGTTTATTACAGTGTGCACTTGGATGTGGGTTAGTATATTATTGGAGGGAGGAGTGTTTAGAGTGAGGGCATTGTGGTCTTGAGTGTAATTTAGGTTGTCTATAGAGGCATGCAGATAAGGCTGAAGTTCTAACCTTGACTTGGTTAGTCAGGCCTAGTTGAGGTTCTCTTGTTGTCCTGGCTAGTTGAGGTTCTCTCCTTGTCCTGGCTAGTTGAGGTTCTCTCCTTGTCCTGGCTAGTTGAGGTTCTCTCCTTGTCCTGGCTAGTTGAGGTTCTCTCCTTGTCCTGGCTAGTTGAGGTTCTCTCCTTGTCCTGGCTAGTTGAGGTTCTCTCCTTGTCCTGGCTAGTTGATGTTCTCTCCTTGTCCTGGCTAGTTGAGGTTCTCTCCTTGTCCTGGCTAGTTGAGGTTCTCTCCTTGTCCTGGCTAGTTGAGGTTCTCTCCTTGTCCTGGATAGTTGAGGTTCTCTGTTCTCCTTGTCCTGGCTAGTTGAGGTTCTCTCCTTGTCCTGGTTAGTTGAGGTTCTCTCCTTGTCCTGGTTAGTTGAGGTTCTCTCCTTGTCCTGGCTAGTTGAGGTTCTCTCCTTGTCCTGGCTAGTTGAGGTTCTCTCCTTGTCCTGGCTAGTTGATGTTCTCTCCTTGTCCTGGCTAGTTGAGCTTCTCTCCTTGTCCTGGCTAGTTGAGGTTCTCTCCTTGTCCTGGCTAGTTGAGGTTATCTCCTTGTCCTGGCTAGTTGAGGCTCTCTCCTTGTCCTGGCTAGTTGAGGTTCTCTCCTTGTCCTGGATAGTTGAGGTTCTCTGTTCTCTCCTTGTCCTGGTTAGTTGAGGTTCTCTCCTTGTCCTGGTTAGTTGAGGTTCTCTCCTTGTCCTGGCTAGTTGAGGTTCTCTCCTTGTCCTGGCTAGTTGTGGTTCTCTCCTTGCCCTGGTTACAGTGTAGTTGAGGTCTGTCCTAGTCCTGGCTTGCTGTCTTCCTCAGCATGGCTTTCAGGGTTGCATGGAAATGTTCCAACATTCCATCTGTCTGGGGATGTTATGGATTAGTCTGATGTATTTTATCTTCAGCAGGTCGAACACTGAGGACATCAGGTTTGAACAAGCATGTTGCCCTGTGCCACACAACTGTAGCTGTATCATAGACAGTCACACTAACACACTCCACTTCTACACTTGTAGAAGCAGCCATTTCAGAAGATCTAAAAAGCAGCTGCTAAAAAGAAGACTAGAGCACATACATAGACTAACTGAGCATGCCGAGTTTTATCCAAGATATTTGACCTATGACCTCACTTTTTCCCCAAGACCAGCCTGACCAGCTCCAACGCCTATGTAGTATACTATCATCCATTACTAGTATACTATGCCTAACAAGGTTTATGGTCAGTTTCAAGCCTTACTAGTATACTATCATCCATTACTAGTATACTATGCCTAACAAGGTTTATGGTCAGTTTCAAGCCTTACTAGTATACTAGCATCCATTACTAGTATACTATGCCTAACAAGGTTTATGGTCAGTTTCAAGCCTTACTAGTACAAGGGCGTGGGAAGCATATTTTGACTGGTCAGGCTCAAAGTTATGGGATTGGAACTGTCCCCACTGAAGCCAAACCGTTAAATCTACCTGGAATGCTATAATCACATGTATTACATCCTGAAAGACATAATTATTATCACTCTTCTACAGTTCCAAGCTTCTAGGTTACCAAAACAGCTAAGGAATAGTATGAGAGGTGACAATAAGCACTTGAGGTTACAAATATGTTGATAATTTACTTGAACTGTCCAAAAATGTTACTATGGTGTTCATTGTTACTGGTGAATTTATTAGCAACTTCAGATACATAAAGAGAATCGGTAGGTTCTTTATGAACATGTAAAATCATTAAATGGTTGAGTCTTTCTTGAGACATTGTAGATCTCAGATAGACTTCAGTCGACATAGAGCATTAAATGATCGTTCACTGGTGGCATTAGTTGCTGGCATTACTAAAAGAAGCTTCATTATAATTACTACCTCATTCAATAGTGTCTTTTCAGCAGCTGAAAGCTTCCTAAGGTAACCCATCACTTCGGAGATAAAGCTGATCTTTTTTAAAATCTGCAAAGTTTTGGCCAAGAATCTTAAGTTGTGTGATGAGGTTGTTCTCATTGATATCTGAACCATTAGGAGGTTTTGACAACATGATTCAATTCTTCTGAAAAATCTTCCTTAATGGCTGCTTTGATCAGTAAAGTCTCTAAACACTGATATACACTATACCCTGGTTGATCACTGTAATAGATTGAACAATTAGATCCAGTGCTTCAAAGTAGATTTGGTGAAAGCGATCAACTGGAGTGGTGTGAAACTCAGCTGGGGCATTTCCTGATTCATATATACCTCCTAGGAGCTCTACGTCTTCAAGAAAACGAGGGCTTATCAAATCCTTTCTCTTCAGCCATCATGCCAATTCTGGTCCAGAAGAGCTTGAAGTGATCATCATTTCTAAGAGAAGCAAGAGTTTTTAATGTCATAGATGCCACTGCTTGTCCTTCTGCTGTGCTGATGTTTTAGGATTCTGGAGAGTTCTGCTGAGATTGTCTGTATGACGAAGAAGTAATTCACCAAGAACCAGTCCAAAAAGGAAATCAAATGAAGCCATTTGTGCTGCCACACCTCTAATACGTATAGTTTTAGTGTCTGTCAAGATAGAGCAAGTCTTATCCCACAGCACAAGCAAACCTTAATAATACTTAGCAAAGATTGAGCTCTCACTGTCCACCTTGTAGGGTAGAACACTCTGACCCCAGGTGTGGCAGGTGCTAACTCATCTAAATAAATTCTCCCTTCCAGGGGAGTATTTCACTAGCTTTGTT
Source organism: Cladorhizidae sp. MBARI D1340-BT2 (assembly GCA_028752905.1). NCBI lineage: Eukaryota > Metazoa > Porifera > Demospongiae > Poecilosclerida > Cladorhizidae > Cladorhizidae sp. MBARI D1340-BT2. The sequence continues at coordinate 33,299,130 of JAQNBH010000013.1, read as the reverse complement.
ATTTCATGGGATTTTTCTAATGCCATCTTCATAAGTTTACACTTTTGCACAGTGTCACTAGCAGCAAGGTTTAACGCATGCCCATAACAATGTGTAAATATGGCTCGCGGTTCCTTTTCTTGGATTTGTTTTGCAACACCATTCCTGATCCCAGCCATGTTACTCGCCCCATCATAGCATTGACCACGTGCCTTAGAAAAAGTGCATCTTCAATTGCTGATATATACAATAGTAGCAGACTGAATAGTAGGTAGAACGTGATGGAGTCCAGTAAAAACTTCTTGTGCATATAATTCACTATCCACCCACCTGAAGACCATCACCATTTGAAAGGAAGAAACAATGAGTGTTAGTAGAACTGTGTTTAATTATAGAACTAACCTGTTCGGTATTTGATACATCAGTGGTTTCGTCTACCATAATAGTGAAGAACTCGCAATCTCGCAGTTGAGAAATGACTATTCGGAGATTCATCAAAGACATAACCTTCAATATCTCATTTTGGATGACATTAGATGTATTTCTCTCTCTTTCTCTTGAGTCACTCAAGAATCTGAAATATCAACCAAAAGTAATCTTACATCTCAACTTGTTTTTACTTAGCTATACCTTTGGGTTATCTTCTCCACGAAGCATTAGTAGTTGGTGAAAATTGCCACTCCTCATATAGCAGATCCCTGACGAGCAAGAAATCGTAAGTTAGATATTCTCTTCAAAAACGATGTCTATTTTCAGCTTTCCCATGAGCATGTTCTGAAGACAGTAATTCACCAACATCACTAGTTGTTGCTGGTATAGTTAACAGCACTGAACAGCATCCTTGTGAGACAAGCAACTTTCATGCTTTCAAAAGTAGTTTGTTGCATCCTTCCAATTACTGAAGCCTCTTGAAACCTTTCAGATTACAGTAATAAAACTAAGACAGAATACAAGTTAAATTAACTTACGAAAGATGGTTCTGCTTTTGCTGTTCTCATTTTTCCTTTCTTAATTGCTTTCGCACATAAAAAAAAGACTAAATCTCTATCTACATCATAATGTAAACAGTCCCATGTCCTAAACCAAGAAGCTTGCCAAGACCTCTCTTTGTTCTGATTTCTGTGCTTTGGAAAGGCAAATGAGAGAGATGGGTGATGAGGCTCAGCTGTCACACTCCACTTCTACATTTGTAGAAGCAGCCATTTCAGATCTAAAAAGAAGCAGCTGCTAAGACTAGAGCACATGTACACATCGACTTACTGAGCATGCCCAGTTTTATCCAAGGTATTTGACCTATGACCTCACTTCTTTTTTAAAATATTGGTCAGGCCAGCCTGACCAGCTCCAACGCCTATGTATATATATATATACACATACATACATAGTACCTACATACTTATATAGTTATATATATATACATGCATACATAGTACCTACATACTTATATAGTTATATATATACATGCATACGTAGTACCTACATACTTATATAGTTATATATATACATGCATACATAGTACCTACATACTTATATAGTTATATATATATACATACATACATAGTACCTACATACTTATATAGTTATATAGTTATATATATATACATACATACAGTACATAGTACATACTTATATAGTTATATAGTTATATATATATACATGCATTCATAGTACCTACATACTTATATAGTTATATATATACATGCATACATAGTACCTACATACTTATATAGGCATACTGCAGGCCTGATATATCATCCCCTGCAGTGCTTTATATAATGTGTTCATAGGATGGAACAATCAAATGATAGAGGTCAAAATTTGTTGAATAACCAAATTCATAAGCTCTTTCATGAATTGTAAATGCATTACTATTCACTAGCTACTTCTGTTTGCTACTGCAGAGGCTGCACTAGAAGGCAAGTTTGGTCTGAATGCAACTCTAACAATTCATGTTCTTGTGCTGATGCCATTAGTGAAGCAGTTCAGTGCACAGATACTGCAGCCTTGCTCTGGCCCCAGCCTTGCCTCTGCATGTGCTATGATGAAGAGGAGCATTGCTGGGACATGTTTGTTCACATGCCGCCATTATCTTATGTCTTGACTGCAAGTATATATCACCCAATCCAATGCTACTCGGTGCAAAATGCGTCCATGTTTAATGTTGACTACGTTTAATTAATCTACTTATGTTCACTATATATTGTTGACTGTACATGTTTCATATACTCTACTCATGTTCACTATATATTGTTGACTACATGTTTCATATACTCTACTCATGTTCACTATATATTGTTGACTACATGTTTCATATACTCTACTCATGTTCACTATATATTGTTGACTGTACATGTTTCATATACTCTACTCATGTTCACTATATATTGTTGACTACATGTTTCATATACTCTACTCATGTTCACTATATATTGTTGACTGTACATGTTTCATATACTCTACTCATGTTCACTATATATTGTTGACTGTACATGTTTCATATACTCTACTCATGTTCACTATATATTGTTGACTGGACATGTTTCATATACTCTACTCATGTTCACTATATATTGTAGACTACATGTTTCATATACTCTACTCATGTTCACTATATATTGTTGACTACATGTTTCATATACTCTACTCATGTTCACTATATATTGTTGACTGTACATGTTTCATATACTCTACTCATGTTCACTATATATTGTTTACTACATGTTTCATATACTCTACTCATGTTCACTATATATTGTTGACTGTACATGTTTCATATACTCTACTCATGTTCACTATATATTGTTGACTGTACATGTTTCATACACTCTACTCATGTTCACTATATATTGTTGACTACATGTTTCATATACTCTACTCATGTTCACTATAATTATATTGTTGACTGTACATGTTTCATATACTCTACTCATGTTCACTATATATTGTTGACTGTACATGTTTCATATACTCTACTCATGTTCACTATATATTGTTGACTACATGTTTCATATACTCTACTCATGTTCACTATAATATTGTTGACTACATGTTTCATATACTCTACTCATGTTCACTATATATTGTTGACTACATGTTTCATATACTCTACTCATGTTCACTATATATTGTTGACTACATGTTTCATATACTCTACTCATGTTCACTATATATTGTTGACTACATGTTTCATATACTCTACTCATGTTCACTATATATTGTTGACTACATGTTTCATATACTCTACTCATGTTCACTATATATTGTTGACTACATGTTTCATATACTCTACTCATGTTCACTATATATTGTTGACTACATGTTTCATATACTCTACTCATGTTCACTATATATTGTTGACTACATGTTTCATATACTCTACTCATGTTCACTATATTATATTGTTGACTACATGTTTCATATACTCTACTCATGTTCACTATATATTGTTGACTGTACATGTTTCATATACTCTACTCATGTTCACTATATATTGTTGACTACATGTTTCATATACTCTACTCATGTTCACTATATATTGTTGACTGCATGTTTCATATACTCTACTCATGTTCACTATATATTGTTGACTACATGTTTCATATACTCTACTCATGTTCACTATATATTGTTGACTACATGTTTCATATACTCTACTCATGTTCACTATATATTGTTGACTGTACATGTTTCATATACTCTACTCATGTTCACTATATATTGTTGACTACATGTTTCATATACTCTACTCATGTTCACTATATATTGTTGACTACATGTTTCATATACTCTACTCATGTTCACTATATATTGTTGACTGCATGTTTCATATACTCTACTCATGTTCACTATATATTGTTGACTGTACATGTTTCATATACTCTACTCATGTTCACTATATATTGTTGACTACATGTTTCATATACTCTACTCATGTTCACTATATATTGTTGACTACATGTTTCATATACTCTACTCATGTTCACTATATATTGTTGACTACATGTTTCATATACTCTACTCATGTTCACTATATATTGTTGACTGTACATGTTTCATATACTCTACTCATGTTCACTATATATTGTTGACTACATGTTTCATATACTCTACTCATGTTCACTATATATTGTTGACTGTACATGTTTCATATACTCTACTCATGTTCACTATATATTGTTGACTGTACATGTTTCATATACTCTACTCATGTTCACTATATATTGTTGACTACATGTTTCATATACTCTACTCATGTTCACTATATATTGTTGACTACGTTTCATATACTCTACTCATGTTCACTATATATTGTTGACTACATGTTTCATATACTCTACTCATGTTCACTATATATTGTTGACTACATGTTTCATATACTCTACTCATCTTCACTATATATTGTTGACTGTACATGTTTCATATACTCTACTCGTGTTCACTATATATTGTTGCTACATGTTTCATATACTCTACTCATGTTCACTATATATTGTTGACTGTACATGTTTCATATACTCTACTCATGTTCACTATATTATTGTTGACTACATGTTTCATATACTCTACTCATGTTCACTATATATTGTTGACTACATGTTTCATATACTCTACTCATGTTCACTATATATTGTTGACTGTACATGTTTCACTCATGTTCACTATAATTATATTGTTGACTGTATCCCTGCCTGCACCCGCTCCACTCCTGTTGAGGTCCTCATCGAGAACGGTCGTCCAACTGTGTGCCCTCTACCCCAGCCCAGCAAAAAGTAGAATGTAGTGTTTGGTAAAGGGTCTGCTACATGACAAGCCCCTCCGAAAGCTAGACCCTTTACCTTATTTATATGTATCGGGTCACCTGCAATAGGGATCATACGTCAACAATGCACAATATTTGGGAGAGGCTGGTTGGTTGCTTGTCTATTTCAACAGCACACAATTAATATATCTAATAGATGAAAGGTCTGCTTGTTTGGACTGGAAACCTAAAAATGAGATCAGAGTGCCTTTGAATTTCCACCCACCTAGAGAAAAGATTTGGTAAAGGGTCAACATAAAACTTGACCCCATTGCATCATTTAATGTATTTATTTTGTACCTCACTGGTGCATGGACTTTCTGGACTAACCATTTTGAAGACAAGGTAAAAGCGGCTACATGGCATGCATTACAACCGAAATGATGCCAGAGTTGCATAAAAATTACGCTAAGTTTATTATCTGCTCTCCCCCAGAGATATGATTTAATCTTGATATTGCTGATGTTAAGGCCACCACATCACTAACAACACGATATTATGACAGTATTTCTGTCATCTCTCCGTATATAATCTCTCCGTATATATGGAGAAGTTTAGAGCGGCTTTATAGCGATGTAGAGATGCAGCGAGATCAGTGTCCATCTGATTCTCTGTGATGTTACTAAACAATGGTAGCTGACCCTTTACCAACTCTCGTAGTTGTTGGTAAAGGGTCGTCCTAGAAACTTCATCAGCTTGGACTACAACGATGGTGTTGGTTGGGGTGAGCGCGTAGTAATGCTTGCAACCAGTTCTCAGCTACTGCACTATCTCAGCTACACTATCTCAGCTACTGCACAACGCGACACAATTTTAAAACCAGGAGCTTCTAGCTTCTCAAGACACTTTTTTTTTACTGTTATTACCAGGAGAAGCCCCAGCCCCACTTCCATCGATCCTTACCTGAATTTGAGAGTCCAGCCACCCATCCTAACGAGTATGCTGATGCTTGGTTTCTTCCCTGCAGCATGGGAGCGTAGAAGCTGCATCCTTCACCACCTGTCTCACTCCACACTAAAGTTCCTTGTTGTATAGCATGGAAGAGGCTGTAGCAAGTGGCAGGCAAGCACACCTAGGCTCAGTCTGTGAGGTGTGGAATAGCTACATATTTATATATCTTTTTACTGTTTTCTCTCTTAGTCTTGTTGGCCAGCCTCTCTTCCCCAGCACAGGAGTCTAGCATGTTTTTTCTTCTTCATGTTTAACACGAGCAGCTGCCACCACATTTGCTGACTGTGCAACACAAGTGACCATGTGAGGTGGACCAGCCTCTCTCTTTCTGTGTGTGTGTGTGCATGAGAGTCAGGCCAGCAAGACTAGCTTGCTGTCTCCATTATTACATCAATTGTCTAGCACTCACCATTGTTCTATATATAGCCTTAGTTGTAGCCCTGCCCCCAGCCACACCCTCTCCATTTTAAGTTTTTCTCTTTTTCCTTCCCCCCAGAGAAGCCTCAAGTATTTTCAGCTGATATTCACTGGCCACATGACCCCGGCAGCTCTGGTCACAGCCATCATCTGCATCCTCCTCATCTCTGTCCACTTCCTCAACATAGTTCTGCACAAGAGAGTCCAGAAGATTGCTTGTGGTGGGTGGAGTTGCCTGTGAAAAGGTTGTGCATGTTTAATGTGATGTCAGTACAAGGAGATGTCATGTGTCCCCATCAAGTGATTCTTGCCTCAAGTGTAATTTGTGTCCCTATTGTATTTTTCAGCGTAGGTTATTTTGGCCTCTGCTATATATATGGTGTATGGTGTGTTGCAGGATTGGGCCGCACATTTGCTCTTCCTAGTACTATCACCATAAGGGCTGGAATTTTCATGTGCTCCTTAAGTTCATCTTACATTTATGTTGTTACTAAATATTATTGTTGCTGTTGTTGTTATTATTATTATTGTTATTATTACAATTGTTGTTATTACTATTATTACTAATTATTATAATATTTTTACTATTACGTTATTATTAAAATTATAATACTTGTTTATCTTGCATTTATGTTGCTTGTGTGTTCCTCAGGACTGACCAACCAACACTGTTGTGCTCTCCTATGGTGGCATGGTTTAGGGTGGTGCACTCACCTGCACAGGCTAAGACCTTGTGTTGTGATGATGGTAATCGTAGCTTAAAATCTCCCTTCTCCAGCTTCTCAGATATTCGGTAACCCAGTCACTCCAAAGGATCTGGAGCAGTAGCTGTACTCTTCTTAAGGGGGTTTCTAGGAAGACAGGGCTCTTCTTCGTCTCTCAGCTTCTTATTAACCCCAGATGCTAAGGATCAACCCCGACCACACCTTGGGGGCCCTCTTAGACATCTAGAAGTGAAGAGGAAAAGTCTCCCATGTGCTTGGAGAATTGCTGAAAACCACACCTTCCAATATGGTAGCTAACTTTAAAAGGGCAGAGCTTTGGATCCACTAGGGATCCTCTTTAGAATCACTTTAAGCACTTGACTAAAATCAAACCCAGAAAGCGGTGGCTCACTATTTGAAGAGGCTGCTGAAGAAGAAACTGGTGGACCAACACCATGTGGCGTGTGGCTACCTTAGATGGCAATGCCGAGCAAGAACTCCAGATGGCTAATTGGCAGTGGCTATTCAAGGGTCCACGAGTACGAACTAGGCCCCCCGAAGTCACTGAGAAACTCCTCAAATAAATAGGACGGGTAGAGCGAGCAGACATTTTTTTCATTCTTCAGCCTTTTCATTATCATGTTTTTCCCTTTAATTGTCATTTAATTTTGTATGTACTTAATAATGGCCTATCTCAAGGTTCAAACAGAACTAATAATATTCTGTTGAGCCTTGAGATAGGCAGGCCATCACTATACAAGTACATCAATTAAATCTTGATTCCATATGAAGGCTGGAGCATCAAGTTGAAGCATTGAGAGAATTAAATTATTATTATAAAAACGTGTGTTATATATCTCGGTCGACAACCAGAAGCTTTACCCATGCTGCTTTTCCTACAGCGATATTTATGGTGTGTATTGGAACATTTGGAGTCCTGCGTATGAAGAGAGAGTTTAAGATAATAGGGATACACTTTACCATAATTATAAGGTGGTGTAAAAATATTCAGTCTACATCACATAATTCTTGGTACTTCCCTAGGCCAAGAGCCAGGGCTACTGTGTCCACCAAAAGTCCGTAGCTAAGGTTGGTGTCCACCAAAGAGAAGTTAGCCAGGGCCTCTGTTTCCACCAAAGGGAGGTTAGTCAGTACCACTATGACAACATAAGAAAGGTTAGCCAGGGCACCAAAAAAGTACACTTTCCTTGGTTGCTGGAACCTAATGCACCAGGAGACCAATGGTCAAACAAAGCCCCTTGCTGGAGTGTTTTTTGCAACTATATATATAGAAAATGGTGGTATATACTACTATAAGGCCTACTGTGGTGAGAATAACAATACGAGTATTAAAATCACCTTTTCAACAACTAGACGTTAGGCTAGAGCATCTAGTCGAAACGTCCAAGCGAATACAATTTGAAGTTGATTATTGAGAAGGTGATTTTAATGTTATTATGTCAACTGAGAGTTCATTGAGAATAATGAATATGTGACCTGGCTAGCCCTAAGGGGAGACGGTTGTATATATTTTTTTACTTGTGGTTACAACTTTAGAGCTCAGTAGATTCTGCAAACTTCATGGCATGGACTTGATATATAGCTCAAAAGATAGGTCTCTCTTGATACTAAAATATGTTTCATAGGATGATAACTATAGGCAAGTTACTAGACCCTAAAGTGGAGGGACCTCAAAAACCTGCATCCCAAAGTCCCCATCCAGAATAACTCCAGATTGCTATATATATAAGTGCAAAATTTTTTGAAATTGGTACGAGTGACTAGAGAAGCCCTAGAGCATTCAATCACCTTTTTGAATAAGCGTTAAACATTTATGACGTGGTCAAGCGCGTGGGTGCAAAATTGAGGGCGTTGATTTTTGCTTGCCAGGTCAACACATGTTTGTCTTTCAGCTAACTGTACAGTACACCAATCAGTACACCAATCAATTTGCTCAGGTAATATATAAAATTATATATAAACGAGTAAATGAAGAGTGAACCGTTTTTTTCATGACGGTTATCATGAAGTACGTACATAGTTATGGCTATCAATTGTGAAACCTTCGAGTGCCACTTATCAAATCTGTTGAACATTTCTTTCCGTCCCAATGAAGTACATCCTAGCTTCAAGCAGGCCGAGTATGTACCCTGATCTACCTGATGAACTTGTAATGAACTCAAATGTTGGACTATATACAATATGTGCATAATGTATTGTGAAATTGACTCTTCCGCAAACTTTTTCCACTACATTCCCCCAATAATTGTCATTTTTAATATATCTTGGCTAACATTCTCTCTGGTTATTTCCCACTATATACTATTCATTGAATTTACTTGTGAAAAAGGGGTGGAACTAGGATATACCATGTGGAGCCCTTTACATACTAATACGCATAGGGTATCAGCCAATTGGATTTTCTCCTCCCTTCAGCACAGGTTTAGTTTACATTTTAAACATGCTTCTTTTTCTCTCCGTAAAGACAGTGATTGATTAAAAAATAAAGCCTGAGAAAATGTCGGCAGACTGGCTATATATTAAAATTTGTAAGATAAAGCAAATTGGATTGAGAAACTGAATTGGGGAATCGGTTCAAGACACCATGTGACTTCATGATCTATCTGAAAACATTAATGTCCACAAACTGCTAAAAGTATTCAACTGGGGTTAAAAGTTGGGTTAAAAGTTGGGTTGGGGATGGCCCGTTCCCCTTCTTCCCACCTGCAGAGCCTCCTCTGATTCATACAGAGAGAAACGATTGCTTTACCCTGTTCAAGCATGCCTGGTGCAGGGTATAGATAATTATATATATATATACACCATAAAGGTATGGTGCCAACATTAAATCGGAGAATTGGGGTACTGTGTGAAAATCAATGTCACTGGTTTCACAAGAGTTTCAAGTCTGATTGCTACCTAGTCGGTCAAAAGTTCAGCATGGAAGCCAAGTTACATTCGACAAGATTATCATGCAGGTGGATACCTGTACGCAAACCTACTAAACAGCACCACCGAACCACGATATAGATTCCCCGTGGTTTTCAGGTGCCTGTAACAACTTCTCCAGTCTTGATAGACAGGTGCATATGGCATAGAGCCTGCAGCTAAGCCTACATTGTTAACAGCCATCAGATTGGACATGAGGAAGAAAGGGTAAGAATAACTGCTAGGAACATAGGCAAGGAGAGGTATAGCAATAAAGGTCTTCAATATCACCTTCCCAACTCGATGGCTGACGTTGGCTGTGATAATCTCGAACATTAACCAAAGTGAGGAGTGAATCATAACCGTGCACAAATGTCCAAGAAGAGCTGGTACTAGGCCAGAATAGAACCCTTTTAGGCCTTGCGTTTGATAAATTTCAATAATGGAAGAATGCAGCCCTTTATAGATGGTTTCTTTGCCGATGGCCTGTGCAATGCTGCGAATCGTAATGACTTGAAGCGGATGAACCACTAATTCAACAGCGAGGTTAGTGAGGAGAGTCGAGAGAAACATGCGAGATCCTCTGGTCAAAATGGCAGGCATGCTGTCAATAGAACTATCGGGTTCTGTGTCGGGAACATCACCAATTTCCATCTTGTGAAAAGGCATTGGAATTCTGTTGACTGCTACGTATACATGTGGTTGCAGCAGGTTCCTGGCCATCATGAAAACCACATACTGAACAAAGTTGTCTGCAACCCCACGATAGAGTGCTGCCCAACCTTCATCACGAACAATTGCACGTGCATAGCCAAGCAAACCTGGGTAGTAGTACATATACTGCTGAAACATAAAACTAAATCTTCTCTGAGGTTGGACAGGTTCATGTCCAATCTGGATTAAGACTTGGACTAGCTTCAAGGGATAGAGTGGAGTACCAAGGGTTGCATTTGCCAGTATCAAGCCCAAGGACTCTCTCTTATGTTCTCTCTCGTGCCTTCGACCAGGGTCACTTCCCATCAATGTCTGGTAAACCTCTACCAGTCTTTGCTCTAAGGATAAGGGAAGTGGAGGTGGTGAGGGGGGAGGGCTGTCCCTCTGGTCTTCTGCATTTCTAGAAGAAAGAAAGGCCCCAGTGTATGGTGGCTGTACGGTCGATAAAGGATCACTTTCATTCCTGCCGCCACTAATCCTGCTTGACATTTTGTCAGTGTTACGTAATTGGAAACTTGCTTTTGGAGTAGCGACCTTTTACCACGGTCGTGCGGCAACATGCAGTCACGTGCCTATATCCTTTACCGCAGGAAATCCTCCAGACTCTAGGGTTCTCGCCCGTGCGCGTTTGGTAGGGATGAGGCCTCGGAAAGGAAACGGGTCAATGCCTGAACATCTAGGAGGAGGAAGAAGAAAGGGCCTTTCCAGAGGTACCGGTTACTAAATGAAGGAGTGTATGTGAGGGCTATAACTGAGTGTCACGAATCCGTGACACAATTAATTAAGTCGTGAAGAGGACGAGCGTCACGGATTCGTGACATTTAATTAACAGGCTCATCAGTATAATTATTATGATTAAAGTTGAGATCAATTTGATCCCTAGTTGAATAAACATTGCTGTTTGTTGTTATAGTTATGATTTAATGATTTAATGTTGCTATTGCTGAGCTCATTACTTACCTGGGGGGGGGGGGTCAAAAGTACCCTACTGCTCCTTTCAAAATGTGGTCAAAGTTATGCAATATTTATCGTTGCTATGGTAACTATAATGTAAGAAATGTGTAAAGTTTAGATCATGCAGTATCATATGATATATATATTACCTATACTAATTCCCATACTAATTCCCTTTAGAGATAGTCATTTTTAAGTCAAATTTGTTGAAATTTTCTATATTTATAATGGTATGTAATGAGTTAAGGCCATCACATATATAATACAGCACAGTGTGAAACTATTTAGTAACTAGCCTAATAACAATCTATATTTGAAAAAGAAGTCAACAGTACTTAATTAATAAAATTAACCACAATATTAAGTTACGAGTGTCCCGCTGCTCAGGAAGGGGGGGACAGGAGTGGACCAAAGATCATTCTTAGCTCACCACACAACAGTTCCTTTCTTCTCTGCCACCACTTCCCTACCCAATACATAACACACTCGCCCACCTCCTCCATCACTGCATCACTTACTCCCTCCACATCTTTCCCCAAAAGCAATGCCACCTTTCCATCCTAACTCACTCTTCTTAATTCATCCAGCCACTGTCTTGCCCCTGCAATTCTGCGTACCTCATCTATCAGAACCAGCCGATCCCTCTCAAATTCTCCACATGTCACCAAGAAATGTTGGAGTCAGCACAGATAAGAGTGGGTAGGAGATTGTTGGGGGCAAGTAGCAGGAGTGGAAATATGGGGAGATATGGGATGGTGGAAGCTAGAAGAGCGGATGGAAGAGATGATTTTTTTTGTTTGGTAAGAGATTAGAGGTATTGGAACAGAACAAATTGGTAAAAATAGTTGTAAATAAACTAAGTGAGGATAAGAATCAGATGGTATGAGATCTTGATGAGAAATTACGAGCTAAACAACGAGATTGGGTCAGTACGTAAGTGGAAGAGGAAAATGAAGGTGAGAAATGAGAAGGATTGGGAGGAGGAAGTAAACAGTAAGAGTATGCTGAAGTTGTATAAATTGGCAAAGAATGGTGCAGGGGTGGAGAGGTACGTGAGGTCCATGCATGGTGAGGAAGGTGTGTGGTTGCAATTGAGACTGAGGACTGTGTCGGCTGGGTTGTTAGAGAATATGAAGTGATATGGAATAATTAGGGATGAGAGGTGTATCATGTGTGATAGTTGAGCAGGGAGAAATGTTGGACATTTCTTGTTAATGTTTGAGGAATTTGAGAGGTGTTGGCTTGTACTGGAGGACGAGGTGAGCAGAATTGTAGGGCTGGACAATGGCTGGATGAATATAGAAGAGTGAATAAGGATGCAAAGGTGGGATTGCTGTGGGGGGAAGGTGTGGAGGGAGTAAGTGATGCAGTGATGGAGGAGGTGAGCAGGTGTTCTATAGGGAAGTGGTGGCAGAGGAGAAAGGAACTGTTGTACGGCGAGCTGATGAATGATCTTGGGTTCTCTCCCCTTCCCACTCCTTGAGCGGCAGGACACTCATAACTATTAGTGTTCTGGATATTGGACTGTTGATAATATTGATTGTCTTAAACTGTGACTCCAGCCAATTTTAGTTCCGAAAGCACTTCAAGCATACCTTGAATCATTCACTAATGTTGGAAACCTTTAACCTCCAAAGATTTAATCTGCAATAATTTTTCTATTTATTTCCTCCCGCACATAACTTGCATAGAATTACTACCAGAACTATAGCAACTCATGTGTTTCTAAAATCCAAAAATTGGTAAAATATATTAATCATAAACATGCTTCTGAATATCAATATCTAGTCGAGCTGAAGCCTAGTTCTGGATTACTTCTTGAAAAGACTACTTACCTATTATTTAAACAAAAAAGAAACGGAAAAAAGAATTTACCAATGTAGACTACAAACATTCACTGGACCATTTACAAAAATTAAGCCAATGTTATACTGCTATTATAGTTGGTTTTCGATAAAGAGTCCTATTTAAATGTTTGTGATCTACAATGGTTGCTCTTTTTTAGTTTGATAAGCCTTGATAAGCCATTCCATATAAATAAAAAATTGTCTTCTGCATCCATATGATCAATATACTTTTCCCTCTACATACAATTTTCATGCAATAGCTTACTCCAGAAGACTCAAATGATTAGAAATAGGTTAAGGTTATCAACAGAATTGGACAAGTCAAACCCAATATTAAAAAATTGTGCTTGTTTCACATGATAGTTATTCCTTCTTGGAGGAGTCATCACTGACCAGAGGATCAATGGTGGTCCCAGTTCGGGTTTTAGGCCTAAATTGGTGTCACAGTTCTTGGTGGGATTTGTTTCTGAGGGAGCGTTGGCCATCGGGTCGATTTAGAGATGGTTTATCCTGACTTTCCCAAGTCTCATTTGAAGGGAGACACTATATGTCCCAGTGTTGCCTGTGAATTTATGGTACCCATACATCTGTGTTGGCATAGGTTGGCGGGACAATGTTCTGTGGCATTGGCTGTAGTTGTGTCTTTGTTTCTTCTTGAATGCTTCATTCTGTTCTAAGCATTTCAAGAACTTCCACTGGCCTAAGTTGGTCTTTAATAAAGGTTATGTTAGTCTGCAGACATCTTCCCATTAGGAGCTCAGCTGTGGATAGGTTGCAACACCGGAATGGGGTTGAGCGATATGTCAGGATATATAGCCATTGGTTGGTCAGCATGTTCTTGATAGTCGGAACTGTGCGTTCAGCCTGACCATTGCTTTGGGGGTAATGTGGGCTGCTGGTGACATCTTTGAAGTCATACTGTTCTGCAAATGCCGTGAACTCCTGTGATGAATATCGTGGGTCGTTATCACTGACTAGAACTTTGGGGACCCCATGTCATGCAAAAGTACTCTTTAGTGCTCCAATGATATCGCTCGTGGAGGTGTTTGACGATCTTATCACATCTACTCAAATAATCCACTACAAGTAGGTGGGTGTCTCCATTGAGATGGAATAGGCGGTTCCAACTTTTTGCCATGGATAGTTTGGCAGTGGTGATGGAATCATAGGCTCTCTCTGGAAAGTGGCATCCATGGCATACTTTGGGCATTGCTTGATCATGTTGTCTACTTCTTGGGAGATTCCTGGCCACCATACTGATGTATTTGCTCAGAGTCAACACCTCTGGACTCCCTGGTGGATCTTCTCCAGAGTCTCTCTCTGGAGTGTTGTGGGAACCTAGAAGGAGGTTGTCTCCACCAATGGTCAGATCGCCCTGGAATTTTAAGTAGGGATAGAGCGTTGTCTCAATCTTGTGTTTGTCTGGCCAACCCTTTTTGCATTGTTCCATCACTGGTGAACATACAGGATCTTCTTCTTGCTCTTTTGATACTGGCTGAGCCTTTTATCTCCAGCTGGCAGGTAGGCGATGTGTACTTTCATAAAAGCTTACACTTCGTCTTGGAGCCTGATGTCATTGGCATCAGATGATGACGGTGCCCTTGACAGTATCAGCTGTGAATAGGAATTTTCCTGGCACATGTGTAATGGTGTAATCATATCTTGCTAAGCGTAGTTGAAATTGCAGTACACTTGGTAGTGGGGAGTCGAGGAGGGACCAATGGTTTGTGGTCGGTTTCTATGAGAAAGTGCATACCCACAATGTATGTGGTAAATTTCTCACGTGCCATGTGATTACCAGTGCCGCCTTTTCGATTTGGGTGTACCAACTTTCCATCTCAGTCATTGACCTGGATGCGAATGCAATGGTTTTCCAAGTAGAAGACACATTTTTCTGCATCAAGACCGCCCCTAGCCTATACAAGGAGGCATCTGCAGAGACCTTTGTTGGTACTTCTGGATTGTGAAGGGAGAGAACAGAAGGTTTAGATCTCTACTTTTGATGTTGGTTGAAGGCTAGAGCTTGGGCTAGGCCCCACAGCCATGTGGACTTTTTGCTGAGCAGTTGGCGAAGGGGATGTGTGAGGTTCGCCAAGCTGTTGGAGAACTTCGCCAGTTGATTAGTTATCCCTAGGAATCGCCTGAGCTCTAATACATTCCTTGGTTGTTCCATGTTCTGATGGCGGATGTCTTGTCGGATTTCTTCTGCATCAATAAAGTGACCAAGAAATTTCAATTTGCATTGGCTAAACTTACATTTATCTGGGCTGAGTATGCCTCCTGCTACTGTGATTTTTCGGAGAACTGCAGTCAGTCATGTGTTGTGTTCTTGATTGTCTTTTCCGAAGATGATGATGCCATCCATGAGGCATAACTCCATTGAGGCCTGTGAGGATGTTTGTCATTCTTTTTTGAAAGTGTTCTGGTACACTTGAGATGACAAAGGGCATTTTGTTGAAGCAGTAGTGCCCAAAGGGTATGAGAAATGTAGTGAGGGGGTGGGAGGTTTTGGCCAGGGTATCTGCCAGAATCCGCTATCTGGGTCCAATTTACTGAAGACCCTTGCTCCGGATAGCTTGCGAGTATTTCGTCGACTTTTGGAAGGGGGTGCACTTCTTGTATGACATTTTGATTCAGTGGCTTCAGGTCCACACATATGCAAAGTGCTCCTTCCTTCTTTGTCATCACTACCATTCTGGCACACCACAGTGTAGGTTCATCCATCTTTGAGATCACCCCTAAAGACTGAGTTCCTTTTGGACTCTGGGGCGTAATAGCAGAGGTACGTGTCAAGGTGTAAATAGTGAATATGGCCTCGCATCTGGCTTGAGGTGTATCTCAAATTCATCCCGTAAATTACCCAGTCCTTGGAATGGAGATGGAATCTGATCATGGACCTTGGCTAAATTACTGGTGGTTAGGATCTTGGACAGCTAGCTCTAGTGTGCCGTAATAGCAGGTAACCCCAGGAGGTTATGCTTTAGCCCATCTATTATATATGTTGGTGGCTCACTGCTTTCTTTTTCTGGGAGAAGGTTTCAATAAACTGTCTGAGTACCTTGAGTGGTTGGCTGGATCATCCACAAAGTATTTTCTTTGTCCTGGTTATTGGCGGTCTGTGCAGATGGTAGTAAGTTTCCTTCGAAATCGCTGTCACTTCAGCTCCCATGTCAGGCTTGAAGGTATTCATTTTCCCATTGAGGCAAAGTGTTGAGACCTATCCATGTAGAGGAAGGATTGTCTGAGATAGAGTCCAAGAATACCATTGCAAGATAATTTTGTTCTTCTACTTCTGACAATGTTCGCTTAGAAAAGCACTGGCTGCTATAATGGCCTTTTCGCTGACATTGGTAACATACTGTTTCTTTTGCTGGACATTTCCCCCAAGGGTGTCATTCGTTTCCACAGCCAGAGCACTGGCTCTTGTAATTTCTCTCTATTGTCATTGCTGTCTTCGGACTTCTTCTAGTTCTGCATTTCCAGTGTTTTCTCCATTGAGTACGTGTTATTGTTCTTCAGCTGCTTCCCTCTGGCAATTTTTTTCCTCAGCCTTCTCGAGTGTGAAGTCTGTATCCATTTGTAGTTGTTGTGAGAGTGTGCTATCTTGTATGCTAACTACTAAATGGTCTCTAATCATCTCATTTGTCATCTCACCATAGTCACAATTCTCTGTTATGGTATATAGTTAGTTGCATGATATAATTATGCTTTGGCTGTTTCCCTTGGTGCTTGACTGTGGCTGTTGAATTGTGCCCATTCGAGGATAACTTTCTTGCATATCTTGAAAAATTCATTGAACTTATCCATGACAGTGTTATAGGCTTTCTTCACATTTTCTGAGATTTTGGTGGAAGACAGAACTGCCTCTGCTTCTTCCATACAGCAGAGGATAGTATTCACCTGTTTGAGTGAATCATCTGCTGCTAGTCCTGATGTGATGTGGAATTGCTAGTAGCATTTCTTTCTTCCCGGCCTGTCATCAGGGTTCCTGAATTTGAAGGGTTTGGGCTGTAGTTTAGCTATCACTGCCACCATGTAACATTTAGTGATTCTCTTATTCAACCATCAGACAATAACGAAACATCAGCCCAGTATAATTAGTCCCTTGAGCTAACAATAGAACCCTATATATAGTATACTAGCTACCAATATGAGTCCCAACTCAGAGGTGTCTATTAGCTAATTATACTACAGTTATTATTGGTACATGGTAGTTATTCCACAATACCCATCTATACCACAACCATTAAGTGATCCTTTACCATTTTAAACTCAAACACTTGGAAAATCTGCATTATGGCTGGTGTATTATACAATTCCTCAAAATGTTGTCTAACTGTTGAGATATAGACCGGTCATTTTGGCAGCTCAATTCATTATCGTTTGTCATAGCTATACAATCACACTTTTTTTGTGGAAAACTGTATCTTATTAGGTAGAACTGGCAATCAACTGAAGAAGCAATATCAGCATTTTGAAGCAGCTGTTGGAACTTGAATGCAGATCATTACATTTCAAGTGCATTTTTCTCAATAATTGAATTTGGCAAGGTATTTTCAGCAGTTGAATTATATGATTGAGAGATTGAAGGCTCTTGTCAGTCTTGTGAAATGTCTGAGCATGAATGGTCGTACTATGCGATGTGCCAGTATCATTCATGTTGACCCTGATGATGTGGTGGTGTAATTATTGTCAGGGCATTATGATGTGCCAGTATCATTCATGTTGAACCTGATGATGTAGAGATGCAATTATTATTATATTAGGGCATTATTGGACATTAGCTTGTTTTGGTTTTCCTTAGAAACTTTTCTACAATCAGGACACAATCATGTCCCTCTTGAGCAGAAGTTACTATGAAATAATCTGTATGAAGCCATTCAACATTACACTTTCAACTTTCATATTACATCATCTTTCCAGATTCTTTGCTCCTACAATAACATCATACTTCTTTTCATCCAGATCTTGAGGTGTCTTTGTTGCAGATAATGCTTTTCATATTATATGACCTTTCTGAATTGCTGAGGTTATTGATTTAATTTTGTGAAAGTAACTTTGAGTGAAACTTTCCTAGCACATTGAGGATAAGTGACTCCATTACTGCTAGTATCAAGTTGTAACATCATTTACTCTGCACATTACTACCAGTAGCCAAACATCATTAGTTACAAAGTCTGCTTTTGTTCCAGTTATCCAAGAACAGTTCTGATTGTCAGCAAATAATGTTGCTGCACATCGGACAAGGCTTCACGTATAGTTTATAGAACCCCCTTCCCCTCAAGTTAAAAAGTTCAAAAGTTCATGTGATGACTAGGGAAATGGCTCATCCCCAACCCTGATGGCAAAGATCCCATTACTGAGGCTGCATTCCCACGCTGCACAGCCACAGAAATCCGTTGAAGAAGATGTTGATGGGAGTTCTCTTCGTAAGTCACTGACCTCAGGCGGCGTCCCAACTCCCTGAAGAATGCCTTTGCTTGAGGCCCAAAGGATCCACACGTCTCTACCGCCACAGGTACAAACTTGTATGCCAAGTCCAGGTGGGCGTACTTCTCACCCTTCAAAATCTCCGCCTGGACTGCCACTGCACCAGCCTCAGTGACTGCAGCCAAAAGGTTGGATGGGGCAAAGGTGTCACTGCATTGCATCCCATACCAAGAGTCTACCACTTGACCATGGAATGATGGACATGCCATCAGGTCTCTTTCCATCGGACCGAAGCAGACCTGAGGGTTCCAGCCGGGAAGGGACATTTGCAGCAGTTAATGACTGGTGGATGATGTCATTTAAAGCACCAGCCCAGAGACTGACAATGGTGGACTGGTACAACTCCATCAGAGTGGGCTCAAGAAATATACGCAGCAGTTTGGCAGTTAGTGCCAGAAATCTTTGCATTTAGGGAACTCCCTCACAGCTCCATTCGTTTCAGCCCTTTGGAACTGGCGTTTGGCAAGAACCCCCTCAATGTCCTCTGATATATGCGTCCACAGCAGGCCATACTCTATCCGTTCACCAAGACACAGAGTCTATCTTGCCATCCAACCCTGAACGAACCCAGAGCTCCTCCCCACCCAGACAGACGAGTTCCACTCCCTTTTTACCAAACACCAGGTCTTCACAAATAAGCTTGGACCGATAGCTCACACCTCTTCACCATCAACACAGGTGGATCAGCCCATTAGTTCACCTCCATACCATCTTCCACAGGTATGGGGTCCAGACCGTCAAGGATTAGATACCTCGACGAACCGTGCCCTCGGCATGGTATATAGCTATCTAATCCTCTATACCATGCCGAGGGCACGGTTCGTCGAGGTAAGTACGAGTCCATGCGCCACCCTCATCATCCAGCTACCCAAGGAGTCACTGTGCTTGGACCATCAGAAGCTGAAGGCGGTGACCCGTCCCGACCCCTCTCCTATGCCCAGGGTGTAAGATCAACTGGATTGGCTAACTGGAGCCCTCTACATCTACCACACTTGAGCGACTCGACCCGACGAAGGGCTAATGACAAATACCTCACGACGCATGTAGCTGCTTACATAGACGTCATTTTTAGGCAGGATCACCTCAGCCACATTGACCAGACCCTAATCAGACCAGGTCTACAGGTCGGCATATCCTAGTCCCAGTTTGGCCATGCAGGAGATACTATGCCACGCCTCATTTGTAAGGAGATGCCCGACAAACTTCAGTGGGAGGAGCCACACCAAGCTGATTCACAAAGTCCAAGATCGAGATTACCAGAAGCCATACGGACACCTACACCCAAGAGGCGCGCAAATCGCAGCAACCCTCAGCTAGTTAGAGGACACCACTTTGCTGGTCCAACAAGAGTTTGTATGTCATCACAGACCACAGCTGCCTCAAGTATCTTCACATCATGAAAGAGTTTAGAGGCAGACCGTCTCTACACCTCCAACTCTTCTCATTAACTAGTCATGGCAAATGTAATGCCAATTGCTTCTCCAGACAGGGCATGGCCACCAGGACCAGATGACCACACCCTAAACTTGCTGCAGGAAGGGGAGGAGTGTCTAGGATCCAACCATAGTGGAACCATAACAACCCACTGATTGAACTTAGTCAAATAGACGAATGCACACAATAAATGTACCATTGACACCACACCTGCCTTAGCAGTCTGGCACACACCAATGTTATTAGCAACAATCTGCCCAATTAGCATATATATGCATATATAATTACCTTACAAGGTCCTCGCTACCTTTCACAGGTTGGCAGCCTATTTAATTGAAAGGGCCAGCTCAGGAGGCAGTCAGTCCACTCGAACTGTCGACAGTCTTCTTTTATCTTCCTACCCATCTCCCCGAGAAAACCTGCCCCATCCCATCTATCATTCCCAGATCCCTAACAAATTAGCTGTGATAATCTATTAAATCGACAACCCAACACTTCACCGCTCCACACATTCACGTTGCAGTATATATATACTTGTACAACAGAAATCCTGAATTTCACGGCAACAAAGGACCTCACTAACAATTACGTGGCATTCATTGCTATTATACAGAGCTGGCGAGGGTAATAATCATTAATAATAGTACATACATAAATCCAAGACATGACAGTATTTGAATACAGTTGGACCATAAGTATCGACACAAATGAGTCATTTATATATATATATATATATATATATAGAGGCTGTGCTGCGCCATGTTGCAAGAAGCCCTGACGCTGCATATTGGGGAAAAACACACAGCAACAACAAAGCTAATAGCAGTAACATAATGTGCACGATTTATTTATTAGAATTCATCTGAATGCAACCGCAAACACACCAGCTTGTCAAGGGAAAGCATAAGGGCGTTGTGCAGTGTTGAAGTACAATGTTCATACACTGTTACCGCCAAAGAGAAACGATTTGAAACTGTACGATTTGGGACTGTGCACTTTGTTCACCGTTGAGAGGTTGGTTGCTCTTAGAGGTCAGCCATTATCTCACACTTAACTATTGTAATAATCATCTCACACTTAACTATTGTAATAATCATCTACAAGTGCATTAAAATGATTTCTATCAATATTGGAGATTAATTATGTAAAAATCGAGGTACTGGAATTGTACCATAATAATAGTAATAATTATATCGGTGGGTTCGGGATCAGGAAATCATGCAGTGTGGTCTCCTTCATTGCCAGTACGTGGGCAGATGCAACCACACACCCTACATAGCCAGCTTCATGAAGTACCCACGACTTTCCCCGACCTCATCCATTGCCTTGAGTGCCTCACTAAAGGTCCTCATCTTTGGCATGGGCTCTTCTTCATCCACCTCATCATCAGTAAATTCATTATCATCTTCATCACTCCTAGTATATCCATATCAACACACACGGGTACTTCCTCTTTATCATTCAAATCTTTATTTTTAGAATAACTTAATTCAGAAGGTATAGTTTTATCAATAAGATTATGGAGCTCCATACATGCATCTGACTCCTGAAAAGGATCATCACCGGAATCGTGTGCACGCATAACAATGTCTGTCATATCATCTTGAAGAAAGCCAGCTTTTCTAAAGCACCTGGAAATGGTCTCAGGCTTTACTTTTTCCCAGGCAAGAGCAATCCAACGAACTGCCGCAAGAATATTAATCGACTTGACTATCTCTGATGCAGTATGTAATAACAGTTTGCGGTAGTGGCTACAACTTTGATGTAGTGTTAGCCGGCAGAAAGATCTTAATATTGCTGAACTTGCTCTTCAGGACGATATCCAGCATTATCCATCAAAAGCAACACTTTACGTTTAGTTGATGGAAAACGATGATTTAATTTTGTCAAAACCGATTCCACAATTCATCCAAGCTTTTCGCCGGCTACGGTATGTTAACTGACCAGCAATTTTTTTAAAGCATGTGGATTCTCATATTTCCAGATGACCACTGGCTTCTCCTTCTTCCCTGTGGCAGTAACTATCAAGGCTACTGTTACCCATTGTTTACTTTTCTCCTCCCCTTTTCACATGTTTCCCTTTTGATAAGTCCATGATTAGGCAGAGCCTGCCAAACACAAACAGTCTCATCTAGATTCATGATATTCTCTTTCTTATATCCTCGCAGAATTTCTTGAACTGTTTCCCACCTCCACAGCACCAGATACTGTAAACCGTCTGATGTTATAGCAGTTTTTCCATTTATCGAGCCAACCATTAGTCCCCTTGAATCTCCTTGAATCTCGTCTTTCCGAGAGTAGCAGCTATCCGTCTCCCTTACTCTGCAATCTGTGACCGCCCCTCCTGCATCAATGTCTGCACTATTCAGTCCTCTCGTGCATCAACGTCTGCACTATTCAGTCCTCTCGTGCATCAACGTCTGCACTATTTAGTCCTCTCGTGCATCAACGTCTGCACTATTCAGTCCTCTCGTGCATCAACGTCTGCAGTCCTCTCGTGCATCAACGTCTGCACTATTCAGTCCTCTTGTGCATCAATGTCTGCACTATTCAGTCCTCTCGTGCATCAACGTCTGCAGTCCTCTCGTGCATCAACGTCTGCACTATTCAGTCCTCTTGTGCATCAATGTCTGCACTATTCAGTCCTCTCCGACATCAACGTCTCCCCCCACAGGGGATAAATATTCTTAGAACAGGCAATAGAATATGACTCATCTAATGCTTCCTAACTTCAGTATACTCTGAAATATGAGCCTCTTTACAATCTCAAAGTGTAGTTTTTGACATAACTATTTGCCTCATACATGGACAAAATAGTGTCCTTATTCTTTGCATATTTTGGGTCTTATCACAACAAAACATTTGCCAAAATTATGTATCTTCATTCCAGGTTCTCAAGTGTCTTGATAACCAACCTTTTTCTCAAGAGTTAGGGGTGACTAAACAATTTTAGTAGTAACGCGTTAAAAACTTGTGGTTACCACTTTATAGCTCCATAGATTCTGCAAACTTCATGGTATGGACTTGATATGTAGCTAAAAAGGTGTGCTCTCTTTGATACAAAAACATTTTTCAAGGTGTAAATATAGCAAAGTTACTACTGGAGCTAAAGTGTGGGTACCTCAAAACCGGAGTGCCTGCATTGAAATAACTCCAGATTGCCAAGTGCTAGAGAGCTGAAATTAGCACCAATGGCTAGAGGAAGCCCTACTCTATACAACGACTTGTTTCATTCGGCGCTAAAACTTAAGTACGTGGTCAAGGATGTGGCTCTGAAATGAAATTCACTCTATTTTTACATACGAAAAATGTTTTAGTATAAAAAGAGAGCACACGGAGAGACCCATCTCAGAGTTGCCAACCGTCCGGGAACTTACAGCTACACGCACCTTGCGCTTCCACTCAATTAGATGGCCACTGCAGTCTCAGGCATGTTTAGTTTAGTCCTTTAACACTTGTAAAGCAACAAAAACAGGACACTTTTTAGCAGAGAAAAACTTCAGATAAACAATTACGGCTCCAGCATGTGTGCCAAACAACCTTTGACCTTGTTTCGATTGGTGGTGTGGCACTCATGTGAAACTTCCCAGCCATGCACATTATCTGATAATTGCTTTTGCATTGCAATCTCAGCAAAATGGCTAGTGTAGCAAAGAAGCAGAAGAGAGAATGCCATTTTGACAATAAACGGATTAAAGAATTTCAGGGGATAGGCAAGTTTCAAAGGTATAAATAAAAAATAATATAATGAAATTGATTTACAAAGTAAATCAGCATGGAATACAGGCTAAATAATAACATCATGGGCACAGTGTGCTTCTCAATGCAATAGTAATGTCAGTAGTTTTGCCTTCATTTTAGGTCACTTGTATGCACGATGTACTCTGTGTGCAATCGACTTCGGTGTTACCCATGGTGGTCGTAATGATGCATAGGCTCCAACCGTCAAGGAACTTCCTTGACAGTCAAGGATTTGATAGCTATGTCAAGGATCAAGGATTGCCTAAGTGGAGCCCTATTGTTTGTCAAGGAAGTGGTCATATGTGGCCTGATGATTAGATAAAAATCTGCACTAACAGCATTTTTGAAGAGCACATGGCATGCCTAGCTCAGCAGACAGCAACTAAATATGGCCTCCAGTTCTAGCTCTTCAACTAAATATGGCCTCCAGTTCTAGCTCTTCAAGTGACCAGATAGCTTCTGAATCTATGCATCCTTCTTCGTCTAAAGAGCACAAACGGATGAGTCACTTTGATCCTAAGTGGGTGCATGAATGTCCAGGAATAGGGAAAAGTTCCAAAGGTTTGTAGATCTAAGTACTGCAAAGTTGTTGAATTACAAGTATATGTGACCTCTGTATAGGTGATACCTACGCAAGATGCTCAATATGTTCCTCTGATTTCGGCGTATATAATTGTGGACGACATGATGTAGTCACACATGTATAAGGAAAATGCCATATTGATATGGCTAAGGCCGCATCTTCGTCCAGGTCAGTAGCATCTTACTTTAAGCCTCAAACAGCTCAGGCTACTATAGAAGCTGAGTCTCTTTGGTGCAAGTTTGTGGCTGAGCACAATCTTTCTTTTCAAATTAGCGACCATGCCAACAAATTGTTTAATCGGATGTTCCCAGACTCAAAAGTTGCAAAAAAAGTTTGCTTGTGGCCATACTAAAATTGTAAGGAAGCTTTAGCTCCCCACTTATGGCTAAGGCCGCATCTTCGTCCAGGTCAGTAGCATCTTACTTTAAGCCTCAAACAGCTCAGGCTACTATAGAAGCTGAGTCTCTTTGGTGCAAGTTTGTGGCTGAGCACAATCTTTCTTTTCAAATTAGCGACCATGCCAACAAATTGTTTAATCGGATGTTCCCAGACTCAAAAGTTGCAAAAAAAGTTTGCTTGTGGCCATACTAAAATTGTAAGGAAGCTTTAGCTCCCCACTATCTTCAAAATACCATGTCTAGTTTTTTCGGTCATGATGGACGAGTCAAATGATAAGACGGACAAATCCTGTATAATACTTGTTCGTGTGTTCGATTCTAGTATAGGAGACGTTCGCACCAGATTTCTGGACATGCCAGTAGTTAATATAGGCACAGCAATAAACCTCTTTTCTGCTCCAGTCACTTGGTATTCATGGTTTGGACTTCAGCAAATGTTTGTCTTTCATGTCTGACAACACGAACGTGATGAAAGGGGCACGTTCTGGGGTCAATTACTCCAGGCAAGCACTCCATTGATGTGGCTATTCAGTAAAGTATCTCTCACTCTGGCTGCTGTCATCAGCCTTCGAGGTCTGCCATGAAAAAGGTGCTGGATGTTTAGAGGAACACCCTTTATATTTAAGAGGAACTTGTTCTTTATATATATATAAAATATATTATATATGTCCAGAAACTGATAAGGAAGGAGTGCCCTGATGTTTTAGATGTAGGCTGTATTTGTCATCTCGCTGATCTAGCTGTAAAAGCTGGTATGCAAGCCCTTCCTGTAGATATTGATCAGCTTTTCGTTGAGGAGGTGTCCTATTACTTCTTTCATAGCAGTAAGAGAAAACAAGATTTTTGCGATCTTTGGACTTCCTTGTTTACTTCTGAGCCTCAGACGATTCTGAAGCACTGTACAACTCGTTGGTTGAGTCTGTTAAGGTGTGTTGGGCGATATCTTGCTCAGTATGACGGCTACTTTCTCTCTTGTAAAGAGGCAGAAAGTGCTAGAGCATTATAGGGCGACTTCAAAACCCCCTTAGAAGACCTATCCTCCTTTTCCTTTCTTATATTCTGCCATCTACGGACAGGTTTAATAAGACTTTTCAAAAGTCAACTCAAAATACCAGTTGTACTCGGAAATGAATCGGCTTGTCCGTCTTTATGCCAGTAACATCTTGAAGCCTGAGGTTATTCTTGCTGCTTCAGCTAATCTTGGTCGTCTCAGCCTAGACAGTACAGGGCAACTACCTGACGAGAATCTAGGGCTAGAAGACAGTACTTGGGCGTACATCTCTGCACTCGAGGAAGAGCAGGATCTCAAAACCAATTTTCAGTGCCATCCGTCTATGTGGCGACACTTCAGAAAATGTTGAAGAAGTTCCCCTTTAGTGACACTATACTGAAGGACTTGGGCATCATCAATCCCCTTCAAGTCAGCTCTTACTCCTTCAGCACCGTAGCTTCTCTTGCTAAGAGGTTTAAGCAATTAGGTTTAGCTGATTCGAGGTCAGTTGATAGATTGCGGGAAGAGTTCATGGATTTCACCAGATGATCTCCCTGATCTCTCTCTTGACAGCTTCTATTATAAGTCTGTCACAGGCGAGAAGAAATCTAGAGCAGGCAAGTACAGGAATGAAGTAAGCAAGATCAAGACCCTAGATGGAGAGCAGAGATTTCCTAGCTTGTCTCGGCTGATGACTGGTCTATTGACAATTCCAGTGTCCAATGCTGACTCTGAACGTGCATTTTCGATTCTTCGAAAGATCCACACTGATCAGCAGGGGTGTATTTAGGGGGGGGCGGGGGGGGGGCATGCGCCCCCCCTTGTATCATTCTCGCCCCCCCCCTTGAAATTAGACACCACCCTTATACATTACATACACCATCATTGTATCATTCTCGCCCCCCCTTATTTTTCCATATCTGAAGTTCGCCCCCCCTTGGCAAAATTTCTGTATACAACCCTGATCAGCGTCCCAGTTTCAAGCCTTCCACTATTGCTTCTATTATGAGTGTGAAGTTTAACAGTGAGGAGTGCTGTTACGACACCAAACTTCCTTCTGAGCTACTTTCTAAATGCAAAAAGGCTACTCTTCAGTCGTAACAATAGCTAGCTACTAGCAATCCCGACACCCCCACCCCCTGACCTGAATCCGAGTTGCTGACTTGATAGATTAATGTTGTTTTGTTTAATTGCTTGTCTTTCTCAGTGTTTGAGGGTAAATGAAACTTTCATGCAATACTGTATTGTAAACAATAATTTTGTGGTCAAGTATATATTGGCGCAGTTGGTGGGTGGGACTTTAATTAGTGGTGGGTGTGGTTTTAGTCAATGACGACATTTTCAGAAAGTTGGAGCCTATGATGATGTCACATCTCACCTCAAGAGCAAGAAACATAAGGATATGTCAAAGGCTGTGCTTTTAACTATTCCAATCATCTCTCTCTTCCAACATCAAAGAAGTGATCAAGTAATCGAAGCAGAGGTCAGGTGGGCTACATTTGTTGCTAAGCACAACATATCCTTTCTGTCTAGTGACCATGCCACCAAGCTTTTCAGCAAGATGTTCCCAGACTCTGAAATTGCAAAGAAATTCTCCTGTTCCCTCACCAAAACCACCGCCATAGTGAAGAAAGCACTCTCCTTATTTCACACAGAGAGTTATTGAGTCAATGTCAAGTGGTCCATTCTCTTGTGATGATTGATGAATCCCATGACAAGAGGGATAAATCTTGCATAATTCTTGTGAGGCTTCTTGATCCACAGATACATGAAGTACGGACGAGATTCTTGGATATGCCTGTTGTGAATATTGGTATAGCTACCAACTTGTTTCAAGCCTTGAAGGAGTCACTGACTAAGAATGGGCTCAGCTTTGACAATGCAGTGTCTTTCATGTCTGATACAGTAGAACCTCAGTATAACGAAACTCACTTATCCGGATGTCTCGGTATAGCGAACGCCACCGCGGACCGGTGTTTAAAGTAATTACTCGCACGAGTCACGCGCGTGCAGTCATCGCTCGCGTACACGTGACTCCGTGTGTCCGGTAGCCTAGAATTGCAGCAGCTAACTTCTTTGAAATGTCTGCCAAGAGGAAAAACTTGACGTTGAAACAGAAGGGGTGGAAATGTGCCGAAAGGGCTATTTTTTTGTTGCTAGAGTAGCTACCGAATTTGGTATTGGTAAGTCTACTGTTTTTGATATAGTGAAGCAGAAGGACAAGCTTCAAACTTACATCGCAGAGCGTGAGACTGACGATGGTTCTGCAAGGAATAAGATGAGAGTAGCTGATGACAACCATCTAGATACACAAGAAAGAGCTAAAGGCTCTCCAATAAATGGACCTCTTATAATGAGAAGGCAAGGATGCTGCATTCAGTAATCCATCCTGATGATGGTGAAGAGTCTTTCAAGTCTAGCCATGGCTGGCTCCACAGATTCAAGCAAAGGCATGGCATAAGGGAGTTAAGACTTCAAGGCGAGTCTTTGTCAGCTGATAGCATTGCTGTTGGACCCTGTAGAGAGCTGCCATGTCTATATGGACATTTGGGATGCAGTAGTTGGCCAAGTGCTACTGAGCTGTAACAAGAACCAGACAACAGTGAAGACAGCCATGCAGCTGCTGCACTAGATGAAGACATGATAGTCGGCCATATTCCATAATACCTAGCACCTATTGTCGAAAGATTCTTGAGGAGAGAAGTCAATAAGAACTTTGCAAAAGTGACCGGCGGCAAGGTGAATTGGGGAGCTGGCTACGGGTTGAAAATCTGCATTTATCGGCTGTATGGTCCTAAAAGCTACTGCAAGAAGCGAAAGAAATTGTTTCAAGGACTAAAAGTCAGTCGCCTTGTACTCATTTTTTTAGAGCTTAATGAAGACACTCCCCACATCAACTGTCTAGCAATGAACTTCTCAATCAGCTTGAAATTTACTCTCTCATGTTTCCACTAGGTGCTCTAGCCTTCGCAAGAAGCGAAAGAAATTGTTTCAAGGACTAAAAGTCAGTCGCCTTGTACTCATTTTTTTAGAGCTTAATGAAGACACTCCCCACATCAACTGTCTAGCAATGAACTTCTCAATCAGCTTGAAATTTACTCTCTCATGTTTCCACTAGGTGCTCTAGCCTTCATTAGCCTTCATTATGAAGGACAGAGCACCTCGTAGAAACACCGAGAGAGTATTAAAGTTCATATATCTATAATTTTGTTGTCTCGGAGATGGGGTGTCCTTTTCTGAGTTTTCCTCTGGCTACAGCACCATATCAAACGACAATCTGCCCAGCCCTGCCCTCTATCTGCCCCCTCCTTCGGGAGACGATGGAGCATGCTCAGACGTAAATTAAATTTACCACAAACTTAAGATTATAAAAATAAAACACCCACAAAAAAACCCTCCATTACTTGTCCTCCTTCAGTTCTGGTCACTATGGCAGTTCACTATGGCAGTAACATATCAGACAGTAATTCCAATAAACTCATCTCATCACAGGGACACGCACAAGAAATGATATCATTAAAATTCAGTTAGAACAATGTCCGACCTGGCTGCGCCCAACTTACTTTAACGCATGTAAATTATTTAAAACTTGACCCCAAAATATATTTGAAAATAATAATCTTTTTTTTTGTCAACATGCATTTGGGAATTTTGAAGCCCAAGAAGAGATGCTACTTTCTACATATTCCTGTTTTGACATGTAAACTGCTCTCAGGTGAAGGAAGCCGGACATTGCTTGCACCTAAACCCATCCATAATGACATCTTCAAGGGGGCCCCCACTAGACTGGGGAGTTTCACCTGACGATCTAGACAATCATATAATCATTTTCATCTCGAGAAACAAATTGTGCATTATATAGAGTAGGAGGCCACTCATCCACCAGTCAACCAAATGCTACAAGAAGCTCCTCCCACAGGAATGCTCGCTAATTCACTGCACTTATTGTCATTCTGTCGGAAAAATTCCGTTCGGTGAACATGGAATGTCATCCAGCGGTTTCTTTCGGTTCTTCTCACTCGGTGTCAAACCAGAGAGCACAGCTACTATTCAAAAGACAAAGAGTTGTCCTCAACGTCGATGTAAGCTCATCGTCTGTGGTATTGTGTTGAGTGAGAGAAGTTTAGCAAGAGTAGCAGTGCAATGCATTGTAGGAAAGTAGACTACCACATGTTTTATGAGGACAAGCTGAAGACCTTCCACACCGAAAGTACCGAAGATTGGACCCACCACTACTGAAATACAAACGAAAGCTATTTTTATGACATAGTTTATCTTTGCGCTTCAATTTATATACCACCCGTGTTTCTTTTCTAGGGACTCAGCAATACGACGATGTAAGTGATCACTTCTATAAACAGATCACATGGACAGCATTTCTACAAACCACTGTTAAGATTCACATTACTATACTAATCAAGTACCAGAGGAAGCAACCCCAGCCAACCCAAATAATCAAATATTTTTCCAGGGGAGCATACCCTGACTCCCCAACAGGCCAGATTGCTCTATTTGTCCTTCACATTGGACTAAATGCAACCATGACTTGAACATGCAGAGAGGTTTGGAGAATAATAATATGACACTCTTGTGTCTTGTCCCTCAGTTGGTGCAATAATCACTATGGCAACACCATATCAGACGGTAATTCCAATAAACTCATCTCATCATAGGGACACACAAGACAAATTATCCTGAACAACAAATACTAACAAACATGCTCACCAACTCAAGGTCGTTCATCATAGTCATCAGTGCATCAACAACTGCAATACAAAAGCAATAGTACTTACATATTCAACCAGATTCCAATTATATCTTGTCCCTCAGTTCTGGTGCCTAGTAATCACTATGGCAACACCATATCAGACAGTAATTCCAATAAACTCACCACTTCACAGAGAGTGTCAATGGAACAGAGTGTGTACTCATTTTGACAAGAATGAAATTTTGAGATCGTTTTTGTATGAAACGGTCAAAAAGTCATAAATGGATGAAGAAGAGCTTCTTTCAGTTAAAAAGTAGAACAAGCAGGACACATTACTGTATGCACCTGCTATCATAAAGGTCCCTTGGATTTAACCAGGGCGTATAATCAAATAGTTCTATACTACTAAGCAGTAGCACATGGTGGACTAGCCATACAGGGAGAGGCAGGTCGGAAGTGCCACACATATTTTATATTTAATATTGCAAAGTCGAACAGTTTGATCATGTTGTTCTGAGGGGACACGAACAATGCCACAAATACCTGCCAACAGCTGACTCTATAGCTATCTCGGAGTTCAAAGCAGAAATGAACTGTCAAGAGTTTTGTAAGATTTCATGCAAGAGGGGAGGGAAAACCACAAATCAAGTTTAATATTAGGAGTGCGGTGGAACTGCTAGAATGGATCAACACACTTTTTTATAATGGCAGACCCTCCACCTCGAACCAAAAGCTCATATCTTAGCTATAAAGCGCAACAGCAGCTGCTTAGCCGCAAAAGCCCCACTCCCACCAGGAAGGAAGCCATGAAGGTATTATCACCAGACAATTTGGCAGTCTCTGATGATCACTGAAGTCACGCATCCTTCACAGGACATCATTCGGCAATTCCTATATTATGACCAATTTCGTCATTGACTGCAGATATACCCACAACCAAGGAGTAGCATGGATAGCTGGCAAGCAACAATTTTATCTTTACCTTGTCCAACAGTCCACCATGTTCATCCACGACACTTCTTCTTGTCGACAGGCTGTATATAAGATGATATAGAATAATACATACAGTATTAACAGTAATTTTCACCAATGAACACTGTGACCTGATTTGTGAACACCAACTAAATGTGGTTCCTATAAATATAAAGAAACAAATAACAAAACAAAAAAAAATCTTTTTTCCCCTGATTAATTATGCTTAAAGTTCATGATCTTCCAAGTTTGAATTCAGCCTACTAACTATGGCATGAAACAGTTCCCCTCTGGTAAATATTAAAAATTAATCACTTGGGAAATGTGCATTCCAAACGCATTGTTTATTGCGTGGTGGAGATGAAGTCGTGCACTTAAGAAGTGAAGCCATATACTACTAACTCTGTTTTAGAGCTTCTCACCATTTTTAGGGCTTCCCTGGAACAACTATTGTTTTGACATAGTTCTGGTATACTCGGACCACTCGTGCAAAATCAACCTTCATTCTGGCCATGAAGCTCAAGCCGGGAATTGCTGGATTGCAGTTGGCAAAATGCATTTCAGACCTCTCCCTGAACAAAGGATGTGCCCTCTATCCTGTTACCAGCTCGCCCTAGGGTCATGTGTTCTGTCATCAAGAAGTGAAATCACCTACTGTAGGCCAGACCATGGGTGTGGTTTGCATAATCCACAAATCGGTATGACATAAGAGTGGAGTGCTTTGATGCACGACAGTTCTATGGAATAAGGACAGTAAGTGTCCGTGAAGGCCAGCATCCTCACATAGAGACATTGAAGCCGATTAGGTCCTGCTAGTCCCAAGCAAATAGTTGGCAACTGATAGGGACAGAGCTTGTGGAGCCTGTCCAAGGTCTCTCACAGAAAATGATAGAAGAAAACCTGGCACTGTGCATAGTATCCATGCACATGCTCTGAAAAAGATCACAGTAGATGAAAAGTTATGAAAGCCTGAATGCTAGAGGCTTGAAGCATTCATTTTGAGAAAAATGTATTTTAAATTAACTCTTTGAACGCCAGTGGACACTATAGTGTCCAAGGTAAAATCAGACACTATAGTGTCCCCAAAAGATACAATGCTTTATAAGTGAGTACTGAGCAGCTTCTTGCGGTTGCAACTGGTAAGTTCTGTAGATAGGAGCTATTGATTTAGTTAAGAGCTTTGTACAGTTTGGCATTTGACTAGTTATCAGATATACAGCACATAGCAAGTTTAGATAAATATTGTGGTGTGTAACTATGATACAGCAGGAAGTGCTGTTTATGTTGGATGATGAGAGTGATGATGATTTTGATGGCTTCATAGAGGAGAATTATAGTGAGGATCTTGGAGTTTGTGAGGTAGCTGATAGTGTTAGTGTAGTTGGTGGTGAGTGTAGCTACAGTGGTCGCACTTCTGTTGCAAGTAGTTCTGGTGCCAGTACTTCTTGTTCCAGTTCTTCCATCTCCTTTAGCCAGGCATCTGGTGGGTACACTGTAAACATGGAAGGAAAAGAGCCTTTGGAGTTTGCTCAGCTTTTTCTGGACGACAGTATCCCGAGGAGAGTTGTGAATGAAACCAATTTGTATGCTAAGCAATTCATGGCTGCCAATAAAGACTTACTACCTCGATCAAGAGTCAGAGAGTGGAAAAGTTGCTCGTCAGTGAAATTATGAAGTTTCTTGCCCTTATCATTGCCATGAGTGTGGACAATAAGCATCGGATTGAGGACCTTCACCACGTCATGCTTGTCCTTGATCATGGCAAGAGACAGATCTTGTCTCATCCTTCGCTTTTTCCAGCTAAATGACGGGGAAAAGTATGTGCCTAGGGGTCAGTCAAGATATGATGCCCTGTTCAAAATACGGCCACTTATGGAGCATTTACTCGTCAAATTCAAAACCTTTTACCAGCTGGGGAGAGAAATATCAGTGGATGAATCAATGATAGGCTTCAAGGGTCGGCTGTAGTTTATCCAGTACATGCCAATGAAGCCTATCAAGTGGGGAATTAAAGCCTATGTCCTGGCAGACTTTGTCTCCCAGTGAAGGATGAGAGCCACTGTGCTACAACAATGGGAATAGGAATGGGAATAACACACGACGTGGTTATGAAGCTAATGGAAGGGTTGGAGAATAAAGGACACCATTTGTACTGTGACAACTATTACACCAGTCCAGACTTGTTCCTCACCCTAAAAAGTAATGGCTTTGGTGCATGTGGTACAGTTTCGGGTGAACAGCAGGGGGGTACCTGCATGTATCAAGGCCAAAGACAAAATGAAAAAGGGTGAGATCAAGTCTATAAGTACAAATGGTGTCCTTCCCTTGAAATGGATGGACAAGAGAGCTGTGACCATTCTAAGCACTATCCACGATGATAGCACTATACCAAAGAGGAGGAGGACAAGGCTGTCAGCAGCTAGCATGGAGGAGGTTATAAAGCCAATAGCCATTGTCGAGTGACTCACTGATGTGTGTGGATGTAGATGAGTCTAGAGTGACTGCACCAGTGACTGACTGCACCAGTGACTGACTGCACCAGTGACTCACTGATGTGTACAGTCACATGGGTGGGGTTGATCAGCTGATGAGTTACTATACCTTCCAACATAGGACACAGAAATGGTGGAAACGGGCAGCTTTTCATCTCCTCAACCTGGCATTGGTAAATGCATACATAATATATAAAGGGATACCTTTGACTGGCCGAAGAATAACACACCATGCCTTCTTAGTGAAGGTTGCTGTTGGATTTCTTCTGGAGGCAGGCCTGAGAGAAGCACAGCTTGATGAAGTGTCCATCCTTCAAAATCATCCAGTGGCTGAACCAGCTAGCTGAGCTGAAATATATACTAGCACTGGCTATAGAATACCTTGGTTTTCTTGGAGGTCTATAGCTACCTCCAGCACTAAAAACTATCAACTTCGAGCACCTATGTAACAAACTGGTTAGCTCATCCACATAATACTTACTTGGAGTCTAACTTCACTTGTCTTGCCATCTCAAAAGGTTCTTCTAGCCTTGTGTTGGGTAGAAAGTTAGGAGTAGTCTGAATATCACTTGTAAGCGCACCTAAACAAGCCAAAAAAATACAAAACAAAACCAATTAAAAATCAGGTGATTTCAATAAACAGCGTGCAGGGGAAATTACCTGGGTAACTCCCTTCCGTAAAAAAGAGTTAATGGCTTTTGCAGCACTTGATAAAGCCATTCCTTTGTTAGTTTGTTAACCACGTACTACTACTATAACCACGTACCACTATAGCAGCTAGTAGGAAATCCCCCATTTTGTGGGAGTTTCCCATCTTTCCGCATACGCTGGCAGTATTTTCTCCGCGTTCCACGGCAAAACGGAGTTCCGTTAAACGTGTATCAAGCTTCTAGACCACCAATCTTCTAACCTCACTCTTGCCTGCCTACAAAGAAGCAAGCAGGAGCCTTCAGACTTCTCACAAATGTAAAGGAAAGGTAGTAGATGCCTGTAGTACAAAATAAAAATAAAAATAGTCAAACTATAACTTTGAGCTTATTTTGGTCATACCACCAAACCATTTTTCTCTATAAGACCCCTTTTCACAGATTCTATCAATCCACAAGCGAATACCCTTGCTCCAAGGACAATTTTAGGGAAGGTCAGGCGAGTTGCGACAGTAGCTGCATATATAGACGACTTGATTAGAAGTACAGCATAGAAGACAAATACCTGAATCAAGCTCAGGTAGATCAAGCATTCCAATGGTAAAGACAATCATGTGTTTGAGGACAACTGAATATTGATGTATGCACTTACATCTTGACCAAAGCTGAATATTGATGTATGCACTTACATCTTGACCAAAGCTGAATATTGATGTATGCACTTACATCTTGACCAAAGCTGAATATTGATGTATGCACTTACATCTTGACCAAAGCTGAATATTGATGTATGCACTTACATCTTGACCAAAGCTGAATATTGATGTATGCACTTACATCTTGACCAAAGCTGAATATTGATGTATGCACTTACATCTTGACCAAAGCTGAATATTGATGTATGCACTTACATCTTGACCAAAGCTGAATATTGATGTATGCACTTACATCTTGACCAAAGCTGAATATTGATGTATGCACTTACATCTTGACCAAAGCTGAATATTGATGTATGCACTTACATCTTGACCAAAGCTGAATATTGATGTATGCACTTACATCTTGACCAAAGCTGAATATTGATGTATGCACTTACATCTTGACCAAGCACATGAATCGCAAGCACACCATTTACTATCATGTTCCATCCAACACAGGTGCTGTCTGTTGACCAGGAAAAGCAAAGATGCTCCCAATAAACTACCTACACCAAGACACTTCAGGGAAATGTTGTCCAATGAAAACAACTAAAGAGACGGGCACAGAAGGGAGGAAAGTCCGTCGTCAGTGACACATCAGATCCGGTCTATCAAGATTTTGCGCACCAGATGGCTCTGCAGGGAGAAGACTTGGAAGACCTTGGACGATGGCGAGTTGGCAGACATGGATTGTGAGCGGTTGAAGAAAGAACACGAGGAACTTGTCCATGACTCACCTCACCATCAGAAGGACTGCATGTGCTGTGCAAGACCTGGAACAAAGAAATGTCTCGGTATGTATAAAAGTATCCGGTTCCAAGTGGTGTGATGGCTACCTGGGAGAAAATGCATCCATTCTTAACACTTACACGGCGTCTATTGAAAACGTCACAATAATCGTACGTGCGTTACATAACCGGAAGCAATCGTCTGGGTGCGGC
Source organism: Cladorhizidae sp. MBARI D1340-BT2 (assembly GCA_028752905.1). NCBI lineage: Eukaryota > Metazoa > Porifera > Demospongiae > Poecilosclerida > Cladorhizidae > Cladorhizidae sp. MBARI D1340-BT2. The sequence goes on along the minus strand of JAQNBH010000013.1, from coordinate 33,262,743 downwards.
ATTGTTTTTTTAAACCTTGTGCGATCGCATGGGGAAGAAACGGTCTGTTGTTAGTTGCTCCTACGGCATATTTACTACTCCAAAATTGACCAAACAACAGAGACAGGTCCAGGGAACATTGGTTATCTCAGCAAACTGTAAGTATTCGATAGCCAGTTTTAAAAAACCCATCGTATTGACGCTTTTGTTATACCTTTGTTTAGAAACTAGTCATGGTAGCTTCTACGCTATTTTTGTATGTTAGTCGGCTGCTTAGACTATGCAAAGTATGCTAGATTTGTCTGTATGCTGTGTGGTTGCTATAGGATTGGCAATTTAGGTTGGTGGGAGCTATTTTTGTTACATTGTGTACTAAAACTTACCTGGATATATAGCTATCTAGCTAGAACAAGATTGTCAGCAGCAAAAATCCATTTGAATACCTTGCTAGATCAAGTACAATGTTTTATAAGAAGATAATTGAATAACAATATAGTCATGAGTTCACTGTGTTGCTCTTGGTTTCTTCCGGATCTTGGCTGTGTGGTACTCTTTGAAGCACTCTTCTGGATGTAGATGTGGGTGGTCAGAGACAGTAGTACACTGAGCCTGAGCGAACCGTAAGTGGCCTGTTTACGATCAGAATTTGTGTATTAATATTTGTTTCACGCACTACTAGGTCAAAAACCTCGTCTGCAAAGAACAGGTGAAGAAATATCCTTGGGCTCAACATCATCATCTGGAAAATTTGAACCAGGAGTTTCTACGCTCGGTGGGGCTCATAATGTTGTCAACTTCTTTGCACCTGACAAGCCCACTTGAAGAATTTCCACTCGTATGGCCAGTTTCCACATCCATTTCCCCATCAGTCTCATCTACACTACTGCTGCCATTAGCATCTTCCATTTCTTCAGGGGCCGGCCATTCTTCCACATCATCTAGTTCATCTTCTTCCAATATCATCTAGTTCATTTCTTCCACATCATCCAGTTCACTGTCACTTTCAAAGTCATTCTCAATATCAGAAAGAGCCTCCAATACTGCCTGCAGATCCATATTTGTGTTTGTTTTGGATAAAAATACACACCATGTTTCTTATTTGCATCTGGCAATGAACCACGAAATAAAACGCCTGTTTTTTTAAAATAATTTTTATGTTATTCATGGAGATGGTGATGCATTCCCAAGTTTGATTATAAACCCATCAACCTTACCTAGTAAGTACAGACTATAAAACAGACAATCCACGGAGCTATGCAACAAGAAATATCATGTCACAGATGCTGTGACACACGCACTGCCAGCGGTAAATTGCTTGTCACGGATGCTGTGACACGCACCCGTGGGGTGGATTGTTGTGTCACAAATGCCGTGACAAACGCAGTGTAATAGTTAATGAATTTTCTTCGTGCTTGCCCCATCCTCAACCACCTCACATGGAGGTCAAAGGTGAATTCATCCCAAACTTACTATACATTATTGCAACCAACGTTACACCATAGGAGCAATGTGGAGTAGCCAAGCTTAAACATCCTGATAAGCATGATGCTTATCTCAACAGATGTAGCAAATAACTGCACGGATGACTACATATCTACAACAGATGGAGGAGTTGGCACTGCCCATCCTATTCTATCTAAGAACTACTTGACGAGAACCATTTTGTATCAATAAGTCCTCGACCATTTCTCATCGCTACTCATCATTAAATAGACTCTCTCGGGTGAGCCATAGCATATGTAGCTCTGGACGGGGGCTCAAACCCAGGACCGATGACAAATATGGCCTCACCCCCACGGGCACCCCCTCCCATTGATGACACCATCACAAGCGTGCTCCAAACAACGAGTTGTCACACACGCACACAACACTAGGCAGCATAACAATAACTACACATTAATTAAGGGGGGGACGATGCTAAATTTTTATTTTTTATTTTATTTTTTACCTGTGGTTACAACTTTAGAGCTCCGTAGATTCTGCAAACTTCATGGTATGGACTTGATATATAGCTCAAAAGATAGGTGCTCTCTTTTGATAAAAATGCTTCATTAGGTATAACTATAGGCAAGTTACTAGACCCTAAAGCGGAGGGACTTCAAAAATCTGAATCGCCGCAACCTCCACAGAAACCACTCCGAGTTGCGAAGTGCAATCAACGCCCTCAATTTTGCACCACGTGTCTGACCAGGTAATAATTTTTAACGCCTATTCAAAAGAGTGATTGCGTGCGGTTCCTCTAGCCACTCATACCATTTTCAATTTTTTTGGCACTTCGCAACTCGGAGTGGTTTCTGTGGAGGTTGCGGCGATTCAGATTTTTGAGGTCTCTCCCCTGTGTAGCCAATCTCTTTGAGTTAAAGACAACATAAGGGCGAGGAAGCAATGCAGAAACCTGTGGAGGCTACCAAGAAGCACAGATCAGGGATGTTGATGTCTGAAGCAAGGCATGCTATGGAAGAAGGATGAGCCTATGAAGCCAGTGGATTCCAACTCATCCAAGAGTTGGACATGTTCCACCTTCCTTCTCTGACCGGCTTTTCTTAAAGCCGTGATGATTTCAAGCCTTCACACCCCCAACACCTAACACCCAGCTGGTGCTGGAGCTATCCTGTTTTGAAAGGACCCCCTTCACTTGAGAGCCTGATCTGAAAAAATAGCAAAAATACCTACCCTTGTATATAGACTACTAGACTTTTGTTGCATGGACGGGATATCTTCAAGGGATTTGGGATATCTTCACCGGACTCAGGCTGCCAGACACACCAAACATACTCATTTGCATACTCTTTGTATTATTATATGTCTGTTATATTCCCTCTCTTTCCCACCTTCTACATTGCACTAGTGACAAGATCCCCAAGACTTGGTCTGCACAAGAACAACAGCAATAAAAAAAGAAGCTTCCGATGCAAGAATTTCTCTCCAACGGACACGCTTGACCACATACTCTTTTTTTTTAGAGCTTAATGAAGACACTCGTCCCGTAGATCAGAACTCCTCGAGCCACAGCTACCAATTTCAACCATCTAGCAATGAACTTCTCGATCAGCTTGAAATTTACTCTCTCATTTTTCCACTTGGTGCTCTATCCTTCATTAGCCTTCCTGATGAAGGACAGAGCACCCCATATATTGAGAAGTAAATTTCAAGGGCTAGGGCTAGGGCTAGCTTCATTTATCTATAATTTTGTGAATTAATAAATTAAAAACAAACTGACAATTACAAAAACAAAAAATAACCATAAAAACTCATTACTCGTCCTGTTCGGGTGCCTAGCAATCACTATGGTAACAACATATCAGATAGTAATTCCAATAAACTTATCTCATCGCAGGGACACACACAAGAAATGGAAGAAATGGAATCATTAATATTCAGTAAGAACAAGGTCTGACCCACGACCTACTTTGACGCATGTAAAATATTCAAACTTGACCGAAAAAAATACACCAAAAACATTTAAATCATCAACATGCATTTGGAAATTTTGAAGCCTTGAAAGAAAGGCTACTTTCTACACATTCCTGTTTTGACATGTATACTCCCCTCATGGTTCTTACCAAATGTCCCCACGCTCTTAAAGGTGAAGGAAGATGGACATTGCTTGCATCTACATCCATCCATAATGACATCATCAAGGGGGCCCCTCGAGACTGGGGAGTTTCATCTGACGATCTAGACAATCATATAATCACTGTCACCCAGAGATACAAATTATACATTATATACACAGTAGGAGGCCACTCATCCAAACACCGGTGACCAAATGCCTACTAGAAGCTCCCCCTACAGGAATGCTCACTAATTTATTGCCGTTCTATGTGAAAAATTCCGTTCGCCGAACATGGAATGTCGTCCAGCGGTTTGTTTCAGTTCTTCTCGCTCCGTGTCAAACCAGAGAGCACAGCTACTATTCAAAAGATAAAGAGTTGTCCTCAACGTCGATGTAAGCTCATCGTCTGTGGTATTGTGTTGAGTGAGAGAAGTTTAGCAAGAGTAGCAGTGCACTGCATTGTAGGAAAGTAGACTACCCACATGTTTTATGAGGACAAGCTGAAGACCTTCCACACCGAAAGTAACAAAGACTTGGACCCACCACTATGAAATATAAACGAATAGCCATTTATGACATAGTTTATCTTTGCGCTTCAATTTATACACCACATATGTTGTTTCTAGGTGACTCAGCTAGCTATGGAGTAATGTATCGTCAATATGACGATGTAAATGATCCCTTCTATAAATAGATAACATGGACAGCGTTTCTACCAACCTCTGTTAGATTCACATTACTAATCAAATGCCAGCGAAGCAATGCAAAAAATCAAATATTTTCCAAGGGGAGCATACCCCGACTCCCCGGATTACTCTATTTGTCCTTCACATTGCAACCCTGACTTGAACATGCAGAGGTTTGGAGAATAATAATATGACATACTTGTGTCTTGTCCCTCAGTTCTGGTGCAATAATCACTATGGCAACACCATATCAGACGGTAATTCCAATAAACTCATCTCATCATAGGGACGGGACACACAAGGCAAAATATCCTGAACAACAAATACTAACAAACGTGCTCACCAACTCAAGGTCGTTCATCGTAGTCATCAGTGCATCAACAACTGCAATATAAAAGCAATAGTAATTACTACATTTTCAACCACATTCCAATTATATCTTGTCCCTCAGTTCTGGTGCCTAGTAATCACCGTGGCAACACCATATCAGACAGTAATTCCAATAAACTCAGCACTTCACAGATAGTGTCAATGGAACTGAGTGTGTACTCATTTTGACAAGAATGAAATTTTGAGATCATTTTTCTATGAAACGGTCAAAAAGTCCCAAATGGATGAAAAAGAGCTTCTTTCGGTTAAAAAGTAGAACAATTTTCTAGGAAAACTAGCAGGACACATTACTGTATGCACCTGTTATGGTAAGGGTCCCTTGGATTTAACCAGGGCATATAATCAAATAGTTCTATACTAAGCAGTCGCACATGGTTGACTATCCAAATGAACTGTCAAGAGTTTTGTTATGATTTCATGCAAGAGGGGAGGGAAAACCAAAAATCAAGTTTAATATTAGGAGTGCGGTGGAACTCGCTAGAATGGATCAACACACTTTTTATAATGGCAGACCCTCCACCTCGAACCAAAAGCTCATATCTTAGCTATAAAGCACAACAGCAGCTGCTTAGCCGCAAATGCTCCCCTCCCCAAGGAAGGAAGCCATGAAGGTATTATCACCAGACAATTTGGCAGTCTCTGATGATCACTGAAGTCACGCATCCTTCACAGGACATCATTCGGCAATTCCTATATTATGACCAATTTCGTCATTGACTGCAGATATACCCACAACCAAGGAGTAGCATGGATAGCTGGCAAGTAACAATTTTATCTTTACCTTGTCCAACAGAACAACAGTCCACCATGTTCATCCACGACACTTCTTCTTGTCGACAGGCTGTATTTAAGATGATATAGAATAATACATACAGTATTAACAGTAATTTTCACCAATGAACACTGTGACCTGATTTGTGAACACCAACTAAATGTGGTTCCTATAAATATAAAGAAACAAATAACAAAAACAAAAAAACTTTTTTTTTCTGATTAATTATGCTTAAAGTTCATGATCTTCCAAGTTTGAATTCAGTCTACTAACTATGGCATGAAACAGTTCCCCTCTGGTAAATATTAAAAATTAATCACTTGGGAAATGTGCATTCCAAACGCATTGTTTATTGCGTGGTGGAGATGAAGTCGTGCATTTAAGAAGCGAAGCCATATACTACTAACTCTGTTTTAGAGCTTCTCACCATTTTTAGGGCTTCCCTGGAACAACTATTGTTTTGACATAGTTCTGGTATACTCGGACCACTCGTGCAAAATCAACCTTCATTCTGGCCATGAAGCTCAAGCCGGGAATTGCTGGATTGCAGTTGGCAAAATGCATTTCAGACCTCTCCCTGAACAAAGGATGTGCCCTCTATCCTGTTACCAGCTCGCCCTAGGGTCATGTGTTCTGTCATCAAGAAGTGAAATCACCTACTGTAGGCCAGACCATGGGTGTGGTTTGCATAATCCACAAATCGGTATGACATAAGAGTGGAGTGCTTTGATGCACGACAGTTCTATGGAATAAGGACAGTAAGTGTCCGTGAAGGCCAGCATCCTCATATAGAGACATTGAAGCCGATTAGGTCCTGCTAGGTCCCAAGCAAATAGTTGGCAACTGACAGGGACAGAGCTTGTGGAGCCTGTCCAAGGTCTCTCACAGAAAATGATAGAAGAAAACCTGGCACCGTGCATAGTATCCATGCACATGCTCTGAAAAAGATCACAGTAACCAGAAAAGAAAGAGAGGTTGTCGTCTATGACCTCATGAGCTCCAAGCGCACTTGACATCTGTATATATGTGATAGGATCTGAGAAAAGGGGTCTATGTACAAAATTAAAAAAAAAATGAGTTAGTGATATATACCAGGTGAAAGAACAAATCAATGCCTATATTTTGGAACTCAAATCATCACTTAATTCCATTCAGATGAAAAGTTATGAAAGCCTGAATGCTAGCCGCTTGAAGCATTCATTTTGAGAAAAATGCATTTTTAATTAACTCTTTGAAAGTGGAGTGGACACTATATATAGTGTCCACTCCACAGTGTCCACAGTAAAATTACTTTGACACATGGGTGGACACTATAGTGTCCCCAAAAGATACAATGCTTTATAAGTGCGTACTGAGCAGCTGCTTGGTTTGCAACTGCAGTTTGTAAGTTCTGTAGAGGAGCTATTGATTTAGTTAAGAGCTTTGTACAGTTTGGCATTTGGCTAGTTATCAGATATACAGCAGATAGCAAGATTAGATAAATATTGTGGTGTGTAACTATGGCTAAATATTATGATACAGCCGAAGTGCTGTTTATGTTGGATGATGATTTTGATGGCTTCATAGAAGAGAATTATAGTGAGGATGATGAGGATCTTGAAGTTTGTGAGGTAGCTGATAGTGTTAGTGTAGTTGGTGGCGAGTGTAGCTACAGTGGTCGCACTTCTGTTGCAAGTAGTTCTGGTGCCAGTACTTCTTGTTCCAGTTCTTCCATCTCCTTTAGCCAGGCATCTGGTGGGTACACTGTAAACATGGAAGGAAAAGAGCCTTTGGAGTTTGCTCAGCTTTTTCTGGACGACAGTATCCCGAGGAGAGTTGTGAATGAAACCAATTTGTATGCTAAGCAATTCATGGCTGCAAATAAAGACTTACTACCTCCATCAAGAGTCAGAGAGTGGAAAAGTTGCTCATCAGTGAAATTATGAAGTTTCTTGCCCTTATCATTGCCATGAGTGTGGACAATAAGCATCGGATTGAGGACCTTCACCACGTCATGCTTGTCCTCGATCTGGCAAGAGACCGATTTTGTCTCATCCTTCGCTTTTTAAAAGCTAAATGACGGGGAAAAGTATGTGCCTAGGGGTCAGTCAAGATATGATGCCCTGTTCAAAATACGGCCACTTATGGAGCATTTACTCGTCAAATTCAAAACCTTTTACCAGCTGGGCTGGGGAGAGAAATATCAGTGGATGAATCAATGATAGGCTTCAAGGGTCGGCTGTAGTTTATCCAGTACATGCCAATGAAGCCTATCAAGTGGGGAATTAAAGCCTATGTCCTGGCAGACTTTGTCTCCCAGTGAAGGATGAGAGCCACTGTGCTACAACAATGGGAATAGGAATGGGAATAACACACGACGTGGTTATGAAGCTAGTGGAAGGGTTGGAGAATAAAGGACACCATTTGTATTGTGACAACTATTACACCAGTCCAGACTTGTTCCTCACCCTAAAAAGTAATGGCTTTGGTGCATGTGGTACAGTTTCGGGTGAACAGCAGGGGGGTACCTGCATGTATCAAGGCCAAAGACAAAATGAAAAAGGGTGAGATCAAGTCTGTAAGTACAAATGGTGTCCTTGCCTTGAAATGGATGGACAAGATAGCTGTGACAATTCTAAGCACTATCCACGATGATAGCACTATACCAAAGAGGAGGAGGACAAGGCTGTCAGCAGCTAGCATGGAGGAGGTTATAAAGCCAACAGCCATTGTCGAGTACAACAGTCACATGGGTGGGGTTGATAAATCCAATCAGCTGATGAGTTACTATACCTTCCAACATAGGACACAGAAATGGTGGAAACGGGCAGCTTTTCATCTCCTCAACCTGGCATTGGTAAATGCATACATAATATATAAAGGGATACCTTTGACTGGCCGAAGAATAACACACCATGCCTTCTTAGTGAAAGTTGCTGTTGGATTTCTTCTGGAGGCAGGACTGTCAGAAGCACAGCTTGATGAAGTGTCCATCCTTCAAAATCATCCAGTGGCTGAACCAGCTAGCTGAGCTGAAATATATACTAGCACTGGCTATAGAATACCTTGGTTTTCTTGGAGGTCTACCAGCACTAGCTAGATGGCTATATATCAGCTACAACTGCCAGCTTCAAGCACTAGCTATAATGTTCATCCAAAAGTGCCAACTTCAAGCGCTAGCTAATTGGTTAGTTATAAAGATGAGCTAAAACTGCCTATACACTTGAAGCGCTTACTACTTGGCTAGCTATAAAGATGGTCTAAACTAATATACCTAGAGATCTAGATACCTTGCTAGCCAAAGATGACCGACAATTATTCACTTTACTAATAGCTAAGCTATATAAATATGATCGACAACTGCCTACTTCGAGCGCTAGCTATAAAATGACTTACAGCTAGCTACCTACAGCTAGCCACCTCGAGTGCTACCTAAAAAGATGACCTATATACAACTAGCTAGTGACCTAGCTAAAACTATCAACTTCGAGCACCTATGTAACAAACTGGTTAGCTCTTCCACATAATAATACTTTGGAGTCTAACTTCACTTGTCTTGCCATCTCAAAAGGTTCTTCTAGGGCAGAAAGTTAGGAGATAGTCTGAATATCACTCGTAAGCGCACCTAAACAAGCCTAAAAATCTGGTGATTTCAATAAACAGTCTCCCGTGCAGGGGAAATTACCTGGGTAACTCCCTTCGCGTTCAAAGAGTTAATAGCTTTTGCAGCTTCCTGTGCACTTGATGAAGCCATTCCTTTGTTAGTTTGTTAACCACGCGATCACTATAGCAGCTAGTAGGAAACCCCCCCATTTTGTGGGAGTTTCCCATCTTTCCGCATACGCGGGCAGTATTTTCTCCGCGTTCCATGGCAACGGAGTTCCGTTAAATGCGTAGCAAGCTTCTAGACCACCAATCTTCTAACCTCACTCTTGCCTGCCTACAAAGAAGCAAGCAGGAGCCTTCAGACTTCTCACAAATGTAAAGGAAAGGTAGTAGATGCCTGTAGTACAAAAATAAATAAATAGTCAAACTATAACATTGAGCTTATTTTGGTCATACCACCAAACCATTTTTCTTTACATAAGACCGCTTTTCTCAGATCCCATCACATATTAGGAAGGTCTTTTGAGCAGATGTGGGACTTATATTCAAGAAGGAAATGATCGTCAAAAGCATTCGCTCTTGGGACGACAACCAGATGAAGAATGCTGAACGCCTTGGGAAGGAATCCACAAGCGAATACCCTTTCTCCAAGGACAATTTTAGGGAAGGTCAGGCGAGTTCCGACAGTAGCTGCATATATAGACGACTATGTGTTCATTAGAAGTACAGCATAGAAGACAAATACCTGAATCAAGCTCAGGTAGATCAAGCATTCCAATGGTAAAGCCAATCATGTGTTTGAGGACAGCTGAATATTGATGTATGCACTTACATCTTGACCGAGCACACCATTTACTATCATGTTCCATCCAACACAGGTGCTGTCTGTTGACCAGGAAAAGCAAAGATGCTCCCAATAAACTACCTACACTAAGACGCTTCAGGGAAATGTTGTCCAATGAAAACAACAAAAGAGACAGTAACAGAAGGGAGGAAAGTCCGTCGTCAGTGACACATCAGATCCGGTCTATCAAGATTTTGCGCACCAGATGGCTCAGCAGGGAGAAGACTTGGAAGACCTTGGACGATGGTGAGTTGGCAGACATGGATTGTGAGCTGTTGAAGAAAGAACACGAGGAACTTGTCCATGACTCACCTCACCATCAGAAGGACTGCATGTGCTGTGCAAGACCTGGAACAAAGAAATGTCTCGGTATGTATAAAAGTATCCGGGTCCAAGTGGTGTGATGGCTACCTGGGAGAAAATGCATCCATTCTTAACACTTACACGGCGTCTATTGAAAACGTCACAATAATCGTACGTGCGTTATTACAACCGGAAGCAATCGTCTGGGTGCGGCATTGTTTTTTTAAACCTTGTGCGATCGCATGGGGAAGAAACGGTCTGTTGTTAGTTGCTCCTACGGCATATTTACTACTCCAAAATTGACCAAACAACAGAGACAGGTCCAGGGAACATTGGTTATCTCAGCAAACTGTAAGTATTCGATAGCCAGTTAAAAAAAACCCATCGTATTGACGCTTTTGTTATACCTTTGTTTAGAAACTAGTCATGGTAGCTTCTACGCTATTTTTGTATGTTAGTCGGCTGCTTAGACTATGCAAAGTATGCTAGATTTGTCTGTATGCTGTGTGGTAGCTATAGGATTGGCAATTTAGGTTGGTGGGAGCTATTTTTGTTACATTGTGTACTAAAACTTACCTGGATATATAGCTATCTAGCTAGAACAAGATTGTCAGCAGCAAAAATCCATTTGAATACCTTGCTAGATCAAGTACAATGTTTTATAAGAAGATAATTGAATAACAATATAGTCATGAGTTCACTGTGTTGCTCTTGGTTTCTTCAGGATCTTGGCTGTGTGGTACTCTTTGAAGCACTCTTCTGGATGTAGATGTGGGTGGTCAGAGACAGTAGTACACTGAGCCTGAGCGAACCGTAAGTGGCCTGTTTACGATCAGAATTTGTGTATTAATATTTGTTTCACGCACTACTAGGTCAAAAACCTCGTCTGCAAAGAACAGGTGAAGAAATATCCTTGGGCTCAACATCATCATCTGGAAAATTTGAACCAGGAGTTTCTACGCTCGGTGGGGCTCATAATGTTGTCAACTTTTCTTTGCACCTGACAAGCCCACTTGAAGAATTTCCACTCGTATGGCCAGTTTCCACATCCATTTCCCCATCAGTCTCATCTACACTACTGCTGCCATTAGCATCTTCCATTTCTTCAGGGGCCGGCCATTCTTCCACATCATCTAGTTCATCTTCTTCCAATATCATCTAGTTCATTTCTTCCACATCATCCAGTTCACTGTCACTTTCAAAGTCATTCTCAATATCAGAAAGAGCCTCCAATACTGCCTGCAGATCCATATTTGTGTTTGTTTTGGATAAAAATACACACCATGTTTCTTATTTGCATCTGGCAATGAACCACGAAATAAAACGCCTGTTTTTTTAAATAATTTTTATGTTATTCATGGAGATGGTGATGCATTCCCAAGTTTGATTATAAACCCATCAACCTTACCTAGTAAGTACAGACTATAAAACAGACAATCCACGGAGCTATGCAACAAGAAATATCATGTCACAGATGCTGTGACACATGCACCGCCAGCGGTAAATTGCTTGTCACAGATGCTGTGACACACGCATACGTGGGGTGGATTGCTGTGTCACATACGCCGTGTAAGAGTTAATGAATTTTCTTCGTGCTTGCCCCTTCCTCAACCACCTCACACGGAGGTCAAAGGTGAATTCATCCCAAACTTACTATACATTATTGCAACCAACGTTACACCATAGGAGCAATGTGGAGAAGCCAAGCTTAAACATCCTGATAAGCATGATGCTTATCTCAACAGATGTAGCAAGTAACTGCACGGATGACTACATATCTACAACAGATGGAGGAGTTGGCACTGCCCATCCTATTCTATCTAAGAACTACTTGACGAGAACCATTTTGTATCAATAAGTCCTCGACCATTTCTCATCGCTACTCATCATTAAATAGACTCTCTCGGGTGAGCCATAGCATATGTAGCTCTGGACGGGGGCTCAAACCCAGGACCGATGACGAATATGGCCTCACCCCCACGGGCACCCCCTCCCATTGATGACACCATCACAAGCGTGCTCCAAACAACGAGTTGTCACACACGCACACAACACTAGGCAGCATAACAATAACTACACATTAATTAAGGGGGGGACGATGCTAAATTTAATTTTTTTATTTTATTTTTTACCTGTGGTTACAATTTTAGAGCTCCGTAGATTCTGCAAACTTCATGGTATGGACTTGATATATAGCTCAAAAGATAGGCTCTCTGTGTGCTCTCTTTTGATAAAAATGCTTCATTAGGTATAACTATAGGCAAGTTACTAGACCCTAAAGCGGAGGGACTTCAAAAATCTGAATCGCCGCAACCTCCACAGAAACCACTCCGAGTTGCGAAGTGCAATCAACGCCCTCAATTTTGCACCCACGTGTCTGACCAGGTAATAATTTTTAACGCCTATTCAAAAGAGTGACTGCGTGCTCTAGAGCTTCCTCTAGCCACTCGTACCATTTTCAATTTTTTTTTTGCACTTCGCAACTCGGAGTGGTTTCTGTGGAGGTTGCGGCGATTCAGATTTTTGAGGTCCCTCCCCTGTAGCCAATCTCTTTGAGTTAAAGACAACATAAGGGCGAGGAAGCAATGCAGAAACCTGTGGAGGCTACCAAGAAGCACAGATCAGGGATGTTGATGTCTGAAGCAAGGCATGCTATGGAAGTATGGAAGAAGGATGAGCCTATGAAGCCAGTGGATTCCAACTCATCCAAGAGTTGGACATGTTCCACCTTCCTTCTCTGACCGGCTTTTCTTAAAGCCGTGATGATTTCAAGCCTTCACACCCCCAACACCTAACACCCAGCTGGTGCTGGAGCTATCCTGTTTTGAAAGGACCCCCTTCACTTGAGAGCCTGATCTGAAAAAATAGCAAAAATACCTACCCTTGTATATAGACTACTAGAGAATGTCTTTTGTTGCATGGACGGGATATCTTCAAGGGATTTGGGATATCTTCACCGGACTCAGGCTGCCAGACACACCAAACATACTCATTTGCATACTCTTTGTATTATTATATGTCTGTTATATTCCCTCTCTTTCCCACCTTCTACATTGCACTAGTGACAGGATCCCCAAGACTTGGTCTGCACAAGAACAACAACAAAAAAAGAAGCTTCCGATGCAAGAATTTCTCTCCAACGGACACGCTTGACCACATACTCATTTTTTTAGAGCTTAATGAAGACACTCGTCCCGTAGATCAGAACTCCTCGAGCCACAGCTACCAATTTCAACCATCTAGCAATGAACATCTCGATCAGCTTGAAATTTACTCTCTCATTTTTCCACTTGGTGCTCTATCCTTCATTAGCCTTCCTGATGAAGGACAGAGCACCCCATATATTGAGAAGTAAATTTCAAGGGCTAGGGCTAGCTTCATTTATCTATAATTTTGTGAATTAATAAATTAAAAACAAACTGACAATTACAAAAACAAAAAATAACCATAAAAACTCATTACTTGTCCTGTTCGGGTGCCTAGCAATCACTATGGTAACAACATATCAGATAGTAATTCCAATAAACTTATCTCATCGCAGGGACACACACAAGAAATGGAATCATTAATATTCAGTAAGAACAAGGTCTGACCCACGACCTACTTTGACGCATGTAAAATATTCAAACTTGACCGAAAAAAATACACCAAAAACATTTAAATCATCAACATGCATTTGGAAATTTTGAAACCTTGAAAGAAAGGCTACTTTCTACACATTCCTGTTTTGACATGTATACTCCCCTCATGGTTCTTACCAAATGTCCCCACGCTCTTAAAGGTGAAGGAAGATGGACATTGCTTGCATCTACATCCATCCATAATGACATCATCAAGGGGGCCCCTCGAGACTGGGGAGTTTCATCTGACGATCTAGACAATCATATAATCACTGTCACCCAGAGATACAAATTGTACATTATATACACAGTAGGAGGCCACTCATCCAAACACCGGTGACCAAATGCCTACTAGAAGCTCCCCCTACAGGAATGCTCACTAATTTATTGCCGTTCTATGTGAAAAATTCCGTTCGCCGAACATGGAATGTCGTCCAGCGGTTTGTTTCAGTTCTTCTCGCTCCGTGTCAAACCAGAGAGCACAGCTACTATTCAAAAGATAAAGAGTTGTCCTCAACGTCGATGTAAGCTCATCGTCTTTGGTATTGTGTTGAGTGAGAGAAGTTTAGCAAGAGTAGCAGTGCACTGCATTGTAGGAAAGTAGACTACCCACATGTTTTATGAGGACAAGCTGAAGACCTTCCACACCGAAAGTAACAAAGACTTGGACCCACCACTATGAAATATAAACGAATAGCCATTTATGACATAGTTTATCTTTGCGCTTCAATTTATACACCACATATGTTGTTTCTAGGTGACTCAGCTAGCTATGGAGTAATGTATCGTCAATATGACGATGTAAGTGATTCCTTCTATAAATAGATAACATGGACAGCGTTTCTACCAACCTCTGTTAGATTCACATTACTAATCAAATGCCAGCGAAGCAATGCAAAAAATCAAATATTTTCCAAGGGGAGCATACCCCGACTCCCCGACACGCCAGATTACTCTATTTCTCCTTCACATTGCAACCCTGACTTGAACATGCAGAGAGGTTTGGAGAATAATAATATGACATACTTGTGTCTTGTCCCTCAGTTCTGGTGCAATAATCACTATGGCAACACCATATCAGACGGTAATTCCAATAAACTCATCTCATCATAGGGACACACAAGGCAAAATATCCTGAACTCCAAATACTAACAAACGTGCTCACCAACTCAAGGTCGTTCATCATAGTCATCAGTGCATCAACAACTGCAATATAAAAGCAATAGTAATTACTACATTTTCAACCACATTCCAATTATATCTTGTCCCTCAGTTCTGGTGCCTAGTAATCACCGTGGCAACACCATATCAGACAGTAATTCCAATAAACTCAGCACTTCACAGATAGTGTCAATGGAACTGAGTGTGTACTCATTTTGATAAGAATGAAATTTTGAGATCATTTTTCTATGAAACGGTCAAAAAGTCCCAAATGGATGAAAAAGAGCTTCTTTCGGTTAAAAAGTAGAACAATTTTCTAGGAAAACTAGCAGGACACATTACTGTATGCACCTGTTATGGTAAGGGTCCCTTGGATTTAACCAGGGCATATAATCAAATAGTTCTATACTAAGCAGTCGCACATGGTTGACTATCCAAATGAACTGTCAAGAGTTTTGTTATGATTTCATGCAAGAGGGGAGGGAAAACCAAAAATCAAGTTTAATATTAGGAGTGCGGTGGAACTCGCTAGAATGGATCAACACACTTTTTATAATGGCAGACCCTCCACCTCGAACCAAAAGCTCATATCTTAGCTATAAAGCACAACAGCAGCTGCTTAGCCGCAAATGCTCCCCTCCCCAAGGAAGGAAGCCATGAAGGTATTATCACCAGACAATTTGGCAGTCTCTGATGATCACTGAAGTCACGCATCCTTCACAGGACATCATTCGGCAATTCCTATATTATGACCAATTTCGTCATTGACTGCAGATATACCCACAACCAAGGAGTAGCATGGATAGCTGGCAAGTAACAATTTTATCTTTACCTTGTCCAACAGAACAACAGTCCACCATGTTCATCCACGACACTTCTTCTTGTCGACAGGCTGTATTTAAGATGATATAGAATAATACATACAGTATTAACAGTAATTTTCACCAATGAACACTGTGACCTGATTTGTGAACACCAACTAAATGTGGTTCCTATAAATATAAAGAAACAAATAACAAAAACAAAAAAACTTTTTTTTTCTGATTAATTATGCTTAAAGTTCATGATCTTCCAAGTTTGAATTCAGTCTACTAACTATGGCATGAAACAGTTCCCCTCTGGTAAATATTAAAAATTAATCACTTGGGAAATGTGCATTCCAAACGCATTGTTTATTGCGTGGTGGAGATGAAGTCGTGCATTTAAGAAGCGAAGCCATATACTACTAACTCTGTTTTAGAGCTTCTCACCATTTTTAGGGCTTCCCTGGAACAACTATTGTTTTGACATAGTTCTGGTATACTCGGACCACTCGTGCAAAATCAACCTTCATTCTGGCCATGAAGCTCAAGCCGGGAATTGCTGGATTGCAGTTGGCAAAATGCATTTCAGACCTCTCCCTGAACAAAGGATGTGCCCTCTATCCTGTTACCAGCTCGCCCTAGGGTCATGTGTTCTGTCATCAAGAAGTGAAATCACCTACTGTAGGCCAGACCATGGGTGTGGTTTGCATAATCCACAAATCGGTATGACATAAGAGTGGAGTGCTTTGATGCACGACAGTTCTATGGAATAAGGACAGTAAGTGTCCGTGAAGGCCAGCATCCTCATATAGAGACATTGAAGCCGATTAGGTCCTGCTAGGTCCCAAGCAAATAGTTGGCAACTGACAGGGACAGAGCTTGTGGAGCCTGTCCAAGGTCTCTCACAGAAAATGATAGAAGAAAACCTGGCACCGTGCATAGTATCCATGCACATGCTCTGAAAAAGATCACAGTAACCAGAAAAGAAAGAGAGGTTGTCGTCTATGACCTCATGAGCTCCAAGCGCACTTGACATCTGTATATATGTGATAGGATCTGAGAAAAGGGGTCTATGTACAAAATTAAAAAAAAATGAGTTAGTGATATATACCAGGTGAAAGAACAAATCAATGCCTATATTTTGGAACTCAAATCATCACTTAATTCCATTCAGATGAAAAGTTATGAAAGCCTGAATGCTAGCCGCTTGAAGCATTCATTTTGAGAAAAATGCATTTTTAATTAACTCTTTGAAAGTGGAGTGGACACTATATATAGTGTCCACTCCACAGTGTCCACAGTAAAATTACTTTGACACATGGGTGGACACTATAGTGTCCCCAAAAGATACAATGCTTTATAAGTGCGTACTGAGCAGCTGCTTGGTTTGCAACTGCAGTTTGTAAGTTCTGTAGAGGAGCTATTGATTTAGTTAAGAGCTTTGTACAGTTTGGCATTTGGCTAGTTATCAGATATACAGCAGATAGCAAGATTAGATAAATATTGTGGTGTGTAACTATGGCTAAATATTATGATACAGCCGAAGTGCTGTTTATGTTGGATGATGATTTTGATGGCTTCATAGAAGAGAATTATAGTGAGGATGATGAGGATCTTGAAGTTTGTGAGGTAGCTGATAGTGTTAGTGTAGTTGGTGGCGAGTGTAGCTACAGTGGTCGCACTTCTGTTGCAAGTAGTTCTGGTGTCAGTACTTCTTGTTCCAGTTCTTCCATCTCCTTTAGCCAGGCATCTGGTGGGTACACTGTAAACATGGAAGGAAAAGAGCCTTTGGAGTTTGCTCAGCTTTTTCTGGACGACAGTATCCCGAGGAGAGTTGTGAATGAAACCAATTTGTATGCTAAGCAATTCATGGCTGCAAATAAAGACTTACTACCTCCATCAAGAGTCAGAGAGTGGAAAAGTTGCTCGTCAGTGAAATTATGAAGTTTCTTGCCCTTATCATTGCCATGAGTGTGGACAATAAGCATCGGATTGAGGACCTTCACCACGTCATGCTTGTCCTCGATCTGGCAAGAGACCGATTTTGTCTCATCCTTCGCTTTTTCCAGCTAAATGACGGGGAAAAGTATGTGCCTAGGGGTCAGTCAAGATATGATGCCCTGTTCAAAATACGGCCACTTATGGAGCATTTACTCGTCAAATTCAAAACTTTTTACCAGCTGGGCAGAGAAATATCAGTGGATGAATCAATGATAGGCTTCAAGGGTCGGCTGTAGTTTATCCAGTACATGCCAATGAAGCCTATCAAGTGGGGAATTAAAGCCTATGTCCTGGCAGACTTTGTCTCCCAGTGAAGGATGAGAGCCACTGTGCTACAACAATGGGAATAGGAATGGGAATAACACACGACGTGGTTATGAAGCTAATGGAAGGGTTGGAGAATAAAGGACACCATTTGTACTGTGACAACTATTACACCAGTCCAGACTTGTTCCTCACCCTAAAAAGTAATGGCTTTGGTGCATGTGGTACAGTTTCGGGTGAACAGCAGGGGGGTACCTGCATGTATCAAGGCCAAAGACAAAATGAAAAAGGGTGAGATCAAGTCTATAAGTACAAATGGTGTCCTTCCCTTGAAATGGATGGACAAGAGAGCTGTGACCATTCTAAGCACTATCCACGATGATAGCACTATACCAAAGAGGAGGAGGACAAGGCTGTCAGCAGCTAGCATGGAGGAGGTTATAAAGCCAATAGCCATTGTCGAGTGACTCACTGATGTGTGTGGATGTAGATGAGTCTAGAGTGACTGCACCAGTGACTGACTGCACCAGTGACTGACTGCACCAGTGACTCACTGATGTGTACAGTCACATGGGTGGGGTTGATCAGCTGATGAGTTACTATACCTTCCAACATAGGACACAGAAATGGTGGAAACGGGCAGCTTTTCATCTCCTCAACCTGGCATTGGTAAATGCATACATAATATATAAAGGGATACCTTTGACTGGCCGAAGAATAACACACCATGCCTTCTTAGTGAAGGTTGCTGTTGGATTTCTTCTGGAGGCAGGCCTGAGAGAAGCACAGCTTGATGAAGTGTCCATCCTTCAAAATCATCCAGTGGCTGAACCAGCTAGCTGAGCTGAAATATATACTAGCACTGGCTATAGAATACCTTGGTTTTCTTGGAGGTCTATAGCTACCTCCAGCACTAAAAACTATCAACTTCGAGCACCTATGTAACAAACTGGTTAGCTCATCCACATAATACTTACTTGGAGTCTAACTTCACTTGTCTTGCCATCTCAAAAGGTTCTTCTAGCCTTGTGTTGGGTAGAAAGTTAGGAGTAGTCTGAATATCACTTGTAAGCGCACCTAAACAAGCCTAAAAAATACAAAACAAAACCAATTAAAAATCAGGTGATTTCAATAAACAGCGTGCAGGGGAAATTACCTGGGTAACTCCCTTCCGTAAAAAAGAGTTAATGGCTTTTGCAGCACTTGATAAAGCCATTCCTTTGTTAGTTTGTTAACCACGTACTACTATAACCACGTACCACTATAGCAGCTAGTAGGAAATCCCCCATTTTGTGGGAGTTTCCCATCTTTCCGCATACGCTGGCAGTATTTTCTCCGCGTTCCACGGCAAAACGGAGTTCCGTTAAACGTGTATCAAGCTTCTAGACCACCAATCTTCTAACCTCACTCTTGCCTGCCTACAAAGAAGCAAGCAGGAGCCTTCAGACTTCTCACAAATGTAAAGGAAAGGTAGTAGATGCCTGTAGTACAAAATAAAAATAAAAATAGTCAAACTATAACTTTGAGCTTATTTTGGTCATACCACCAAACCATTTTTCTCTATAAGACCCCTTTTCACAGATTCTATCAATCCACAAGCGAATACCCTTGCTCCAAGGACAATTTTAGGGAAGGTCAGGCGAGTTGCGACAGTAGCTGCATATATAGACGACTTGATTAGAAGTACAGCATAGAAGACAAATACCTGAATCAAGCTCAGGTAGATCAAGCATTCCAATGGTAAAGACAATCATGTGTTTGAGGACAACTGAATATTGATGTATGCACTTACATCTTGACCAAAGCTGAATATTGATGTATGCACTTACATCTTGACCAAAGCTGAATATTGATGTATGCACTTACATCTTGACCAAAGCTGAATATTGATGTATGCACTTACATCTTGACCAAAGCTGAATATTGATGTATGCACTTACATCTTGACCAAAGCTGAATATTGATGTATGCACTTACATCTTGACCAAAGCTGAATATTGATGTATGCACTTACATCTTGACCAAAGCTGAATATTGATGTATGCACTTACATCTTGACCAAAGCTGAATATTGATGTATGCACTTACATCTTGACCAAGCACATGAATCGCAAGCACACCATTTACTATCATGTTCCATCCAACACAGGTGCTGTCTGTTGACCAGGAAAAGCAAAGATGCTCCCAATAAACTACCTACACCAAGACACTTCAGGGAAATGTTGTCCAATGAAAACAACTAAAGAGACGGGCACAGAAGGGAGGAAAGTCCGTCGTCAGTGACACATCAGATCCGGTCTATCAAGATTTTGCGCACCAGATGGCTCTGCAGGGAGAAGACTTGGAAGACCTTGGACGATGGCGAGTTGGCAGACATGGATTGTGAGCGGTTGAAGAAAGAACACGAGGAACTTGTCCATGACTCACCTCACCATCAGAAGGACTGCATGTGCTGTGCAAGACCTGGAACAAAGAAATGTCTCGGTATGTATAAAAGTATCCGGTTCCAAGTGGTGTGATGGCTACCTGGGAGAAAATGCATCCATTCTTAACACTTACACGGCGTCAATTGAAAACGTCACAATAATCGTACGTGCGTTACATAACCGGAAGCAATCGTCTGGGTGCGGCATTGTTTTTTTAAACCTTGTGCGATCGCATGGGGAAGAAACGGTCTGTTGTTAGTTGCTCCTACGGCATATTTACTACTCCAAAATTGACCAAACAACAGAGACAGGTCCAGGGAACATTGGTTATCTCAGCAAACTGTAAGTATTCGATAGCCAGTTTTAAAAAACCCATCGTATTGACGCTTTTGTTATACCTTTGTTTAGAAACTAGTCATGGTAGCTTCTACGCTATTTTTGTATGTTAGTCGGCTGCTTAGACTATGCAAAGTATGCTAGATTTGTCTGTATGCTGTGTGGTTGCTATAGGATTGGCAATTTAGGTTGGTGGGAGCTATTTTTGTTACATTGTGTACTAAAACTTACCTGGATATATAGCTATCTAGCTAGAACAAGATTGTCAGCAGCAAAAATCCATTTGTAGTATCCTAAAATTAGCCATATTTAGATCCAATCTAAGAAATAATTTTAAACAAGCTGGTTTCAACTGATTTTGGTAAGTATGGGTGTCAAGACTTACCAAAAAAAAGTAAGGTGGGGTAGGGGGTGGGGAAAACTTTTGGGGGGTCAAAAGGTCATCGATCGCCCCAAAATTGTAAAACATTGTATCTCGACAACTAAATACCCAACATTTTTTATCTTGGTGTCAAAATGCTCAGAATTGTACCATGATGATGCACAAAAAATCTGGGATCCTTTAGGACCAACTCTTGAGAGATGTTTGTGGGTGTTATCTGTATTGAGAGTAGTTGTGGCTTGTGGTCAGGTTTGCTTAGAAACCTGCAGGATCTTGCACAAAACCTGCATGATCCTGTCCAGCTTGCACCCTTTGATGGGAGTTGGTGGTTTGTGCAGGATTCTCCAAGAACATTATGTGTGCTGCGTTTGTCTATAAAAGGACTAGACATTGGCATAAGGTTGGTATCTTACTCCATTCGAGCAAAATGGAAAGGAGGTGTGAGATTTGTACTGAGGACTCATCAGAAGCAGGAAAGCTACAGAAGTTGTACACTAAGGGCTATGAGAACCTAATTGAGCATTGTAGACATCAGCGACTCTTCCTTGTTAGAGCGATTGGAAAGAAAATGGACTAGCAACATTCCTATGACCGTCCATCAAAGATGCAGAGCCCTTTTCATGCAAAAGGAGCCTGATGTTGAAGAACAGGAGCATGAACCACGCCCTAAACGTCAAAAAGTGTCACAATCTGTAAATGACGATAATGGTAAGAGTCACTTGAATTTCCCATAATCTTATTGCAATCCCCTACATAACATGCATACAATATTATACTGTTGATTTGGCTAACTTAGTCCAGATAATAATTTCAGACCGGGGTCCTACACAATTTCCGTACAGTGAAAGATGTATCATCTGCAATGAGGACATCCATTACTCCAATGAGCAATTTTCTGGACAGTTTTCTGACCAGACTATCGAAGAAACCCTTATGCGAAAAGCAAAATCAAATGGTGGTTTAACAAGAGGAAGGATGCGTAACGAGAATTCTGTGAAAGTATGGGCTGGCACATTTTCACATCTCAAGCTTCTAGGGGACCTGATGGAGGAAATGATTGGTGGGAAGCGGAGTAAGAGGACACACAAAGACCTTGGAGCTAAGCATATGGAAAACGACAGACAATGCGTCAAGTTCATTTCTGAATGGTTTTCGACCCACAACCCCTTCACAAAGGTTAGTATGTATGTGTTTCATGCACTGATAGTTGTGCAGACATCATTCTAGATTTCAATTGACATTTCAAAGTTATCACACAACGATTGCATCTATGTATGTCATTTCAGGTACATAATCCCATGACCATTGCTTCACTGTCTAGTGGAGGGACTACCACCGACAAGTCAGCTGTCAACTGCGAAGATGCAGTGAGGATAGGGAAAGAAATGCAGAAGGATCTTGATGATGAGTCACCTGTTAAAAGCATGAAGACATCAAACAAATGCAAAAATCTGGCTGCCCTTCAGAAGAAAGTAAGAATAGGAGACAAGAAGGTGTACATCGAAAAGACCCTACTCTTTAATAGGTTGATCATCATGGCAGAGAGAGATGAAGGGATTGAAGAGATATTCCGCTTTGAACTGACACCTGTCCCGGCGTCTCTCTTCACTATGGATCGTATGATGAGGAAACCCCCAAAGCATGAGTTTGGAAGGATGCTCAAGGAAACAACAACAAAACTTGACTTGGACATGAACAACAAAATGCATGTTGTTGATGGAGGATGGCTACTTCATCAGGTAAAGTGGGCCAGCGGTGCAACCATCAAGACCATAGTTACTACCTATGCCAGGTATGTTACAGCCAAATTCAAGGATTCTACTGTAGTCTTTGATGGCTATGGGGAAGAAGCATCATCGAAAGATCATGAACATATGCGGCGGATGGCTGGGAAGAAGGTTTCTCGGGACTTAAGGGTTACACCAGAATTGACTATATCATGTGACAGAGAAGTTTTCCTGGCAAATGAGAAGAACAAAGGAGCTCTAATCATGATACTGTCTACAGAGATGGCAAACCACAATATTGTTGTACGTCAAGCAAAAGATGATGGTGACACGCTCATTGTAAAGACTGCATTGGACTTGGTCACAAGTGTGAATACCCCAGTTGTCGTTGTCGCACAAGACACTGATATATTGGTTTTGCTCTGTTATCACCGGCCAAGCAACTGTTCTAATTTGTACTTGCAATCAGATGTTGATGGTCTTTATGACATCTCTACTATAGACGTTGTTGACCAGGAAGAGTTCCTCTTCAAGTACGGCTGGTCTGGAAACGACACTGTTTCATGCATTCATGGACATACCAAATGTGCTCTCTACAAATGCAAATTCCCTGCCAGTGTCATCACTGCATTTACAAGTATGACTTCAACTGAATCCACTATTCGAACAGCTGGATTAAAAGCAATGCAGATCACATACGGCTGTGGGGATACTCATCTTGAAAAGGCTCGCTATCTGAAGTTCCAGAAGCAAGCATCAAAGGGTAAAATCGACCCCGATCGCTTACCTCCAACGGAAAATGCAACAGCACAGCATTCCCTTCGTGTACATCTTCAAGTTGTGGTATGGAAGCATCTAAACACCACTGTTCTAAAGCCAATTGGAAGAGGATGGGAGTTAGATAGCAATGGAAAACTCAGACCGAAGATGCTGTCCATTCCTATTGCCCCAGACAACCTTCTGAAAGGAATTTGCTGCAACTGCAAGGAAGGGGAGAGGCAGTGCCAAACCATGAAATGCAGCTGCATGAGAGCTGGCATGTCATGTGTTTCTGCATGTGGTGTGTGCTGTGGACACTGTTCTAATGGAGCAGATGTAGAGGAACTTGGTAGCGATGAAGAGGAAAATGACTAAATATGTTATAGCTATGCTGTAATCAGTATTTCAATTATTTGTTTACTACTTGATTCTTTGCACTTGATTCTTTGATGCATTGTTTGACACCATGCAGCTTCAAAATTATGATAAATAATATTATGCCATGTCAATGACACTTTTTGACCTTTGACCTCACATTTGGAGGTCAAGGTTTGGTAACTAAGGGTCCAAAAAAAATTGGGGGGGGGGCCCTTCTTGCATAATTCTGTGCATTTTGACACCAGGATCAACCACATGACCTTGTTTTGTTACCGAGATACAAGTTTAAGTGATTTAGGCCGGGGATAAATGACCTTTAACCCCAGAAAAAGTTTTCCCCAACCCCTACCCCACCTTACTTTTTTTTGGTAAATCTTGACACCCATACCTACTAAAATCAGTTGAAACCAGCTTGTTTAAAATTATTTTCTAGTTGAGATTTAAGTTAGGGATACTATTGAATACCTTGCTAGATCAAGTACAATGTTTTATAAGAAGATAATTGAATAACAATATAGTCATGAGTTCACTGTGTTGCTCTTGGTTTCTTCCGGATCTTGGCTGTGTGGTACTCTTTGAAGCACTCTTCTGGATGTAGATGTGGGTGGTCAGAGACAGTAGTACACTGAGCCTGAGCGAACCGTAAGTGGCCTGTTTACGATCAGAATTTGTGTATTAATATTTGTTTCACGCACTACTAGGTCAAAAACCTCGTCTGCAAAGAACAGGTGAAGAAATATCCTTGGGCTCAACATCATCATCTGGAAAATTTGAACCAGGAGTTTCTACGCTCGGTGGGGCTCATAATGTTGTTAACTTCTTTGCACCTGACAAGCCCACTTGAAGAATTTCCACATCCATTTCCCCATCAGTCTCATCTACACTACTGCTGCCATTAGCATCTTCCATTTCTTCAGGGGCCGGCCATTCTTCCACATCATATAGTTCATCTTCTTCCAATATCATCTAGTTCATTTCTTCCACATCATCCAGTTCACTGTCACTTTCAAAGTCATTCTCAATATCAGAAAGAGCCTCCAATACTGCCTGCAGATCCATATTTGTGTTTGTTTTGGATAAAAATACACACCATGTTTCTTATTTGCATCTGGCAATGAACCACGAAATAAAACGCCTGTTTTTTAAAATAATTTTTATGTTATTCATGGAGATGGTGATGCATTCCCAAGTTTGATTATAAACCCATCAACCTTACCTAGTAAGTACAGACTATAAAACAGACAATCCACGGAGCTATGCAACAAGAAATATCATGTCACAGATGCTGTGACACATGCACTGCCAGCGGTAAATTGCTTGTCACGGATGCTGTGACACACGCATACGTGGGGTGGATTGTAGTGTCACAAACGCCGTGACAAACGCAGTGTAATAGTTAATGAATTTTCTTCGTGCTTGCCCCATCCTCAACCACCTCACACGGAGGTCAAAGGTGAATTCATCCCAAACTTACTATACATTATTGCAACCAACGTTACACCATAGGAGCAATGTGGAGAAGCCAAGCTTAAACATCCTGATAAGCATGATGCTTATCTCAACAGATGTAGCAAGTAACTGCACGGATGACTACATATCTACAACAGATGGAGGAGTTGGCACTGCCCATCCTATTCTATCTAAGAACTACTTGACGAGAACCATTTTGTATCAATAAGTCCTCGACCATTTCTCATCGCTACTCATCATTAAATAGACTCTCTCGGGTGAGCCATAGCATATGTAGCTCTGGACGGGGGCTCAAACCCAGGACCGATGACGAATATGGCCTCACCCCCACGGGCGCCCCCTCCCATTGATGACACCATCACAAGCGTGCTCCAAACAATGAGTTGTCACACACGCACACAACACTAGGCAGCATAACAATAACTACACATTAATTAAGGGGGGGACGAAGCTAAATTTTTTTAATTAAAAAAAAAAATTTACCTGTGGTTACAACTTTAGAGCTCCGTAGATTCTGCAAACTTCATGGTATGGACTTGATATATAGCTCAAAAGATAGGCTCTCTGTGTGCTCTCTTTTGATAAAAATGCTTCATTAGGTATAACTATAGGCAAGTTACTAGACCCTAAAGCGGAGGGACTTCAAAAATCTGAATCGCTGCAACCTCCACAGAAACCACTCCGAGTTGCGAAGTGCAATCAACGCCCTCAATTTTGCACCCACGTGTCTGACCAGGTAATAATTTTTAACGCCTATTCAAAAGAGTGACTGCGTGCTCTAGAGCTTCCTCTAGCCACTCGTACCATTTTCAAATTTTTTTTGGCACTTCGCAACTCAGAATGGTTTCTGTGGAGGTTGCGGCAATTCAGATTTTTGAGGTCCCTCCCCTGTAGCCAATCTCTTTGAGTTAAAGACAACATAAGGGCGAGGAAGCAATGCAGAAACCTGTGGAGGCTACCAAGAAGCACAGATCAGGGATGTTGATGTCTGAAGCAAGGCATGCTATGGAAGAAGGATGAGCCTATGAAGCCAGTGGATTCCAACTCATCCAAGAGTTGGACATGTTCCACCTTCCTTCTCTGACCGGCTTTTCTTAAAGCCTTGATGACCTTCACACCCCCAACACCTAACACCCAGCTGGTGCTATCCTGTTTTGAAAGGACCCCCTTCACTTGAGAGCCTGATCTGAAAAAATAGCAAAAATACCTACCCTTGTATATAGACTACTAGAGAATGTCTTTTGTTGCATGGACGGGATATCTTCAAGGGATTTGGGATATCTTCACCGGACTCAGGCTGCCAGACACACCAAACATACTCATTTGCATACTCTTTGTATTATTATATGTCTGTTATATTCCCTCTCTTTCCCACCTTCTACATTGCACTAGTGACAGGATCCCCAAGACTTGGTCTGCACAAGAACAACAGCAATAAAAAAAGAAGCTTCCGATGCAAGAATTTCTCTCCAACGGACCACATACTCATTTTTTTAGAGCTTAATGAAGACACTCGTCCCGTAGATCAGAACTCCTCGAGCCACAGCTACCAATTTCAACCATCTAGCAATGAACTTCTCGATCAGCTTGAAATTTACTCTCTCATTTTTCCACTTGGTGCTCTATCCTTCATTAGCCTTCCTGATGAAGGACAGAGCACCCCATATATTGAGAAGTAAATTTCAAGGGCTAGGGCTAGGGCTAGCTTCATTTATCTATAATTTTGTGAATTAATAAATTAAAAACAAACTGACAATTACAAAAACAAAAAATAACCATAAAAACTCATTACTTGTCCTGTTCGGGTGCCTAGCAATCACTATGGTAACAACATATCAGATAGTAATTCCAATAAACTTATCTCATCGCAGGGACACACACAAGAAATGGAATCATTAATATTCAGTAAGAACAAGGTCTGACCCACGACCTACTTTGACGCATGTAAAATATTCAAACTTGACCGGAAAAAATACACCAAAAACATTTAAATCATCAACATGCATTTGGAAATTTTGAAGCCTTGAAAGAAAGGCAACTTTCTACACATTCCTGTTTTGACATGTATACTCCCCTCATGGTTCTTACCAAATGTCCCCACGCTCTTAAAGGTGAAGGAAGATGGACATTGCTACATCCATCCATAATGACATCATCAAGGGGGCCCCTCGAGACTGGGGAGTTTCATCTGACGATCTAGACAATCATATAATCACTGTCACCCAGAGATACAAATTGTACATTATATACACAGTAGGAGGCCACTCATCCAAACACCGGTGACCAAATGCCTACTAGAAGCTCCCCCTACAGGAATGCTCACTAATTTATTGCCGTTCTATGTGAAAAATTCCGTTCGCCGAACATGGAATGTCGTCCAGCGGTTTGTTTCAGTTCTTCTCGCTCCGTGTCAAACCAGAGAGCACAGCTACTATTCAAAAGATAAAGAGTTGTCCTCAACGTCGATGTAAGCTCAAGGTCTGTGGTATTGTGTTGAGTGAGAGAAGTTTAGCAAGAGTAGCAGTGCACTGCATTGTAGGAAAGTAGACTACCCACATGTTTTATGAGGACAAGCTGAAGACCTTCCACACCGAAAGTACTGAAGACTTGGACCCACCACTATGAAATATAAACGAATAGCCATTTATGACATAGTTTATCTTTGCGCTTCAATTTATACACCACATATGTTGTTTCTAGGTGACTCAGCTAGCTATGGAGTAATGTATCGTCAATATGACGATGTAAGTGATCCCTTCTATAAATAGATAACATGGACAGCGTTTCTACCAACCTCTGTTAGATTCACATTACTAATCAAATGCCAGCGAAGCAATGCAAAAAATCAAATATTTTCCAAGGGGAGCATACCCCGACTCCCCGGATTACTCTATTTGTCCTTCACATTGCAACCCTGACTTGAACATGCAGAGGTTTGGAGAATAATAATATGACATACTTGTGTCTTGTCCCTCAGTTCTGGTGCAATAATCACTATGGCAACACCATATCAGACGGTAATTCCAATAAACTCATCTCATCATAGGGACGGGACACACAAGGCAAAATATCCTGAACAACAAATACTAACAAACGTGCTCACCAACTCAAGGTCGTTCATCAGTGCATCAACAACTGCAATATAAAAGCAATAGTAATTACTACATTTTCAACCACATTCCAATTATATCTTGTCCCTCAGTTCTGGTGCCTAGTAATCACCGTGGCAACACCATATCAGACAGTAATTCCAATAAACTCAGCACTTCACAGATAGTGTCAATGGAACTGAGTGTGTACTCATTTTGATAAGAATGAAATTTTGAGATCATTTTTCTATGAAACGGTCAAAAAGTCCCAAATGGATGAAAAAGAGCTTCTTTCGGTTAAAAAGTAGAACAATTTTCTAGGAAAACTAGCAGGACACATTACTGTATGCACCTGTTATGGTAAGGGTCCCTTGGATTTAACCAGGGCATATAATCAAATAGTTCTATACTAAGCAGTCGCACATGGTTGACTATCCAAATGAACTGTCAAGAGTTTTGTTATGATTTCATGCAAGAGGGGAGGGAAAACCAAAAATCAAGTTTAATATTAGGAGTGCGGTGGAACTCGCTAGAATGGATCAACACACTTTTTATAATGGCAGACCCTCCACCTCGAACCAAAAGCTCATATCTTAGCTATAAAGCACAACAGCAGCTGCTTAGCCGCAAATGCTCCCCTCCCCAAGGAAGGAAGCCATGAAGGTATTATCACCAGACAATTTGGCAGTCTCTGATGATCACTGAAGTCACGCATCCTTCACAGGACATCATTCGGCAATTCCTATATTATGACCAATTTCGTCATTGACTGCAGATATACCCACAACCAAGGAGTAGCATGGATAGCTGGCAAGTAACAATTTTATCTTTACCTTGTCCAACAGAACAACAGTCCACCATGTTCATCCACGACACTTCTTCTTGTCGACAGGCTGTATTTAAGATGATATAGAATAATACATACAGTATTAACAGTAATTTTCACCAATGAACACTGTGACCTGATTTGTGAACACCAACTAAATGTGGTTCCTATAAATATAAAGAAACAAATAACAAAAACAAAAAAACTTTTTTTTTCTGATTAATTATGCTTAAAGTTCATGATCTTCCAAGTTTGAATTCAGTCTACTAACTATGGCATGAAACAGTTCCCCTCTGGTAAATATTAAAAATTAATCACTTGGGAAATGTGCATTCCAAACGCATTGTTTATTGCGTGGTGGAGATGAAGTCGTGCATTTAAGAAGCGAAGCCATATACTACTAACTCTGTTTTAGAGCTTCTCACCATTTTTAGGGCTTCCCTGGAACAACTATTGTTTTGACATAGTTCTGGTATACTCGGACCACTCGTGCAAAATCAACCTTCATTCTGGCCATGAAGCTCAAGCCGGGAATTGCTGGATTGCAGTTGGCAAAATGCATTTCAGACCTCTCCCTGAACAAAGGATGTGCCCTCTATCCTGTTACCAGCTCGCCCTAGGGTCATGTGTTCTGTCATCAAGAAGTGAAATCACCTACTGTAGGCCAGACCATGGGTGTGGTTTGCATAATCCACAAATCGGTATGACATAAGAGTGGAGTGCTTTGATGCACGACAGTTCTATGGAATAAGGACAGTAAGTGTCCGTGAAGGCCAGCATCCTCATATAGAGACATTGAAGCCGATTAGGTCCTGCTAGGTCCCAAGCAAATAGTTGGCAACTGACAGGGACAGAGCTTGTGGAGCCTGTCCAAGGTCTCTCACAGAAAATGATAGAAGAAAACCTGGCACCGTGCATAGTATCCATGCACATGCTCTGAAAAAGATCACAGTAACCAGAAAAGAAAGAGAGGTTGTCGTCTATGACCTCATGAGCTCCAAGCGCACTTGACATCTGTATATATGTGATAGGATCTGAGAAAAGGGGTCTATGTACAAAATTAAAAAAAAATGAGTTAGTGATATATACCAGGTGAAAGAACAAATCAATGCCTATATTTTGGAACTCAAATCATCACTTAATTCCATTCAGATGAAAAGTTATGAAAGCCTGAATGCTAGCCGCTTGAAGCATTCATTTTGAGAAAAATGCATTTTTAATTAACTCTTTGAAAGTGGAGTGGACACTATATCACAGTGTCCACAGTAAAATTACTTTGACACATGGGTGGACACTATAGTGTCCCCAAAAGATACAATGCTTTATAAGTGCGTACTGAGCAGCTGCTTGGTTTGCAACTGCAGTTTGTAAGTTCTGTAGAGGAGCTATTGATTTAGTTAAGAGCTTTGTACAGTTTGGCATTTGGCTAGTTATCAGATATACAGCAGATAGCAAGATTAGATAAATATTGTGGTGTGTAACTATGGCTAAATATTATGATACAGCCGAAGTGCTGTTTATGTTGGATGATGATTTTGATGGCTTCATAGAAGAGAATTATAGTGAGGATGATGAGGATCTTGAAGTTTGTGAGGTAGCTGATAGTGTTAGTGTAGTTGGTGGCGAGTGTAGCTACAGTGGTCGCACTTCTGTTGCAAGTAGTTCTGGTGTCAGTACTTCTTGTTCCAGTTCTTCCATCTCCTTTAGCCAGGCATCTGGTGGGTACACTGTAAACATGGAAGGAAAAGAGCCTTTGGAGTTTGCTCAGCTTTTTCTGGACGACAGTATCCCGAGGAGAGTTGTGAATGAAACCAATTTGTATGCTAAGCAATTCATGGCTGCAAATAAAGACTTACTACCTCCATCAAGAGTCAGAGAGTGGAAAAGTTGCTCGTCAGTGAAATTATGAAGTTTCTTGCCCTTATCATTGCCATGAGTGTGGACAATAAGCATCGGATTGAGGACCTTCACCACGTCATGCTTGTCCTCGATCTGGCAAGAGACCGATTTTGTCTCATCCTTCGCTTTTTCCAGCTAAATGACGGGGAAAAGTATGTGCCTAGGGGTCAGTCAAGATATGATGCCCTGTTCAAAATACGGCCACTTATGGAGCATTTACTCGTCAAATTCAAAACTTTTTACCAGCTGGGCAGAGAAATATCAGTGGATGAATCAATGATAGGCTTCAAGGGTCGGCTGTAGTTTATCCAGTACATGCCAATGAAGCCTATCAAGTGGGGAATTAAAGCCTATGTCCTGGCAGACTTTGTCTCCCAGTGAAGGATGAGAGCCACTGTGCTACAACAATGGGAATAGGAATGGGAATAACACACGACGTGGTTATGAAGCTAATGGAAGGGTTGGAGAATAAAGGACACCATTTGTACTGTGACAACTATTACACCAGTCCAGACTTGTTCCTCACCCTAAAAAGTAATGGCTTTGGTGCATGTGGTACAGTTTCGGGTGAACAGCAGGGGGGTACCTGCATGTATCAAGGCCAAAGACAAAATGAAAAAGGGTGAGATCAAGTCTATAAGTACAAATGGTGTCCTTCCCTTGAAATGGATGGACAAGAGAGCTGTGACCATTCTAAGCACTATCCACGATGATAGCACTATACCAAAGAGGAGGAGGACAAGGCTGTCAGCAGCTAGCATGGAGGAGGTTATAAAGCCAATAGCCATTGTCGAGTGACTCACTGATGTGTGTGGATGTAGATGAGTCTAGAGTGACTGCACCAGTGACTGACTGCACCAGTGACTGACTGCACCAGTGACTCACTGATGTGTACAGTCACATGGGTGGGGTTGATCAGCTGATGAGTTACTATACCTTCCAACATAGGACACAGAAATGGTGGAAACGGGCAGCTTTTCATCTCCTCAACCTGGCATTGGTAAATGCATACATAATATATAAAGGGATACCTTTGACTGGCCGAAGAATAACACACCATGCCTTCTTAGTGAAGGTTGCTGTTGGATTTCTTCTGGAGGCAGGCCTGAGAGAAGCACAGCTTGATGAAGTGTCCATCCTTCAAAATCATCCAGTGGCTGAACCAGCTAGCTGAGCTGAAATATATACTAGCACTGGCTATAGAATACCTTGGTTTTCTTGGAGGTCTATAGCTACCTCCAGCACTAAAAACTATCAACTTCGAGCACCTATGTAACAAACTGGTTAGCTCATCCACATAATACTTACTTGGAGTCTAACTTCACTTGTCTTGCCATCTCAAAAGGTTCTTCTAGCCTTGTGTTGGGTAGAAAGTTAGGAGTAGTCTGAATATCACTTGTAAGCGCACCTAAACAAGCCTAAAAAATACAAAACAAAACCAATTAAAAATCAGGTGATTTCAATAAACAGCGTGCAGGGGAAATTACCTGGGTAACTCCCTTCCGTAAAAAAGAGTTAATGGCTTTTGCAGCACTTGATAAAGCCATTCCTTTGTTAGTTTGTTAACCACGTACTACTATAACCACGTACCACTATAGCAGCTAGTAGGAAATCCCCCATTTTGTGGGAGTTTCCCATCTTTCCGCATACGCTGGCAGTATTTTCTCCGCGTTCCACGGCAAAACGGAGTTCCGTTAAACGTGTATCAAGCTTCTAGACCACCAATCTTCTAACCTCACTCTTGCCTGCCTACAAAGAAGCAAGCAGGAGCCTTCAGACTTCTCACAAATGTAAAGGAAAGGTAGTAGATGCCTGTAGTACAAAATAAAAATAAAAATAGTCAAACTATAACTTTGAGCTTATTTTGGTCATACCACCAAACCATTTTTCTCTATAAGACCCCTTTTCACAGATTCTATCAATCCACAAGCGAATACCCTTGCTCCAAGGACAATTTTAGGGAAGGTCAGGCGAGTTGCGACAGTAGCTGCATATATAGACGACTTGATTAGAAGTACAGCATAGAAGACAAATACCTGAATCAAGCTCAGGTAGATCAAGCATTCCAATGGTAAAGACAATCATGTGTTTGAGGACAACTGAATATTGATGTATGCACTTACATCTTGACCAAAGCTGAATATTGATGTATGCACTTACATCTTGACCAAAGCTGAATATTGATGTATGCACTTACATCTTGACCAAAGCTGAATATTGATGTATGCACTTACATCTTGACCAAAGCTGAATATTGATGTATGCACTTACATCTTGACCAAAGCTGAATATTGATGTATGCACTTACATCTTGACCAAAGCTGAATATTGATGTATGCACTTACATCTTGACCAAAGCTGAATATTGATGTATGCACTTACATCTTGACCAAAGCTGAATATTGATGTATGCACTTACATCTTGACCAAGCACATGAATCGCAAGCACACCATTTACTATCATGTTCCATCCAACACAGGTGCTGTCTGTTGACCAGGAAAAGCAAAGATGCTCCCAATAAACTACCTACACCAAGACACTTCAGGGACATGTTGTCCAATGAAAACAACAAAAGAGACAGTAACAGAAGGG
The DNA here is from genome assembly GCA_028752905.1 of Cladorhizidae sp. MBARI D1340-BT2. Lineage (NCBI taxonomy): Eukaryota > Metazoa > Porifera > Demospongiae > Poecilosclerida > Cladorhizidae > Cladorhizidae sp. MBARI D1340-BT2. The sequence continues at coordinate 33,228,894 of JAQNBH010000013.1, read as the reverse complement.
AGGAAAGTCCGTCGTCAGTGACACATCAGATCCGGTCTATCAAGAATTTGCGCACCAGATGGCTCAGCAGGGAGAAGACTTGGAAGACCTTGGACGACGGTGAGTTGGCAGACATGGATTGCGAGCTGTTGAAGAAAGAACACGAGGAACTTGTCCATGACTCACCTCACCATCAGAAGGACTGCATGTGCTGTGCAAAACCTGGAACAAAGAAATGTCTCGGTATGTATAAAAGTATCCGGTTCCAAGTGGTGTGATGGCTACCTGGGAGAAAATGCATCCATTCTTAACACTTACATGGCGTCAATTGAAAACGTCACAATAATCGTACGTGCGTTATACAACCGGAAGCAATCGTCTGGGTGCGGCATTGTTTTTTTAAACCTTGTGCGATCGCATGGGGAAGAAACGGTCTGTTGTTAGTTGCTCCTACGGCATATTTACTACTCCAAAATTGACCAAACAACAGAGACAGGTCCAGGGAACATTGGTTATCTCAGCAAACTGTAAGTATTCGATAGCCAGTTAAAAAAAACCCATCCTATTGACGCTTTTGTTATACCTTTGTTTAGAAACTAGTCATGGTAGCTTCTACGCTATTTTTGTATGTTAGTCGGCTGCTTAGACTATGCAAAGTATGCTAGATTTGTCTGTATGCTGTGTGGTTGCTATAGGATTGGCAATTTAGGTTGGTGGGAGCTATTTTTGTTACATTGTGTACTAAAACTTACCTGGATATATAGCTATCTAGCTAGAACAAGATTGTCAGCAGCAAAAATCCATTTGAATACCTTGCTAGATCAAGTACAATGTTTTATAAGAAGATAATTGAATAACAATATAGTCATGAGTTCACTGTGTTGCTCTTGGTTTCTTCCGGATCTTGGCTGTGTGGTACTCTTTGAAGCACTCTTCTGGATGTAGATGTGGGTGGTCAGAGACAGTAGTACACTGAGCCTGAGCGAACCGTAAGTGGCCTGTTTACGATCAGAATTTGTGTATTAATATTTGTTTCACGCACTACTAGGTCAAAAACCTCGTCTGCAAAGAACAGGTGAAGAAATATCCTTGGGCTCAACATCATCATCTGGAAAATTTGAACCAGGAGTTTCTACGCTCGGTGGGGCTCATAATGTTGTCAACTTCTTTGCACCTGACAAGCCCACTTGAAGAATTTCCACTCGTATGGCCAGTTTCCACATCCATTTCCCCATCAGTCTCATCTACACTACTGCTGCCATTAGCATCTTCCATTTCTTCAGGGGCCGGCCATTCTTCCACATCATATAGTTCATCTTCTTCCAATATCATCTAGTTCATTTCTTCCACATCATCCAGTTCAGTCACTTTCAAAGTCATTCTCAATATCAGAAAGAGCCTCCAATACTGCCTGCAGATCCATATTTGTGTTTGTTTTGGATAAAAATACACACCATGTTTCTTATTTGCATCTGGCAATGAACCACGAAATAAAACGCCTGTTTAAAAAAAAAATTTTTTATGTTATTCATGGAGATGGTGATGCATTCCCAAGTTTGATTATAAACCCATCAACCTTACCTAGTAAGTACAGACTATAAAACAGACAATCCACGGAGCTATGCAACAAGAAATATCATGTCACAGATGCTGTGACACACGCACTGCCAGCGGTAAATTGCTTGTCACGGATGCTGTGACACACGCATACGTGGGGTGGATTGCTGTGTCACAAACGCCGTGACAAACGCAGTGTAAGAGTTAATGAATTTTCTTCGTGCTTGCCCCATCCTCAACCACCTCACACGGAGGTCAAAGGTGAATTCATCCCAAACTTACTATACATTATTGCAACCAACGTTACACCATAGGAGCAATGTGGAGAAGCCAAGCTTAAACATCCTGATAAGCATGATGCTTATCTCAACAGATGTAGCAAGTAACTGCACGGATGACTACATATCTACAACAGATGGAGGAGTTGGCACTGCCCATCCTATTCTATCTAAGAACTACTTGACGAGAACCATTTTGTATCAATAAGTCCTCGACCATTTCTCATCGCTACTCATCATTAAATAGACTCTCTCGGGTGAGCCATAGCATATGTAGCTCTGGACGGGGGCTCAAACCCAGGACCGATGACGAATATGGCCTCACCCCCACGGGGACCCCCTCCCATTGATGACACCATCACAAGCGTGCTCCAAACAACGAGTTGTCACACACGCACACAACACTAGGCAGCATAACAATAACTACACATTAATTAAGGGGGGGACGATGCTAAATTTTTTTATATTTTTTTAATTTTTACCTGTGGTTACAACTTTAGAGCTCCGTAGATTCTGCAAACTTCATGGTATGGACTCGATATATAGCTCAAAAGATAGGCTCTCTGTGTGCTCTCTTTTGATAAAAATGCTTCATTAGGTATAACTATAGGCAAGTTACTAGACCCTAAAGCGGAGGGACTTCAAAAATCTGAATCGCCGCAACCTCCACAGAAACCACTCCGAGTTGCGAAGTGCAATCAACGCCCTCAATTTTGCACCCACGTGTCTGACCAGGTAATAATTTTTAACGCCTATTCAAAAGAGTGACTGCGTGCTCTAGAGCTTCCTCTAGCCACTCGTACCATTTTCAATTTTTTTTGCACTTCGCAACTCGGAGTGGTTTCTGTGGAGGTTGCGGCGATTCAGATTTTTGAGGTCCCTCCGCTATAGCCAATCTCTTTGAGTTAAAGACAACATAAGGGCGAGGAAGCAATGCAGAAACCTGTGGAGGCTACCACACAGATCAGGGATGTTGATGTCTGAAGCAAGGCATGCTATGGAAGAAGGATGAGCCTATGAAGCCGGTGGATTCCAACTCATCCAAGAGTTGGACATGTTCCACCTTCCTTCTCTGACCGGCTTTTCTTAAAGCCGTGATGATTTCAAGCCTTCACACCCCCAACACCTAACACCCTGCTGGTGCTATCCTGTTTTGAAAGGACCCCCTTCACTTGAGAGCCTGATCTGAAAAAAGAGTGTTATTTTCCCTCTCTTTCCCACCTTCTACATTGCACTAGTGACAGGATCCCAAGACTTGGTCTGCACAAGAACAACAGCAATAAATTAAAAAAAAGCTTCTGATGCGAGAATTTCTCTCCAATGCACATGCTTGACCACATACTCATTTTCTAGAGCTTAATGAAGACACTAGTCCCATAGAGCAGAGCTCCTCTAGCCACAGCTACCAATTTCAACTGTCTAGCAATGAACTTCTCGATCAGCTTGAAATTTACTCTCTCATGATTCCACTAGGTGCTCTAGCCTTCATTAGCCTTCCTGTTGAAGGACAGAGCACCCCATAGAAATATTGAGAAGTAAATTTCAAGTTAAAGTTCATTTATCTATAATTTTGTGAATTAATAAATTAAAAACAAACTGACAATTACAAAAACAAAAAATTACCATAAAAACTCATTACTTGTCCTGTTCGGGTGCCTAGCAATCACTATGGTAACAACATATCAGATAGTAATTCCAATAAACTTATCTCATCGCAGGGACACACACAAGAAATGGAATCATTAATATTCAGTAAGAACAAGGTCTGACCTGGCCGTAGCACGACCTTCTTTGACGCAAAATATTCAAACTTGACCGAAAAAAATACACCAAAAACATTTAAATCATCAACATGCATTTGGAAATTTTGAAGCCTTGAAAGAAAGGCTACTTTCTACACATTCCTGTTTTGACATGTATACTCCCCTCATGGTTCTTACCAAATGTCCCCACGGTGAAGGAAGATGGACATTGCTTGCTTCAACTGTCTAGCAATGAACTTCTCGATCAGCTTGAAATTTACTCTCTCATGATTCCACTAGGTGCTCTAGCCTTCATTAGCCTTCCTGTTGAAGGACAGAGCACCCCATAGAAATATTGAGAAGTAAATTTCAAGTTAAAGTTCATTTATCTATAATTTTGTGAATTAATAAATTAAAAACAAACTGACAATTACAAAAACAAAAAATTACCATAAAAACTCATTACTTGTCCTGTTCGGGTGCCTAGCAATCACTATGGTAACAACATATCAGATAGTAATTCCAATAAACTTATCTCATCGCAGGGACACACACAAGAAATGGAATCATTAATATTCAGTAAGAACAAGGTCTGACCTGGCCGTAGCACGACCTTCTTTGACGCAAAATATTCAAACTTGACCGAAAAAAATACACCAAAAACATTTAAATCATCAACATGCATTTGGAAATTTTGAAGCCTTGAAAGAAAGGCTACTTTCTACACATTCCTGTTTTGACATGTATACTCCCCTCATGGTTCTTACCAAATGTCCCCACGGTGAAGGAAGATGGACATTGCTTGCATCTACATCCATCCATAATGACATCATCAAGGGGGGCCCTCAAGACTGGGGAGTTTCATCTGACAATCTAGACAATCATATAATCACAGAGATACAAATTGTACATTATATACAGTAGGAAGCCACTCATCCAAACACCGGTGAACCAAATGCTACTAGAAGCTCCCCCTACAGGAATGCTCGCTAATTTATTGCCGTTCTGTGTAAAAAATTCCGTTCGCCGAACATGGAATGTCTTCCAGCGGTTTGTTTCAGTTCTTCTCGCTCCATGTCATAGCAGAGAGCACAGCTACTATTCAAAAGACAAAGAGTTGTCCTTAACATCGATGTAAGCTCAAGGTCTGTGGTATTGTGTTGAGTGAGAGAAGTTTAGCAAGAGTAGCAGTGCAATGCATTGTAGGAAAGTAGACTACCACATGTTTTATGAGGACAAGCTGAAGACCTTCCACACTGAAAGTACTGAAGACTTGGACCCACCACTACTGAAATATTTTATCTTTGTGCTTCAATTTATACACCACCCATGTTGTTTGTAGGTGACTATCTAGCTATGGAGTAATTATCGTCAATACGACGATGTAAGTGATCCCTTCTATAAGTAGATCACATGGACAGTATTTCTACCAACCTCTCTTAGATTCACATTACTAATCAAGTGCCAGCGAAGCAATGCAAAAAATCAAATATTTTCCAAGGGGAGCATACCCTGACTCCCCGACAAGCCAGATTACTCTATTTGTCCTTCACATTGGACTAAATGCAACCCTGACTTGAACATGCAGAGAGGTTTGGAGAATAATAATATGACATACTTGTGTCTTGTCCCTCAGTTCTGGTGCCTAGTAATCACCATGGCAACACCATATCAGACAGTAATTCCAATAAACTCAACACTTCAGAGAGAGTGTCAATGGAACTGAGTGTGTACTCATTTTGACAAGAATGAAATTTTGAGATCGTTTTTGTATGAAACGGTCAAAAAGTCATAAATGGATGAAGAAGAGCTTCTTTCAGTTAAAAAGTAGAACAAGCAGGACACATTACTGTATGCACCTGTTATCATAAAGGTCCCTTGGATTTAACCATGGCATATAATCAAATAGTTCTATACTAAGCAGTAGCACATGGTGGACTATCCATATAGGGAGAGGCAGGTCGGAAGTGCCACATATTTAATATCTAACATTGCAAAGTCGAACAGTTTGAGTACGTTGTTCCCAGGGGATACGAACAATGCCAAAAATACCTGCCAATAGCCGACTCTATAGTTATCTCAGAGTTCAAAGCAGAAATGAACTGTCAAGAGTTTTGTAAGATTTCATGCAAGAGGGGAGGGAAAACCACAAATCAAGTTTAATATTAGGAGTGCGGTGGAACTGCTAGAATGGATCAACACACTTTTTATAATGGCAGACCCTCCACCTCGAATCAAAAGCTCATATCTTAGCTATAAAGCACAACAGCAGCTGCTTAGCCGCAAAAGCCCCACTCCCACCAGGAAGGAAGCCATGAAGGTATTATCACCAGACAATTTGGCAGTCTCTGATGATCACTGAAGTCACGCATCCTTCACAGGACATCATTCGGCAATTCCTATATTATGACCAATTTCGTCATTGACTGCAGATATAGCCACAACCCAGGAGCATGGTGTTATAGCTGGCAAGCAACAATTTTATCTTTACCTTGTCCAATAGAACAACAGTCCACCATGTTCATCCACGACACTTCTTCTTGTCGACAGGCTGTATATAAGATGATATAGAATAATACATACAGTATTAACAGTAATTTTCACCAATGAAACACTGTGACCTGATTTGTGAACACCAACTAAATGTGGTTCCTATAAATATAAAGAAACAAATAACAAAAAAATATAAAAAATAAACCAAAAATAATTTTATGATTAATTATGCTTAAAGTTCATGATCTTCCAAGTTTGAATTCAGCCTACTAACTATGGCATGAAACAGTTCCCCTCTGGTAAATATTAAAAATTAATCACTTGGGAAATTGCATTCCAAACGCATTGTTTATTGCGTGGTGGAGATGAAGAAGTGAAGCCATATACTACTAACTCTGTTTTAGAGCTTCTCACCATTTTTAGGGCTTCCCTGGAACAACTATTGTTTTGACATAGTTCTGGTCTACTCGGACCACTCGTGCAAAATCAACCTTCATTCTGGCCATGAAGCTCAAGCCGGGAATTGCTGGATTGCAGTTGGCAAAATGCATTTCAGACCTCTCCCTGAACAAAGGATGTGCCCTCTATCCTGTTACCAGCTCGCCCTAGGGTCATGTGTTCTGTCATCAAGAAGTGAAATCGCCTACTGTAGGCCAGACCATGGGTGTGGTTTGCATAATCCACAAATCTGTATGATATAAGAGTGGAGTGCTTTGATGCACTACAGTTCTATGGAATAAGGACAGTAAGTGTCCGTGAAGGCCAGCATCCTCACATGGAGACATTGAAGCCGATTAGGTCCTGCTAGTCCCAAGCAAATAGTTGGCAACTGACAGGGACAGAGCTTGTGGAGCCTGTCCAAGGTCTCTCACAGAAAATGATAGTTCTATGGAATAAGGACAGTAAGTGTCCGTGAAGGCCAGCATCCTCACATAGAGACATTGAAGCCGATTAGGTCCTGCCAACTGATAGGGACAGAGCTTGTGGAGCCTGTCCAAGGTCTCTCACAGAAAATGATAGTTCTATGGAATAAGGACAGTAAGTGTCCGTGAAGGCCAGCATCCTCACATAGAGACATTGAAGCCGATTAGGTCCTGCTAGTCCCAAGCAAATAGTTGGCAACTGATAGGGACAGAGCTTGTGGAGCCTGTCCAAGGTCTCTCACAGAAAATGATAGTTCTATGGAATAAGGACAGTAAGTGTCCGTGAAGGCCAGCATCCTCACATAGAGACATTGAAGCCGATTAGGTCCTGCTAGTCCCAAGCAAATAGTTGGCAACTGATAGGGACAGAGCTTGTGGAGCCTGTCCAAGGTCTCTCACAGAAAATGATAGTTCTATGGAATAAGGACAGTAAGTGTCCGTGAAGGCCAGCATCCTCACATAGAGACATTGAAGCCGATTAGGTCCTGCTAGTCCCAAGCAAATAGTTGGCAACTGATAGGGACAGAGCTTGTGGAGCCTGTCCAAGGTCTCTCACAGAAAATGATAGAAGAAAACCTGGCACTGTGCATAGTATCCATGCACATGCTCTGAAAAAGATCACAGTAACCAGAAAAGAAAGAGAGGTTGTCGTCTATGACCTCATGAGCTCCAAGCGCACTTGACATCTGTATATATGTGATAGGATCTGAGAAAAGGGGTCTATGTACAAAATTTAAAAAAAAGAGTTATTGATACCAGGTGAAAGAACAAAGCAATGCCTATATTTTGGAACTCAAATCATCACTTAATTCCATTCAGATGAAAAGTTATGAAAGCCTGAATGCTAGCCGCTTGAAGCATTCATTTTGAGAAAAATGCATTTTTAATTAACTCTTTGAACGTGGAGTGGACACTATATATAGTGTCCACTCCACAGTGTCCACAGTAAAATTACTTTGGACACGTGGGTGGACACTATAGTGTCCCCCAAAGATACAATGCTTTATAAGTGCGTACTGAGCAGCTGCTTGGTTTGCAACTGCAGTTTGTAAGTTCTGTAGAGGAGCTATTGATTTAGTTAAGAGCTTTGTACAGTTTGGCATTTGGTTAGTTATCAGATATACAGCAGATAGCAAGATTAGATAAATATTGTGGTGTGTAACTATGGCTAAATATTATGATACAGCCGAAGTGCTGTTTATGTTGGATGATGATTTTGATGGCTTCATAGAAGAGAATTATAGTGAGGATGATGAGGATCTTGAAGTTTGTGAGGTATCTGAAGTGTTAGTGTAGTTGGTGGCGTGTGTAGCTACACAGTGGTCGCACTTCTGTTGCAAGTAGTTCTGGTGCCAGTACTTCTTGTTCCAATTCTTCCATCTCCTTTAGCCAGGCATCTGGTGGGTACACTGTAAACATGGAAGGAAAAGAGCCTTTGCAGTTTGCTCAGCTTTTTCTGGACGACAGTATCCCGAGGAGAGTTGTGAATGAAACCAATTTGTATGCTAAGCAATTCATGGCTGCTCGATCAAGAGTCAGAGAGTGGAAAAGTTGCTCGTCAGTGAAATTATGAAGTTTCTTGCCCTTATCATTGCCATGAGTGTGGACAATAAGCATCGGATTGAGGACCTTCACCACGTCATGCTTGTCCTCGATCATGGCAAGAGACCGATTTTGTCTCATCCTTCGCTTTTTTTAAGCTAAATGACGGGGAAAAGTATGTGCCTAGGGGTCAGTCAAGATATGATGCCCTGTTCAAAATACGGCCACTTATGGAGCATTTACTCGTCAAATTCAAAACTTTTTACCAGCTGGGGAGAGAAATATCAGTGGATGAATCAATGATAGGCTTCAAGGGTCGGCTGTAGTTTATCCAGTACATGCCAATGAAGCCTATCAAGTGGGGAATTAAAGCCTGAAGGATGAGAGCCACTGTGCTACAACAATGGGAATATGAATGGGAATAACACACGACGTGGTTATGAAGCTAGTGGAAGGGTTGGAGAATAAAGGACACCATTTGTATTGTGACAACTATTACACCAGTCCAGACTTGTTCCTCACCCTAAAAAGTAATGGCTTTGGTGCATGTGGTACAGTTTCGGGTGAACAGCAGGGGGGTACCTGCATGTATCAAGGCCAAAGACAAAATGAAAAAGGGTGAGATCAAGTCTGTAAGTACAAATGGTGTCCTTGCCTTGAAATGGATGGACAAGATAGCTGTGACAATTCTAAGCACTATCCACGATGATAGCACTATACCAAAGAGGAGGAGGACAAGGCTGTCAGCAGCTAGCATGGAGGAGGTTATAAAGCCAACAGCCATTGTCGAGTACAACAGTCACATGGGTGGGGTTGATAAAACCAATCAGCTGATGAGTTACTATACCTTCCAACATAGGACACAGAAATGGTGGAAACGGGCAGCTTTTCATCTCCTCAACAACCTGGCATTGGTAAATGCATACATAATATATAAAGGGATACCTTTGACTGGCCGAAGAATAACACACCATGCCTTCTTAGTGAAGGTTGCTGTTGGATTTCTTCTGGAGGCAGGACTGTCAGAAGCACAGCTTGATGAAGTGTCCATCCTTCAAAATCATCCAGTGGCTGAACCAGCTAGCTGAGCTGAAATATATACTAGCACTGGCTATAGAATACCTTGGTTTTCTTGGAGGTCTACCAGCACTAGCTAGATGGCTATATATCAGCTACAACTGCCAGCTTCAAGCACTAGCTATAATGTTCATCCAAAAGTGCCAACTTCAAGCGCTAGCTAATTGGTTAGTTATAAAGATGAGCTAAAACTGCCTATACACTTCAAGCGCTAGCTATTTGGCTAGTTATAAAGATCAGCTAAAACTGCCTATACACTTGAAGCGCTTACTACTTGGCTAGCTATAAAGATGGTCTAAACTAATATACCTAGAGATCTAGATACCTTGCTAGCCAAAGATGACCGACAATTATTCACTTTACTAATAGCTAAGCTATATAAATATGATCGACAACTGCCTACTTCGAGCGCTAGCTATAAAATGACTTACAGCTAGCTACCTACAGCTAGCCACCTCGAGTGCTACCTTAAAAAAGATGACCTATATACAACTAGCTAGTGACCTAGCTAAAACTATCAACTTCGAGCACCTATGTAACAAACTGGTTAGCTCTTCCACATAATAATACTTTGGAGTCTAACTTCACTTGTCTTGCCATCTCAAAAGGTTCTTCTAGGGCAGAAAGTTAGGAGATAGTCTGAATATCACTCGTAAGCGCACCTAAACAAGCCTAAAAATCTGGTGATTTCAATAAACAGTCTCCCGTGCAGGGGAAATTACCTGGGTAACTCCCTTCGCATTCAAAAAGTTAATGGCTTTTGCAGCTTCCTGTGCACTTGATGAAGCCATTCCTTTGTTAGTTTGTTAACCACGCGATCACTATAGCAGGTAGTAGGAAACCCCCCATTTTGTGGGAGTTTCCCATCTTTCCGCATACGCGGGCAGTATTTTCTCCGCGTTCCATGGCAACGGAGTTCCGTTAAATGCGTAGCAAGCTTCTAAACCACCAATCTTCTAACCTCACTCTTGCCTGCCTACAAAGAAGCAAGCAGGAGCCTTCAGACTTCTCACAAATGTAAAGGAAAGGTAGTAGATGCCTGTAGTACAAAAAAATAAAAATAGTCAAACTATAACATTGAGCTTATTTTGGTCATACCACCAAACCATTTTTCTTTATACATAAGACCGCTTTTCTCAGATCCTATCACATATTAGGAAGGTCTTTTGAGCAGATGTGGGATTCACTCTTGGGACGACAACCAGACGAAGAATGCTGAACGCCTTGGGAAGGAATCCACAAGCGAATACCCTTTCTCCAAGGACAATTTTAGGGAAGGTCAGGCGAGTTCCGACAGTAGCTGCATATATAGACGACTATATATGTGTTCATTAGAAGTACAGCATAGAAGACAAATACCTGAATCAAGCTCAGGTAGATCAAGCATTCCAATGGTAAAGACAATCATGTGTTTGAGGACAGCTGAATATTGATGTATGCACTTACATCTTGACCGAGCACACGAATCGTATGCACACCATTTACTATCATGTTCCATCCAACACAGGTGCTGTCTGTTGACCAGGAAAAGCAAAGATGCTCCCAATAAACTACCTACACTAAGACGCTCCAGGGACATGTTGTCCAATGAAAACAACAAAAGAGACAGTAACAGAAGGGAGGAAAGTCCGTCGTCAGTGACACATCAGATCCGGTCTATCAAGATTTTGCGCACCAGATGGCTCTGCAGGGAGAAGACTTGGAAGACCTTGGACGATGGCGAGTTGGCAGACATGGATTGTGAGCGGTTGAAGAAAGAACACGAGGAACTTGTCCATGACTCACCTCACCATCAGAAGGACTGCATGTGCTGTGCAAGACCTGGAACAAAGAAATGTCTCGGTATGTATAAAAGTATCCGGGTCCAAGTGGTGTGATGGCTACCTGGGAGAAAATGCATCCATTCTTAACACTTACATGGCGTCAATTGAAAACGTCACAATAATCGTACGTGCGTTATACAACCGGAAGCAATCGTCTGGGTGCGGCATTGTTTTTTTAAACCTTGTGCGATCGCATGGGGAAGAAACGGTCTGTTGTTAGTTGCTCCTACGGCATATTTACTACTCCAAAATTGACCAAACAACAGAGACAGGTCCAGGGAACATTGGTTATCTCAGCAAACTGTAAGTATTCGATAGCCAGTTTTAAAAAACCCATCCTATTGACGCTTTTGTTATACCTTTGTTTAGAAACTAGTCATGGTAGCTTCTACGCTATTTTTGTATGTTAGTCGGCTGCTTAGACTATGCAAAGTATGCTAGATTTGTCTGTATGCTGTGTGGTAGCTATAGGATTGGCAATTTAGGTTGGTGGGAGCTATTTTTGTTACATTGTGTACTAAAACTTACCTGGATATATAGCTATCTAGCTAGAACAAGATTGTCAGCAGCAAAAATCCATTTGAATACCTTGCTAGATCAAGTACAATGTTTTATAAGAAGATAATTGAATAACAATATAGTCATGAGTTCACTGTGTTGCTCTTGGTTTCTTCCGGATCTTGGCTGTGTGGTACTCTTTGAAGCACTCTTCTGGATGTAGATGTGGGTGGTCAGAGACAGTAGTACACTGAGCCTGAGCGAACCGTAAGTGGCCTGTTTACGATCAGAATTTGTGTATTAATATTTGTTTCACGCACTACTAGGTCAAAAACCTCGTCTGCAAAGAACAGGTGAAGAAATATCCTTGGGCTCAACATCATCATCTGGAAAATTTGAACCAGGAGTTTCTACGCTCGGTGGGGCTCATAATGTTGTTAACTTCTTTGCACCTGACAAGCCCACTTGAAGAATTTCCACATCCATTTCCCCATCAGTCTCATCTACACTACTGCTGCCATTAGCATCTTCCATTTCTTCAGGGGCCGGCCATTCTTCCACATCATATAGTTCATCTTCTTCCAATATCATCTAGTTCATTTCTTCCACATCATCCAGTTCACTGTCACTTTCAAAGTCATTCTCAATATCAGAAAGAGCCTCCAATACTGCCTGCAGATCCATATTTGTGTTTGTTTTGGATAAAAATACACACCATGTTTCTTATTTGCATCTGGCAATGAACCACGAAATAAAACGCCTGTTTTTTAAAATAATTTTTATGTTATTCATGGAGATGGTGATGCATTCCCAAGTTTGATTATAAACCCATCAACCTTACCTAGTAAGTACAGACTATAAAACAGACAATCCACGGAGCTATGCAACAAGAAATATCATGTCACAGATGCTGTGACACATGCACTGCCAGCGGTAAATTGCTTGTCACGGATGCTGTGACACGCACCCGTGGGGTGGATTGTAGTGTCACAAATGCCGTGACAAACGCAGTGTAATAGTTAATGAATTTTCTTTGTGCTTGCCCCATCCTCAACCACCTCACACGGAGGTCAAAGGTGAATTCATCCCAAACTTACTAATTGCAACCAACGTTACACCATAGGAGCAATGTGGAGAAGCCAAGCTTAAACATCCTGATAAGCATGATGCTTATCTCAACAGATGTAGCAAGTAACTGCACGGATGACTACATATCTACAACAGATGGAGGAGTTGGCACTGCCCATCCTATTCTATCTAAGAACTACTTGACGAGAACCATTTTGTATCAATAAGTCCTCGACCATTTCTCATCGCTACTCATCATTAAATAGACTCTCTCGGGTGAGCCATAGCATATGTAGCTCTGGACGGGGGCTCAAACCCAGGACCGATGACGAATATGGCCTCACCCCCACGGGCGCCCCCTCCCATTGATGACACCATCACAAGCGTGCTCCAAACAATGAGTTGTCACACACGCACACAACACTAGGCAGCATAACAATAACTACACATTAATTAAGGGGGGGACGAAGCTAAATTGTTTAATTTTTTTAAATTTTTTACCTGTGGTTACAACTTTAGAGCTCCGTAGATTCTGCAAACTTCATGGTATGGACTTGATATATAGCTCAAAAGATAGGCTCTCTGTGTGCTCTCTTTTGATAAAAATGCTTCATTAGGTATAACTATAGGCAAGTTACTAGACCCTAAAGCGGAGGGACTTCAAAAATCTGAATCGCTGCAACCTCCACAGAAACCACTCCGAGTTGCGAAGTGCAATCAACGCCCTCAATTTTGCACCCACGTGTCTGACCAGGTAATAATTTTTAACGCCTATTCAAAAGAGTGACTGCGTGCTCTAGAGCTTCCTCTAGCCACTCGTACCATTTTCAAATTTTTTTTGGCACTTCGCAACTCAGAATGGTTTCTGTGGAGGTTGCGGCAATTCAGATTTTTGAGGTCCCTCCCCTGTAGCCAATCTCTTTGAGTTAAAGACAACATAAGGGCGAGGAAGCAATGCAGAAACCTGTGGAGGCTACCAAGAAGCACAGATCAGGGATGTTGATGTCTGAAGCAAGGCATGCTATGGAAGAAGGATGAGCCTATGAAGCCAGTGGATTCCAACTCATCCAAGAGTTGGACATGTTCCACCTTCCTTCTCTGACCGGCTTTTCTTAAGGGGGGACATCTGCACTTTTTTTAAATTTTTTTTTTACCTGTGGTTACAACTTTAGAGCTCAGTAGATTCTGCAAACTTCATGGTATGGACTTGATATATAGCTCAAAAGATAGGTCTCTCTGTGTGCTCTCTTTTGATACTAAAATATGTTTCATAGGTATAACTATAGGCAAGTTACTAGACCCTAAAGCGGAGGGACTTCAAAAACCTGCACCCCAAAACCGCCGTTGGAAACCATTCTGAGATGCGAAGTGCAAAAAAATTAAAAATGGTACGAGTGGCTAGAGGAAGCTCTAGAGCATACAATGACTATATTGAGTAGGCGTGAAAAATTGATTACCTGGTCAAGCGCGCGGTTGGAAAATTGAAGGCGTTGATTTGGCGACGCCTTGTCAACGCCTTCAATTTTCCAACCGCGCGCTTGACCAGGTAATCAATTTTTCACGCCTACTCAATATAGTCATTGTATGCTCTAGAGCTTCCTCTAGCCACTCGTACCATTTTTAATTTTTTTGCACTTCGCATCTCAGAATGGTTTCCAACGGCGGTTTTGGGGTGCAGGTTTTTGAAGTCCCTCCGCTTTAGGGTGTAGTAACTTGCCTATAGTTATACCTATGAAACATATTTTAGTATCAAAAGAGAGCACACAGAGAGACCTATCTTTTGAGCTATATATCAAGTCCATACCATGAAGTTTGCAGAATCTACTGAGCTCTAAAGTTGTAACCACAGGTTAAAAAAATTAAAATTAAAAAGTGCAGATGTCCCCCCTTAAAGCCTTGATGACCTTCACACCCCCAACACCTAACACCCAGCTGGTGCTATCCTGTTTTGAAAGGACCCCCTTCACTTGAGAGCCTGATCTGAAAAAATAGCAAAAATACCTACCCTTGTATATAGACTACTAGAGAATGTCTTTTGTTGCATGGACGGGATATCTTCAAGGGATTTGGGATATCTTCACCGGACTCAGGCTGCCAGACGCACCAAACATACTCATTTGCATACTCTTTGTATTATTATATGTCTGTTATATTCCCTCTCTTTCCCACCTTCTACATTGCACTAGTGACAGGATCCCCAAGACTTGGTCTGCACAAGAACAACAGCAATAAAAAAAGAAGCTTCCGATGCAAGAATTTCTCTCCAACGGACCACATACTCATTTTTTTAGAGCTTAATGAAGACACTCGTCCCGTAGATCAGAACTCCTCGAGCCACAGCTACCAATTTCAACCATCTAGCAATGAACTTCTCGATCAGCTTGAAATTTACTCTCTCATTTTTCCACTTGGTGCTCTATCCTTCATTAGCCTTCCTGATGAAGGACAGAGCACCCCATATATTGAGAAGTAAATTTCAAGGGCTAGGGCTAGGGCTAGCTTCATTTATCTATAATTTTGTGAATTAATAAATTAAAAACAAACTGACAATTACAAAAACAAAAAATAACCATAAAAACTCATTACTTGTCCTGTTCGGGTGCCTAGCAATCACTATGGTAACAACATATCAGATAGTAATTCCAATAAACTTATCTCATCGCAGGGACACACACAAGAAATGGAATCATTAATATTCAGTAAGAACAAGGTCTGACCCACGACCTACTTTGACGTATGTAAAATATTCAAACTTGACCGAAAAAAATACACCAAAAACATTTAAATCATCAACATGCATTTGGAAATTTTGAAGCCTTGAAAGAAAGGCAACTTTCTACACATTCCTGTTTTGACATGTATACTCCCCTCATGGTTCTTACCAAATGTCCCCACGCTCTTAAAGGTGAAGGAAGATGGACATTGCTACATCCATCCATAATGACATCATCAAGGGGGCCCCTCGAGACTGGGGAGTTTCATCTGACGATCTAGACAATCATATAATCACTGTCACCCAGAGATACAAATTGTACATTATATACACAGTAGGAGGCCACTCATCCAAACACCGGTTACCAAATGCCTACTAGAAGCTCCCCCTACAGGAATGCTCACTAATTTATTGCCGTTCTATGTGAAAAATTCCGTTCGCCGAACATGGAATGTCGTCCAGCGGTTTGTTTCAGTTCTTCTCGCTCCGTGTCAAACCAGAGAGCACAGCTACTATTCAAAAGACAAAGAGTTGTCCTCAACGTCGATGTAAGCTCATCGTCTGTGGTATTGTGTTGAGTGAGAGAAGTTTAGCAAGAGTAGCAGTGCACTGCATTGTAGGAAAGTAGACTACCCACATGTTTTATGAGGACAAGCTGAAGACCTTCCACACCGAAAGTAACAAAGACTTGGACCCACCACTATGAAATATAAACGAATAGCCATTTATGACATAGTTTATCTTTGCGCTTCAATTTATACACCACATATGTTGTTTCTAGGTGACTCAGCTAGCTATGGAGTAATGTATCGTCAATATGACGATGTAAGTGATCCCTTCTATAAATAGATAACATGGACAGCGTTTCTACCAACCTCTGTTAGATTCACATTACTAATCAAATGCCAGCGAAGCAATGCAAAAAATCAAATATTTTCCAAGGGGAGCATACCCCGACTCCCCGGATTACTCTATTTGTCCTTCACATTGCAACCCTGACTTGAACATGCAGAGGTTTGGAGAATAATAATATGACATACTTGTGTCTTGTCCCTCAGTTCTGGTGCAATAATCACTATGGCAACACCATATCAGACGGTAATTCCAATAAACTCATCTCATCATAGGGACGGGACACACAAGGCAAAATATCCTGAACAACAAATACTAACAAACGTGCTCACCAACTCAAGGTCGTTCATCGTAGTCATCAGTGCATCAACAACTGCAATATAAAAGCAATAGTAATTACTACATTTTCAACCACATTCCAATTATATCTTGTCCCTCAGTTCTGGTGCCTAGTAATCACCGTGGCAACACCATATCAGACAGTAATTCCAATAAACTCAGCACTTCACAGATAGTGTCAATGGAACTGAGTGTGTACTCATTTTGACAAGAATGAAATTTTGAGATCATTTTTCTATGAAACGGTCAAAAAGTCCCAAATGGATGAAAAAGAGCTTCTTTCGGTTAAAAAGTAGAACAATTTTCTAGGAAAACTAGCAGGACACATTACTGTATGCACCTGTTATGGTAAGGGTCCCTTGGATTTAACCAGGGCATATAATCAAATAGTTCTATACTAAGCAGTCGCACATGGTTGACTATCCAAATGAACTGTCAAGAGTTTTGTTATGATTTCATGCAAGAGGGGAGGGAAAACCAAAAATCAAGTTTAATATTAGGAGTGCGGTGGAACTCGCTAGAATGGATCAACACACTTTTTATAATGGCAGACCCTCCACCTCGAACCAAAAGCTCATATCTTAGCTATAAAGCACAACAGCAGCTGCTTAGCCGCAAATGCTCCCCTCCCCAAGGAAGGAAGCCATGAAGGTATTATCACCAGACAATTTGGCAGTCTCTGATGATCACTGAACTCACACATCCTTCACAGGAGATCATTCGGCAATTCCTATATTATGACCAATTTCGTCATTGACTGCAGATATAGCCACAACCCAGAGGAGCATGGTGTCGGCAAGCAACAACTTGATCTTTACCTTGTCCAAACAGTCCACCATGTTCATACAAGCCGCTTCTTCTTATCGAGTCCAGGCTGGTAGAGAATAATATAGCAGTAATAACAGTTATTGTCACCAATGAACACTGAACACCATTTACAAAAAAACCCACTGAATATGGTGGTCAAATTAAAAAAAAATTTGACTAGCAGAAACTAAAGTTCATGATCTTTAAGTTTGAATGCTGCCCACCAGCTATGGCATGAAACAGTTCCCCTCTGAGAAGCTAAAAAGGAATCATTGGGGAAATTGCATTCCAGACACATTGTTAAGGCGTGGTGGAGATGAGGTCGTGTACTTGAGAAGTGAGGCCATATACCACTAACTTTCTGTGAGTGCGCAACTGTTGGAGCTTCTCAACATTTCGAGGCCTTCCCCGGCGCATCTGTTTAGAGCACTCGTGGGTTTGCCAATGTCCCCACCCTTGCAGTCTTATATTTCTATTGTTTTGACATCGTTGCGGCCTACTCTGACCATTCATGCAAAAACAAGACTGGTTGTGTTTCAACCCTTTTCAGCCAATGAAGCTCATGCCCGGCGCTGCTGGATTGAAGTTGTCATAATGCATTTCAGACCTCTCCCTGAACTATATAAGAGTGTGCCCTCTATCCTGTCACCAGCCCTAACCGTCGGGTCCTGTCATAAGGATGTGAAATCACTCACTTGGACCAGACCATGTGCGGTTTGTGTATAAATCTGTATGACATGCAGTGGGCTGCTCTGATGCACACCTCCTTGACAACTCCATGGGATAAGGTCAGTAGGTGTCCATGAGAGCCGGTACCCACTGGACAGCACATGGAGACATTGAACAGATTACAGTATAAGCCAAAAAAAACATGCCATTTGCATTGCGTTCAAAAAGGCAATAAACTTTGGCAAACGTGAAACAGAAACAAATGTTAGAAAAAGTAACATCAGGAAACAGTTGAGGTGCTGAGCTTTGAGGCAATCCAGCTTGTTAGATCTTTCAAAGCAGTTTAGCTTCCATCAGGTATCAGTCTTCAGGGTTGTTTTTTTAAACTCCGGTCCAGTGATATAGTCGAGCAAGCGGTAGTCTTCCATCTTGAAGCCGTTTCATTTTACCGCCAAGCATAAGTCCCCTTCCCTCCTTCTAGTATTTCTCTAATATACCTTTTTCTTGCTCTTGTTTTAGTGCCACTCAGCAGTGTTCTTAACCCTTTAATGGATGTAAGCGCCATATGGCGGAGGAGCTCACTATAAATCACTCGTTGATCGTAGAGCAATAATTTATATATATATATATATATATTTAAAAACCTACGTTAATTAATACTCCACATACACAAGAAATTTCAAATCCGTAAACATCCAGGAAGATAAGAAAAGGGTGCAGTTAGTTGGGTTAGTCGGTTGATCCACGCCCTGGAAAATGTCCCGAAGATTTATTACTCTCGAGGATGTGCTTGCTGAGGTTACTGACTACGATCTTGCCCTTTCCAAGGATGAATCTGATGAAGAAGACGGTGAAGGCATCTATGCTTACCTGGAAAATGCGAGCTCCAACAGGACTGCCACGGAAAGCTTGGCCATGGAGGTAGTATGTAGGGAGCCACCAGCTGGCCCCTTCAGGCGGCGTCTGAGAGCGATTTCCTGCTCTCTGACGAGGAAGACATGGGCCAGGAAGGCTTCCCAGGTTTGTGAAAGTATATATTAGCTGCAGTATTAGCATGTAGTTCATCATTAGAAAGATTTTTTTGTTCAAATTCAAGTGTAAATTTTGTGTGGTAAATTAAATTCTGTGGTTCACCATTAGAAAGATTTTTTTGTTCAAGTAAATTTTGTGGGTAAATTCAAAAATTTGTAAATTCAAATTCGAACATTGTAAAATTGAACCCTTGTGTGAACCGTATAATTATTGTTATATTGACAGACATACTGTTCAATGATGACACTCCTCCTGCTCCAATGATCTTGGCTACTCCTCGCTTCCTACCCATTTCCTCTCCAGCCACTCCTCCCACCATAGCCGCTCCTCTTCCTGCCCTAGCCACTACCTCTTCAGTTTCCCTCCTCACTCCTCTGTCTCCCTTGCTAGCTACTACTAGCTCTGTGAGTACGTCTGTTAGTAGTAGTGGAGTGTGTACCCGACGAGGTACAGCAACCAGAAGAGGTATGGCAACACGTAGTTTGCATCACCCATATCAAACACCTGCCACTGCTATCACTGTCACCAGGGACAGAGTGGTCGCCCTCGAAGCAGTCGAGGCGCAGCTACTACACGTAGTAGTAGTCAACGAGGTGGTCGAGGAGCCTCGTCTACTTCTGGTAGCTGTTGTGTAACTTCTCCACCTGGCATTTCTGCAGTTGGTTGGGCAACCTTGGCTAGCTCGTTGGCCTCTCCAGTTGGCAACTAGACAAAGGAAGAAGCGACCCATTCCGGGTATATTTACACCTTGACCCAACCTCTCCTGAAGTTAGTTACACCAACTTCCTATGCCTCTAGCCTGTTCTTTAGGTATTTCACTGGAAGTGTGGGATCTCTTAGTGAGACAAACAAACCACTATGCAGATACACGGGTTGTTACTCCGCGGGCTTGCTCGTCCTTGGTCAGGTGTTACCAAGGACGAAATGAAGGCATTTCTGGGAATGTTGATTTACATGGGTGTCATGAAGTTTTCTAGGATAACCATGTATTGGTCAACTTCTGACATGAATTTGGACACCCCTGGAATTAGCTGTATCATGTCCCAGAACAGGTTTGCCCAAATATTCCGTTTTTTCCATCTTGCTGACAATCAGCTAGCAGTACCTACTTTCCTACCCGGCCGTGATCGCCTCTTTAAAGCACGTCCCTTGCTAGATTTGTAATTTTCTTCAGAGTACACTCTTCACCAGCAGGTTGCCATAGATGAAGCCATGATCCCCTTCAAAGGGAGGCTTGGCATAAAGCAATATATCAAAGACAAGCCCACTAAATGGGGTATAAAGGCTTTTGTTCTTGCCCGACTCAACAAATGGCTGTCAGCAATCTGCAGAAATATACCGTCAAGGGTATTGGGCCTACTCCAACCAACACAGATATTGGGTTGTGTTCAAGGGTTGTTGGAAGGGCTAGAATTCAGTGGACATCAAGTCTCAACAAATGGCTATGTCAGCAATCTGCAGAAATATACCGTCAAGGGTATTGGGCCTACTCCAACCAACACAGATATTGGGTTGTGTTCAAGGGTTGTTGGAAGGGCTAGAATTCAGTGGACATCAAGTCTACACTGATAATTACTATACTAGTCCAATGCTATATCTCACACTCTACAATAAGGGGTTAGATGCATGTGGTACAGCTCGAATAAACAGGCGTTTCTTTCCCAAAGAATTAGCTACTGTTGCTTCTGGGGAAAAAACAGAGGTTATTATGACTATTCTTCAAATGGGCCTCTACTTGCATCAGTCACAAGCGAACAATCTATTTCCTCTCCACATTCCACCCAGCTATGCCACCTGCTCAAGTGAAGAGGAGGAAAATAGATGGCACACAGGAGAAAGTTAGTTGTCCTCCTTGCCTGGTTGACTACCAGGCATACATGAGAGGGGTGGACAGGGGTGATCAGTTGCAAACCTATTACATCATAGGTAGGCAGACACGAAAGTGGTGGAAAAAACTGTTTGCCTACCTAGTGGAATGCTCACTGCTCAATAGCTATGTGCTAGATTCCCACGTTTGTCCGCTTGAGCACAAGGAAACTGGGAGCAAGAAGCGAGACTTCTTGGAAGTGGCCAATGAGTTAGTTGGGAGTTTCTCCTCACGGCAACGGGCTGGTCGTTCCAGATCACAGCAACATCAGCGTCTTGATCGCCTGAATAGGAACCTCAACCACACTCCATGCCTGGTTGCTAAGAAAAATAATTGTGTTGTCTGCATGCATATTATGAGGCAGAATATGCTTCCATCAGTTGGTTGTCAGAATGAGAGCAGAATCATCTGCAAACACTGCAAAGTGCACCTTTGTGTGTCGGAGGAAAGAAACTGTTTTGAGGCCTACCACAACCTGGTCGACTATACCTATTCCAAGTGATTGTTCTTACTCTAACTCTATCATCTTCATCTCAGATTCTCTGAACTTTCTCTAGCACCGTAATAGTTATCCTTAGGGTGTGTGTGGCGTGTAAAAGAAAATGTTCTTGTATTGATAAACAAGTTATAAACACTATAATTCTATATAATAATATTCGTGTTTGTGGTTTTGTTTGTGGTTTGCAAATTTACCACACTGTCTGTAAACAGTGGTGTATCACATATCTTAATTACAAGGGGCACATATGCATTCCTGATTTTATATAGATTTCTAACTGAAATTCTCTGGAATTCATCCGTGAAAGGGTTAAACATCCTGTTTAATGTGTGGTTCATGGCATGCACATGCTGTTCCAAAGTTTAATTGTGTGGTGTGTTTGATGTTTGTGGTCCCCACGTCGGCTGCACGTTTTTTTGGCGGGCCGGTGAGCCTCGTGTCTGGCTGCCAGTCTGGGTCCAGGACAGTGTTTTTGTCCTTGACGACCATTTCCATGTACAGCTTCCGGTTGAGGATTTTCGGGTTTTGCTGGCTGCAGCTCCTTCTCTTTAGTCAGGGCACTCCATTGCTGGTCGTTTTGGGCGTTCGGATGAATTGTGGTATTTCCTTTCTTGGAGGTGAGGCTCTGGTATGGCAAGGGACACTCGGGCCGGGAACGCGCGGGCGATCCCGATTGGAGCGAGAGGTGCTTTAGTCTCTGTCGACCCAATGGTCGGTGCTGAACCTGCCTCTGAGGGAAGGAGTGTGAGGTGATGTGTTTTGAGGGTTCTCCGACGCAGGCGCTGGGTGAGGATGTGTGAGGGTTTGTGGCTTCATGAGTTTGGGGAGAGATGATAATAATAATAAGCAACAGTTAAAGCTGGACATATAGAAATACAGTTATAGGGGCATCTTAGTTAGTCCAGCGGGTCCTCCAGCCTTCCTCCTAGTTAATCAAACAAGCCAGCCCAGCCAGCCCTGTATATATCAACCTCTATATACTGACTTCTATATATTCACTTAGAGAACTTAATATTTTATTACTGCATGTTTGGAGATACATATGAAAAAGTAAACGAGTTGATGTTTGCACAAAGGCTAGGGCTAGGGCCAATATAATTACAGCTATATAAACATTGTATAAACATTGTCGTTTGTTTCTCCCCTCAACGAGAGTTTCTTTCACTGTATAGGTTAGTCCAGCGGGTTCTCCTAGTTCAGCCCAGCTCTCTATATATCAACCTCTATATATTGACTTCTACATAGTCACTCATTCCTCCTCATCACGCGATCTTGGTCTCACACACAAAGCAACAATGAGGCAGGGGGCAGTTAGACAAGTAGGAGCAAGCAGGCAGGGAGCAGGCTAGGGTTAGGCTGGAAGATAGGATGTCCAGACTAACTCATCGTCAGATCCTTTGGCTCGGTCAGATGATCAGAGAAGCAGATACCTCAGGAAGGAGGGGACGCCCACGCCAGTGGAGATGCCCCTGATACCTTCCCCCTGGTTTCCAAGTTCAGACCACACCTGGACCAGATGTACATCAGAAATACAGTCAATTCACCACAGGTAGAGCCTGGTTAGTTGGGAGGGTCACCTGGCCTTCACCCAATGCAAAACCATCGGTAACCATATGGTGGCAAAGGCTGGGTCGGGCGCCCAGACTGCACCCACCACTGTCACATCACCTCCCCATCCTCGTACCCAGCCACCTTCACTCACCCAAACCTGATCCCTGGTAGCAGGTAGAATCAGACTGTGCACCGAGTGCAGGCAGGATAGAAGCAGCCACTAGCACATGCTCCATCTATCCTAAAATTCCTCTCCTTTCCTTTTAGCAGCTCTTCCCTTATAATTATCTCGGTCTTCTCCCTTACATCCATCTCCTCCCTCTCCTTCTCAGCCTTCTCCGCAGCCTTATCCCTCTCCTTCTCAGACTGTGGCCACCACTGCACAGCCTACCAACTCCATATCCATACCTACCTAGCCTTGTGAATACACCGACGAAGATGAGGAAGTGGACAGTTCTTGTTGTTAACGATTGATCGATGATTATTTTTTAATATAATAATATAATACTCTTATTTCTTATTCTTCTATATATTAATTTGACTATTAATTGATGATTGAATATATTTTATAATATAATACTCTATTCCTCTATATATTGATTGGATTAATTAGGAGGACTTGCACCAGCCAGTGTACATCCACCTCTGAGGCATCTTGGGTCATTGCTCTATCTTTGTGCAACGTTTTGCAAAGTTTTAAGGCCAAGAAGCGCTTCCTTCCATTCAAGCGAGCAGCTAGAAAAAGCTTAAAAAATAGAGAAGCCACGCGAAGCTACCGCGTGCACGGAATGAAAATACGGGCACGTGGGAATCTCCCTTCAGTTTTCGTAGCAACCTAAATAGACAGCATGGTGATGACAAATGGAAATAAATTTATCTTAACAATCAGCAACCCATTTCCCAGATGCCATTCCCCAGATGCCATTCCCTTGCAGCCAAGGCAAGTTCATGACATTCTTTACGACATTAGGAATTCCAGATGAGGTCTTAACAGACAATGGAACCAACTTTGTGTCGGCCACCCAACGGAATTGTTTCATCTCCTGGGATTAATAAACCACCTGCGATCGTCACCATACCACCCCCAGTGAAACGGAATGTGCGAGAGATTCAATGGGATGTCAAAATCCATGATAGTGAATACTTGTACAGACAAGAGAAAGTGGGACGATGACTTGCCCTTGTTTCTCTACAGACAAGAGGAAGTGGGACGATGACTTGCTATTGTTTCTCTTCGCATACAGAGATTGAACGCATGCTACCCCGACTCCCCAGATTACTCTATTTGCCCTACACATTGGACTAAATGCAACCCTGACTTGAACATGTGCAGAGGTTTGGTTTTGGAGAATAATAATATGACACTTGTCCCTCAGTTCTGGTGCAATAATCACTATGGCAACACCATATCAGACGGTAATTCCAATAAACTCATCTCATCATAGGGACACACAAGACAAATTATCCTGAACAACAAATACTAACAAATATGCTCACCAACTCAAGGTCGTTCATCATAGTCATCAGTGCATCAACAACTGCAATAAGCAATAGAACTTACATTTTTAACTGGATTTCAATTATATAGATCGTATCTTATCCCTCAGTTCTGGTGCCTAGTAATCACTATGGCAACACTATCAGACAATAATCCCAATAAATCCACCACTTCACAGTGTCAAATTGGAACTGAGCGTGTACTCATTTTGCCAAAGAATGAAATTTTGAGAATAGTTTTTAATCAAAAGGTCCTAAATTGATGAAAAGAGCTTCTTTCGGTTAAAAAGCAGAACGATTTTCGTAGGTAGCATTAAAAGTCTATCTAACTATCTAAGGCCACATCAGTGTATGCACCTGTTATAGTAAGGGTCCCTTGGATTTAACCAGGGCGTATAATCAAATAAGCAACATACGCCAGTATGACATGTACTGTGCTCACTCTAGCTGCTGGAGTTTTGAGGATGACTAGGAAAACACTTGAAATGGCTACCACCTATTACCCTCCCAGTTCTATACTAAGCAGTAGCACATGGTGGACTAGCCATACAGGGAGAGGCAGGTCGGAACTGCCACACATATTTTATATTTAATACTGCAAAGTCGAACAGTTTGAGTACGTTGTTCTCAGGGGGCAAGAACGATGCCACAAATACCTGCCAACAGCTGACTCTATAGCTATCTCGGAGTTCAAAGCAGAAATGAACTGTCAAGTGTTTTGTTAAGATTTCATAAGTGGGGAGGGAAAACCACAAATCAAGTTTAATATTAGGAGTGCGGTGGAACTCGCTAGAATGGATCAACACACTTTTTATAATGGCAGAACCTCCACCTCGAACCAAAAGCTCATATCTTAGCTATAAAGCACAACAGCAGCTGCTTAGCCACAAATGCCCCCCTCCCCAAGGAAGGAAACCATGAAGGTATTATCACCAGACAATTTGGCAGTCTCTGATGATCACTGAAGTCACGCATCCTTCACAGGACATCATTCGGCAATTCCTATATTATGACCAATTTCGTCATTGACTGCAAATATAGCCACAACCCAGAGGAGCATGGTGTCATAGCTGGCAAGCAACAACTTGATCTTTACCTTGTCCAAACAGTCCACCATGTTCATACAAGCCGCTTCTTTTAGTCGAGTCCAGGCTGGTAGAGGATAGAGAATAATATAGCAGTAATAACAGTTATTGTCATCAATGAACACCATTTACAAAAACAAACACTGAATGTGGTTGTCAAGTTAATATATATATTTTTATTAGCAGAAACGATTAGCAGAAACTAAAGTTCTCATGATCCTTTCTTTAAGTTTGAATGCTGCCCACCAGCTATGGCATGAAACAGTTCCCCTCTGAGAAGTGCTAAAAATTAATCATTGGGGAAATCGCATTCCAGACACATTGTCAAGGCGTGGTTGGTGGAGATGAGGTCGTGCTTGAGATGTGAGGCCATATACCACTAACTAACTTTGTTTGAGTGCGCAACTGTTGGAGCTTCTCAACATTTCGAGGCCTTCCCCGGCGCATCTGTTTAGAGCACTCGTGGGTTTGCCAATGTCCCCAGCATATATTTCTATTGTTTTGACATTGTTGCGGCGTACTCTGACCATTTATGCAAAACAAGACTGGTTGGTTTCAACCTTTTTCAGTCAATGAAGCTCACGCCCGGCGCTGCTGGATTGAAGTTGTCACAATGCATTTCAGACCTCTCCCTGAACTAATAGTGTGCCCTCTATCCTGTCACCAGCCCTAACCGCCGGGTCCTGTCATAAATGTGAAATCACTCACTTGGACCAGAGCATGGATGTGGTTTGTGTATAAATCTGTATGGCATGCAGTGGGCTGCTCTGATGCACACCTCCTTGACAACTCCATGGGATAAGGTCAGTAGGTGTCCATGAGAGCCAGTACAGCACATGGAGACATTGAACAGATTACAGTATAAACCAAACGAAAACAAATGGTAGAAAAAGTAATGTCCGCAAAGGAGTTGCAGCGCATGCGCTGAGCTTGGAGGCAATCGAGCTTGTTCGATCTTTCAAAGCATTTTAGCTTCCATCTTCTTGTAGTGTGCAGTTGAGCATCAGTCTTCAGGTGTTTTTAAAATTTTTTTATTACTTTAGTCCAGTGATAGTTGAGCAAGCGGTAGTCTTCCATCTTGAAGCCGTTTCATTTAACGCCAAGCATAAGTCACCTTCCCTCCTTCTAGTATTTCTATAATATATCCTTTTCTTGCTCTTGTTTTAGTACCCCTCAGCAGTGTTCTTAAGGGGGGACTACACCTGAAACCACCAAAATGTGAACGCATTTTTGTAGCCATCATAACTTTCCCTCCCTTTCTTCTGTGAAGATATTTTTGATACCAACTTGTTGCTCATTCTGTGTGCTTTAAGATGATATGTGAAATGTCTCTATAGGCACATTTTCTTAGAAGATACATCCAAAAAGGCAAGGGTCACTCCAAAAATTGCACCCCCCCAAAAACTGCGGCGACGATATTTCCCAAGTGCCTAGTCTACAGATGCCCAAATTTGGTTTGTAGCTTACCAAGACATTTAGTTGTGATATAACGGAGGCATATTTTTCAACACATCTCTTGTTCAGTAGTTCTAAGGCATTTCATTTCCAACCACACAAAATAAACGCAAAATCTGTGACAGTCACCTCGTCTAATCACCATAACTCGGCAATGCTTCAAGTTAAAAAAAAAATCAAACCGTTATATCACAGATCACTAAAAGAGCTCTCAAATGAATCCTCAAATATTGAAATTGAGTCAAGTGTGGCAAAGGTATGTTCGCCGCAAAATCAGAACAAAATAGATTTTCAAAATTCCTGGCAATAATGTGTTGAAGGAGGGACAGTTGCATTTTTGGGGGAGAGTGACCCACATGTATTTCCCCCCCTTTTTCTTCTTGTGGTTACCACTTTATAACTCCATAGATTCCGTAAACTTCATGGTATGGACTTGATATATAGCTCAAAAGATAGGTCTCTCTTTGTGCTCTCTGTTGATACTAAAATATTTTTCATAGGTATAACTATAGCCAAGTTACAGGAGCTACAAGTGGAGGGAACCTCAAAAAAACACCTATGCCTGAACTGGCAGTATAAATATCTCCTGATTGCCAAGTGCTAGAGAGTTGAAATTAGCACCAGTGGCTAGAGGAGGCCCTACTCTATTCAATGAGTGTTTTTATTAGGCGTTAAAATCTAAGTACGTGGTCAAGCGGGTGGGTGAAAAATGAATTTCGTTAATAATCCATAAAACTCATTTTCCACCCCCACGCTTGACCACCTACTTACATTTTAGCGCCTTATGAAAACACTCATTGAAGAGAGTAGGGCTTCCTCTAGCCACTGGTGCTAATTTCAACTCTCTAGCACTTGGCAATCAGGAGATATTTATACTGCCAGTTCAGGCATTCAGGTTTTTGAGGTTCCCTCCACTTTAGGTCCAGTAACTAGGCTATAGTTATACCTATGAAAAATATTTTAGTATCAACAGAGAGCACAAAGAGAGACCTATCTTTTGAGCTATATATCAAGTCCATACCATGAAGTTTACAGAATCTACAGAGCTATAAAGTGGTAACCACAAGTTTATTTGTTTTAATTTAAAAAATGGTGCTGTCCCCCCCCTTTAGTGTTCCTTGTTGGTTTCTCTTCAAATCAATAAGAAATGCATGGACAAAAACCATCATAACTTTGAAATGGAGCATCCAATAGCTCTAAAACTTTAGAATTGGCTAGTAGATATGTACAGCAACAGTTTGAACTGATAAAAAATTTTTTTTAAACCTCCAAAGTTTTTCAGGTGTAGTCCGCCCTTAAGGGGGGGGGGGCTCAATTTAAATTTATTTTTAGCATTTATAAATGTTGTTGTAAACATCTGCTAGCCATTTCCAAAGTTTTAGAGGCATCGGAGTATCCATTTCAAAGTTATGGTGCTTTTTGTCCATGCAATTTCATTATATCGATTCAAAATTGGTAGAGACGCGCACAGAGAAGGCTTACGGGAAAGGTAAGTTTTTCAGCGCTACCGCTTATACCTGGAAGCCACTGATAGGTACCCAAATTTCTTGCCGAGTCATTTTCTGCTGTTTGCGCAGAGACCCTGGATATATAACTCCGGTGCGCACGCGGGATTTCCAGTCGCCTCATTTTCATTTTTGGTCAACGTCTTTATGTCTTTGTACCGAAAGCAGCGCCATTCCCGGCACAAGAAGCGCTCTGGATTCTGTGGAGTGGTCCCGGAAAGAGGTGAAGCATCTTCTCCTTCGCTGGTGACAGCTACTGGGAAGAAACTAGCATTAGCATGGCCATCATTCATGAAGCCTGTAGTTCTGATTCTCAGTGTGAGATGAAAGGACTACGGCTGATTGACTTGCAGAATCTCCTAGCATCTGTCTCACGACATGCTAGCTGCAATGTCTGTGGTTCGCCTATGACTGTCAGAGAAGACCTGAAGATGAGGAAGGGTCTATGCACTAAGCTCTCTCTGTCCTGTACCAATTCGTTGTGTGCAGGCAGTGATGATGTTTTTTTGCGACCCTTCCAAGCATTCGAAGGCTTTCAACTCTATAGCAGGGAGGATGTGTGGCAGAGGGCGTGCTGGGCTGGAGACCATCTCCGGCTTTTTGGGCTCATTAGCCAACACACACTTCTCCGACCTCAACAACTCTCTCCAGGAGACGGTAGAGCAATCCAGCATGGATAGCCGGCAGACCGTCTCTACCCAACTCCACTTGTTGCAGGGCACCGAGCCAAAGGATGTTGTTGACGTGACTGTGACGGCACTTGGTCGAGGAGAGTCTTCACGGCCACATATGGTGTTGTGGTAGTGATGTCATGGGACTCTGGCCAGGTCCTTAATGAGGTGGTACTGAGCAAGAGATGCAATCTCTGCAAGAAGAAAGAGAGCACAATGGGTGAGCAGGAGTTCCTTGACTGGTACGTGGCACTCTGCAATTCCAACTTCTCTCTATCTATCAATCTATCTATCAATCTATCTATCAATCTATCTATCTATCCTCCTAATAGATCTTGGAGTTTCAACTTACTGAACTTATCATAATAAAGTTATTGTGTTTGTTTGTTTCAACTTGAACTTATTCTTATGTGGCTCGTCTCCACCGATGAAGGCCGAGGGCACATCCAGGCTCTTTTCTCGCTCAGTTGAACGTCTCAAGTTGAGATACACCAGAGTAATCTGTGACGGGGATGCCAAGTCAGTGGCGCGGGTGAACCGCGAGCAACCCTATGAGGGTGATGTCGTGATTGACGTAATTTACAAAATTACATTTGTGCTGATTTCATTTATATTTTTTTTATTGTCTTTTTGGGGAACAATTTCAGAAGTTGGAGCGCGTGATTCCCCCCCCCCCCTATAAAACAGAAACCGTCCAGATGGCCACTCCAGACGGAAATACAAAAATGGCGCCGAAGCGCAAGGCTTTCGCACCATCCTCCGCTGCACGGAGTGCGGTGGCAAGTATTACGGCCACCCTGGAAGGATGATTATCCTTCCAGGACCATAATTACACCCTTTCTAGGGTTAAAGCCTGTACATCGAAAAGATGTCAGGGGCTTCCAAGCCAAAGGCTAAGCCTAAGGCCAGGAAGACCCCACCAACCAAGGCAACTTGGAAGGTGAACTGGGAGGCCGATCCAGCGTATATCGCTTGGAAGGCAGCCG
Source organism: Cladorhizidae sp. MBARI D1340-BT2 (assembly GCA_028752905.1). Classification (NCBI taxonomy): domain Eukaryota; kingdom Metazoa; phylum Porifera; class Demospongiae; order Poecilosclerida; family Cladorhizidae; species Cladorhizidae sp. MBARI D1340-BT2. The sequence continues at coordinate 33,198,386 of JAQNBH010000013.1, read as the reverse complement.
TTCTCCCTAAAGGAGCTGACCGGACTATTGAGTGGGTCAGTGAGTTTGCAAAGCTACAGGATGCAAGCAAAGACACGCTTCAAGGCGTCGTTTCCGACGGGGGCGGGTCCTGAGGACACGCCCTCTCCGAATGCTTCTGACGAGGGGGGATTTAGTCCCCCTCCTTCAGAAGGGTCATTCCAGACCGCTAGCTCAGCTAGGGGCGGAAGAGGCGGTTACTCCCTCTAGGGAGACCGTCATGCTACCACCAAGAGTGGTAGAAGGTAACCACTTAGTGGCTTACCCGGCCTTAAATCGCTCAAGAGAGCTCGAAAGCGAGAGCAAAAGAGGTTAGAGAGCTTAGCTTCTAAACCCTTGTTTGTTGCATCTATTCTGATTAGATCAGAACGGATTAAAGGCGCTGGTAAGTTATACTTACCAAGACCTGAAGAGATCAGGAAAGAATTTCCTGATATCCTAAGAAGGACCTCAAAGTTTTTGAGGGCCTATGAACCTCGGCCAAAAGCCTTTCTAAGGGCTGGCTTGAGGAAAAATAAACCGTGGCTCCGATTTATCGGGACCATGATTTCAATAACACGCTCCGCATTGATCGAATCAATGGGGTGCAAACATTGCACAATGATGTGTAAGAACAAGTACCCGAGATGGATAACTTGCTCCTTATTGCTGAGGGGAGCCTTGCTCCCTTCAGTTCTAAGAACGTTAATTCGAAAGACTTGTAATAAGTCTCAGAGTTACCATAAGGGCAGAAATGCCACCGATCTCCTACGCGGAGGGGAAAAACCCGTAGCTCGGGATCAGGGACAGGACATTCTCTGAGAGAGAAAGCCCTGAAGCTTTCAAAGCCCTGAAGCTTTCAAAGCCCTGAAGCTTTCAAAGCCCTGAAGCTTTCAAAGCCTCCAAGTCCTACAAACTCTAAGACTTAAAGGCCAATTGACCTACCCCAAAAAGGGCACCTTCCTCAGGAAGGAAGAGTGCAATTCTTGCACACAGGTTGCCTAGGAGTTATTCCTAGGTGTCCCTGCTTGCAGTGGGCTCCTGTCATCTCCGCCAGTTGCTTCGGTGACACACAGCGGTTTCTACTTAGTAGGGAAAAAAGAAAAAAGAAGCGACTCGGAAAGACCTTCAAGGACGACACGGGCCGTGTGCTCAACTTGCGGTGGGGTGGGAAGATAGGGAGGGTTTTCTGTGTCTTTGCCATTGATAATTTAATGTCGTTCAGGCACATCGAATCGTTTGACAGATTGTACCATCGATAATCTTCAAAAGTATTATGGCGGAGCTATCCATGAGAACCCCCACAATGTGGTAGGAATGCGTAAGGCCATCTGGGCTGTATTCTACCACAGCACTGCCACCGACGACTGCCACGATCACTACTATTGTCCCACTGGAGAATACTCTTGGTGCAAGTTCAATAAGCCTGTTGCTAAAGAGCAGCTACCACTGCCACACAAACGACCAACCATCCCGGTTGACCTGGCTCCGTACGTGAAGTCGGTGTTTGAGGACCTCTCCAAAACTCAACTGCTGGAGAAGTGCATCGATGGCGCCACACAAAACCAGAATGAGTCATTCAATAGCATCGTTTGGGTCTCGTTGTCCCAAGACGGGATTTTGCTCGCTAGTGCCAGTGGAGGCTGCATTGGGTCTGGCTATTCTCACCTACAACCATGGATTTGTAGGCCTCTCGCCCATGTTGGAGAAGTTGTTGGGTTCCCCTCCAGTTGCCTTCACCTCGAAGTTCTTAGCATCTCAGGACACTAAGAGGGCTTCGAACGCAACGCTCAAGGCAGAAACCACGAGCAGGAGGCAGAGACAGGCCCTGAGATCGACAAACCTGTCGTTGGAGGACGAGTGTATCGCAGATGAAGGAGTGACGTACGAGGCAGGCGGCTTTTAATCCCTCCCTACATATTGACGGTTGGAGACAAGAGTGTCGCAAAATCCAGTGCTGGCACAGAGAACATGCCAAGCACGACAATGATGCCACTCCACAGGTTCCCGGTTTCGATACCCAACTGCCAACTTCCCCCCCCCCCCCCCCCCCCCCCCCCCCCAACCCGATAGCTCACAACAGTCACAGCAGGCTGATTACAATAGGATACAGTGCAGACACCCCCCGCCCCCGGACAACAGCATCTGTCAGTCGGACAGACCCCCAGTCACACCCAACCCAGTGGCAGGTCCAATCCTGACCCAGGGTGAAGGTGAGAGAAAAGAAACCCATTTATCTCGGCAGAGGTTGTCAGAGTAAAGAAACGCTTGGGGCGCTTTAAGGCAGGTTCACAATACGATGCAAGGAGCATCCATCGCATCGCATCCTTGTGCGTCCAAAATCAATTTGTGAACCGCTTGTGCTACGTTGCATCCTGACAAAAAGTGAGGACGCTAGAATAGACTACAGTTCTATTTCTGCGTCCCATCCTCATCTGTCCAACCAATCAGATTGCTTCAACCATTCTCGTGACTTGACCAACCAGTGGATTATTTAGGAATCAAAACGAGATGGATTTGTAAAAGTTAATAGAGGCTGTTCGCCAGTACCAGTGCTTGTGGGATGTCTCCAACTGTGCATACAAGGACCGAAGAAAGAAGGAGAATGCCTGGAAAGAAGTTGCCAGCCAGGTAACTAAACTATGATGTAAAAGTAGCTAGCTGAGTTTTGTTTGAGTTAGCATAGGTAGTTAATTAATGAGGTTATATATGAGTTTATGTTTGTAGTTTGGAGATGAAATATCTCCGGAAGATTGTGTTTCTCGGTGGAAAACACTGAGATAAATTTGTCAGGGAGCTGAAGAAGGTCAAGGGGAAGAAGAGTGGTGATGCAGGGCCAGCGAGGGTCAAGGGGAAGAAGAGTGGTGATGCAGGGCCAGCATACACACCTTGTTGGCCACTTTTTGGTGTTCTGCAATTTTTAACCGACAGTATCAATCACAGAAGGTCAGTGATTTAATTTATGGTTGGTCAGTTTAATTATATAATTAAATGCAGAACTCACACGAACCTCTCAACACCAAAGTCACCACATCCAGCATCAACACTAAATGTGATAGGATCTGAGAAAAGGGGTCTTATGTAGAGAAAAATGGTTTTATGGTACGACCAAAATAAGCTCAGTTATAGTTTGACTATTTTTCTTTTTTTTGTACTACAGGCATCTACTACCTTTCCTTTACATTTGTGTGAAATCTGAAGGCTCCTGCTTGCTTCTTTGTAGGCAAGCGTGGGGTTAGAAGATTGGTGGTGAAGAAGCTTGCTACGCGTGTAACGGAACTGCGTTGCAATGTAACGCGGAGAAAACACTGCCCACGCATGCGGAAAGATGGGAAACTCACACAAAACAGGGGGATTTCCTACTAGCTGCTATAGTGGCTGCATGGTTAACAAACTAACAAAGGAATGGCTTCATCAAGTGCACAGGAAGCTGCAAAAGCCATTAATTGCTTAATGAAATTCTCTCCTGGAGACCAGCAGTCTCTCCTAGAAGTCATTGATGACTATTTTACCTCAAACTATGGTTGTGATAGTGACAGTGACTCAGAGAACGAACAAGCAGGTATAATACATACACTACTAGACAATACAAAAGGATAAGAATAGTTAATGATGCATTTATTTGTAGGTAATTATGTGGTTGATGCTGGACAGACTTGAGCCACCTCATAGTGAACCTGAAGGGAGTGAAGAGAGTGATGATGATCTGGAGGACGTTCGAGAGCTGACCAATGATGAACAGGTCCAGGAAGCAATGATGCAGTTGTCGGCAGTTTCATCAGTGGATTTTGAAGTTCGAGACGTGGCCACTCAAGAAGAAGAGCTAGTAACCAAGTTTATGACTAGTGGCTGTGGCTGCTCACAGTTCATGGCAAAGAGTGCTCCATCCAGTTCACCAATGAGCATGTGTCGCAAGCACGAGGACGCTGTCTGGAACTATCCCGTAATGAACTGGATATGGTCCTTCTTGGTCGGTTACAGGCATTCTCCATCAGTGAAGATCAGGTTCATCGTTGGCCACATCTTGCTGGGACGGAGAGGAAGAAATTGCACTGCAACTACAGTCATCATGACAAGCCAGTCTGCTTTAAGTTCTTTCTGTTAGTGAATGCCATAGGAAAGAAAAGGATGAGAAATTTGATGACGGACTTCCAGGAAAATGGATTAGTTCCAAGGATACATGGCAATGTACACAAACGTCCAAAGCATTCACTATCCATGGACGACATAGAGAGTGTTGTCGGGTTCCTCCTCAGTTATGTCGGGCAACATGGGCTTCTCCTTCCTAGCAGAGTTCCTGGCTATAGTCGTAGCGACATCAAGCTTCTGCCATCCCATCCAGTTCATTTAAAAGAGGAATTTGGAAATCATACAAAAGTGCTGTAGCATTAGCAACAACTCAAACTGTTGCTTAGGTACATTTTTCAGACTGTGAAGAGAGCTGACACACAACAAACTCGGATTCAGCTCTTGAAGTCACCTTGGATGCAGGTTTCTTTAAGGATTTGGGCCAAGGGGGGGCAAAACGGCAATATGTAATTTGGTGGGGGGGAGCATGGCTCTCTCAACATGCACAGCACTTGATAATGTAGCGGAGTCTGGGGACATCCTAAACCCCCCCTCCCCCATTTTGAATCCTTTCTTTTCAGAACATCTTAAGGCTTAAACATGCATTCTTTAATTTGGTTTTTATTTCATCATACTCTGGTTTAAATTAAAGTGTGTTAGACTAACAAGTGCTTTGTCAGTACAACTGAGTAAGCAAATTTAACCAGTAATAGTGGTCAAAGCACTTGAAAGGAAAATTGCTGAATCATGGTGTAATGTAACATTACATCATTCAGCAGTTAAATTGTGCAATATCACAGCCTGGACTATAAAGGGCCTGGCAAGGAGAGTTTTTAAAGTTTTATAGACAGTATAGTCAAGATTTTGCAAGACAGACCAATATTATGAGTAAGAATATTCGTTCATTTTTTGCCCCACGCTCTTCTGCTTCTGTATCACGTAACCACTCTGACTCAGAAGGCTCTGATATTGAACCTCCTGCCCCAAAAAAGCAGTGTCAGGGTTTGACTTCTCAAGCTTCATCCTCTCAAGGATCTGTCTCCACCAAAAGACGGCACTACCTCAAAAGATGGGAAAGTGATTTTCATTGGCTAGAATATGATGAAGATCTTCAAGGTGCTTCCTGAAAGAAACCCTGTATAAAATTTTGCCTGATGGGAGTGAGCTTCCCTCCATCATTCAACCAAACGGCTTGTCTCCTGAACGACAGTGGTATTTGCACGACAAATCGGCCCTTTCTGCCCAGAGAATGACAGGAATATTACTTGCCCTTTTCCAACAGTTCCCAAACCAGTCGGCAAGCAACCCCTGATCCTGGAAATGCCATCACAGCCCTCCAGCAAAGCGTGCTAGGGTATGTCGAACCTGCAAGAAAACTGGACACAACAGCAGATCCTGCCCTAACAAAGAAATATAATCCTTAATACTAGCATTTGGTTGCTATTAGCCATTCCTATGCATTTGTCGTATTTGCATCAATTTATTAAAAAAATAAAATATAAAAAAATTAAAAAAATAAATAAAAATTTGTAAACTACATTGCTCTTTCTATAACATAGTTTATTCGCCCATGAACCTCTACACGTGTACATGCCCCATTCATGCGTCGATCTGCCTAGTCAAGACCACAGAAGCCCCCCAGACTCCATGGCATGCGGGGGAGGTGACACGTCGAAGGAGAGCCGACCTCACACCCACAGATGCCGCCATTGACATCAGAACTTGCAACCACAACTGTATAGAATCCATTTACTGATACAGCACTGAGGAAGGCCAACAAATAGAGCCGAAATATTTGCTGTAAGTGTTGATAATATTGTCCCTTACCTGCCATCTCTGTATACAAATCACCAGAACCAGCCCAACAGGCAGGCTAAAGCTACTTACTGGATCACGAGTGGGGTCAATGAACCTGTTTTCAGGACAAAACCTCCAGCCCTAGGTGTCGTTAAGCTGTTGTGATTATTGTGGGTTGTGAAGGTTATTAAAAGGAGGTGGTCTGTGTCTTTGAGGAAAGATTGTGGGCTGTGGTTATTGGTTATTATTGGATGTATACAATGGTTCAAAACTGAGTGACTAATTTTGAATTAGAACTTATGCAGGTCAATTCAAAATTTATTCAGCATAGAACATCATTTACACTACACAAAAATCATTACAAATAAAATACGTACACTCCAAAATTAAAAAGAAAATGTTTAGAGGCTCTGCAACAGTTGAGATTTAAATCTCTTAGATAACTGTAGCAGAGCCTCTAAACATTTCTTCCAAATAGGCTTGAATTCAATTTGATTGCTCCAGAATGCTGGAAATCGCTCGAGGATAACTTGCTTCAACTGTAGAATTCATTTGCTGGGAGTGATGGGAACTCCCTATTCCCCATTGGAGTACACCGCTTTAATATGGCATCCTCAAAGATGGCTTCCTTGGCTAGCTTGCATGTTAAAATCCCAGTTTACTTACTTGCAGCCTGCAACGAGTGGTAGCTGGCTCCAACTTCTTTGACTGAGCAAAGGTTTTCTTTATCTCAGTTGAGGACAAAGATCTCAACAGACGAGCTGGAGGAATGAAGGCTAGGGATGGATGAGTGTAAGCTGATCCTGGAGCAGGAGTTGTCGATAGCGTAAAACTGAGTCATTTGAACTTTCCCCCTCCAAAACAAATACCTGGTTGAGTAGTTTGTACTGGTTCTGTTTTAATCTAGAAATCTCCATCCTTAAATATGCCAAGAGAGAGAATTAGAATCATGCCACTAAGGTATTCAATTTTGGATGCATTTACCGAGCTCCGATAACGGATATAATTGCATGTTGGAGGTGCAGCAGGTGGTGGAGGGGTTGTTGGTGGCCGATCTGTAATCTGTAACCACCAATATCCTGCCTATTTTGTTAGGAGAATATTTACATTTGAATACATCTACATTCATTTGAAGCTATACCAAGAAGGGGATCAACTTTTTTCTTTTTTCCCTTGAGCAATCTCTTCTTGGAAAGCTACACATGCAGAAAGAAAACTCTGCAAGTATTGTCACTGTAACAACCAAACAAAATGCTTACAATAAGAGTAGCACTTCTCTTCTTCCCTCAACCTTTTGTTTTCTTGGGATTCACTACTATTATCAACTCACACATTGCCTGCTTCCAGTATCCTAGGTATAGGTGAGACAGTGGCAGTAGGCAGAGATGGTGATCTGGGCATTTCTAAAGGTCCCTTCTTTTTGTTGCATTAAAGAACCTACTTGTTTGTATTAGCTATCAAGTTTTACACCAACATTGAATGGCCGTGTTCCACACTAGGCCCAACATCTAACCTATGGAAGAAATCCTTCCAATGTGCTCGTCTTTCCGCCCTTAAATTTTGGAGAGGCCACCAACCAAAGACCCTTCCATTAGTCTGTTATGTGACACAATTGTTACCGAGTCTTCTTGAGGACAAAAGAAGACAAACAGTATTCTGCACAAAAATGCCACATTGCAAGCTAGTGACTGGTCCAGATAAAATGTGCTGAACTTCACCTCAACATGTTACTGAGCTAAACTAGGCTAGGGGGAAAAGGTTGCTGAAGTAGTTGGTAAAATTCTAAAGACCAAACTAGCTGAGGAGAGAGGTCCTAGGCTGCCATAACGCATTCAAATACTGAAGTAAACTGACTTCTTTCATCCATGGACATGAGGACAGCTCTCCGAAGTCATGCTGAACGTAGTAGCAGCAAATGAACAAGAAGCAGACGGTGAAGATCTAAAACTTTTGGAGTATTTATTCAGTGACCTGGCCCCGCTTTGGTGAGTTATGGCGTGCTTTTGCGACACTTGTGCCGGTTTGCGCTGACCTTTAGAAGCCCACTCGGCTGAGGCAAAAGTTGATATGGGCGCCATTGGTTTGCGTTTTTGAACGGGATATCATCACCGAACTCAGGCTGCCATACACTCCAAACCTACTCATTTGCATACTCTGTATAAGCGTGTTATTTTCCCCTCTCTTTCCTACCTTCCACACATTGCACTAGTGATAGGATCCCATGACTTGGTCTGCACAAGAACAATAACAACCAAAAAAAGACGCTTCCGATGTGAGAATTTTTCTCCAATGCACACGCTTGACCACATACTCATTTTTAGAGCTTAATGAATACACTCGTTCTGTAGAGCAGAACTCCTCGAGCAATAGCTACCAATTTCAACCGTCTAGTAATTAACTTCTCAACAATCGACTTGAAATTTACTCTCTCGTTGTTTCCTTAAGGTGCTCTAGTAAAGGCTAGAGTAAATTTAACGTTAAAGTTCATTTTATCTATAATTTTGTTTGAAATAATAAATTAACAACTAACTAATGACTACAAAAACCTCCATTACCTGGCCTTCACTTCCGGTGCCTAGCAATCACTATGGCAACAACATATCAGACAGTAACTCCAATAAATACATCTCACCATAGGGGCATGCACAAGAAATAAGCATTAAAATTCAGCAAGAAGAATGTCTGACCTGGCCACAGCCTGGCTTACTTTTAACACATGTAAAATATTTAACCTTGACTTAAAAATATATAACAAAAAATATTAAAAAATTAGTCAACATGAAGCCCAAGAAGAGATGTTACTTTCTACACATTCCTGTTTTGACATATATACCTCTCTCAGGGTTCTTACCAATCTTGAAGGTGAAGGAAGATGTACAGTGCTTGCATCTACATCCATCCTTAGGACATCATCAAGGGGCCCACTAAACTGGAGAGTTTCCTCTGACAATCTAGACAATCATATAATCATTGTCACCTTGAGATACAAATTGTACATTATATAGAGTAGGAGGTCACTCATCCAAACACACCAGTCAACGCTACTAGAAGCTCCTCCTACAGGAATGCTCACTAATTCAGTGCACTGATTATCATTCTGTGGGGAAAATTCCATTGGCCGAACATGGAATGTCGTCCAGCGGTTTGTTTCAGTTCTTCTCGCTCCATTTCAAAGCAGAGAGTACAGCTACTATTCAAAAGACAAAGAGTTGTCCTCAACGTCGATGTAAGCTCAAGGTCTGTGATGTTGTGATGAGTGAGAGAAGTTTAGCAAGAGTAGCAGTGCACTGCATTGTAGGAAAGTAGACTACCCACATGTTTTATGAGGACAAGCTGAAGACCTTCCACACTGAAAGTAACGAAGACTTGGACCCACCACTACTTAAATACGAATGAATATCCATTTTTATGATATAGTTTATCTTTGTGCTTCAATTTATACACCACCCATGTCGTATCCAGCTAGCTATGGAGTAATGTCTCGTCAATACGATAATGTAAGTGATCCCTTCTATAAATAGATCACATGGAGAGAATGTCTACAAACCACTGTTAGATTCACATTACTCATCAAGGACAAGCAGAAAAGAGCCCCGACAACCATACCCTGATTCCCAAACACGCCAGATTACTCTATTTGCCCTTCACATTGGACTAAATGCAACCCTGACTTGAACATTCAGAGAGGTTTGGAGAATAATATGACATACTTGTGTCTTGTCCCTCAGTTCTGGTGCAATAATCACTATGGGAACACCATATCAGACGGTAATTCCAATAAACTCATCTCATCATAGGGACACACTTCAAAAATGTATGTTCTGGTGCCTACTAATCACCTTGGTAACACCATATATCATACAGTAATTCCAATAAACTCCCCACATCACAGATAGTGTCATAATAGAACTGAGTGTGTACTCATTTTGACAAGAATGAAAATTTGAGATCGTTTTTCTATGAAACAGTCAAAAAGTCCAAAATTGATGAATAAGAGCAGAACGATTTTCTAGAAAAAGTAGCATTAAGTCTATCTATCTATCTATCTAAGGCCACATCAGTGTATGCACCTGTTATGGTAAGGGCCCCTTGGATTTAACCAGGGCATCATCAAATAAGCAACATACGCTAGTAGGCTAATTATTACATGTTCTGTGCTCATTCTAGCTGCTGGAGTTTGAGGATGACTAGGAAAGCACATGAAATGGCTACCACCTATTACTCTCCCAGTTCTATAGTAAGCAGTAGCATGGTGGACTAGCCATACAGGGAGAGGCAGGTTGGAACTGCCCACATATTTTATATTTAATACTGCAAAGTTTGATCATGTGTTCTCAGGGGACATAAACGATGCCTGCCAACAGCTATCTCCGAGTTCAAAGCAGAAATGAACCGTCAACTGTGAGAGACCTTGGACAGGCTTACCCACATACATTCCTGTTTTGACATATTTACTTCCTTCGTGGTCTTACCAAATGTCCCCATGCTCTTGAAGGTGAAGGAAGATAGACATTGCTTGCATCTACATCCATCCATAATGACATCATCAAGGGGGGCCCTCGAGACTGAGGAGTTTCGTCTGATCTAGAAAATCATATAATCACTGTCACCCCGAGATACAAATTGATTGTGCATTATATAGAGTAGGAGGCCACTCATCCAAACACACCGGTCAACTGAATGCTACTAGAAGCTCCTCCCACAGGAATGCTCGCTAATTCATTATACTTATTGTCATTCTGCGGGAAATTTTTTCCAATTGGCCGAACATGGAATGTCGTCCAGCGGTTTCTTTCAGTTCTTCTCGCTCCATTTCAAAGCAGAGAGCATAGCTACTATTCAAAAGACAAAGAGTTGTCCTCAACATCGATGTAAGCTCAAGGTCTGTTGTGTTGAGTGAGAGAAGTTTAGCAGTGCAATGCATTGTAGGAAAGTAGACTACCCACATGTTTTATGAGGACAAGCTGAAGACCTTCCACACCGAAAGTACTGAAGACTTGGACCCACCACTACTGAAATACAACAAATATCCATTTTTATCATGGTTTCATTTTTCATTTAGGGGTGGGCGTGTGGGCGGCTGCCTTCGAATCTTTTTGCCCCCCCCCCCCCCAACCTTGGAAATTGTATTATTAAAATTCATTAGAAACTTTGTCACATCTTTAACCATCATGCCCCCCCCCCCCCCCCCCCCCCTTAATAGTCTTGACAAATTACTACACTGTAACAAACTTGTAGACAGGTAGGTGGTTGAAACATCCAGATTCCTCCAGTTGCCCCCCCCCCCCCCCTGGACAATTTTCTAAATGAAACCCTATTATGACATAGTTTGTCTTTGTGCTTCAATTTATACACCACCCATGTTGTTTCTAGGTGACTCAGCTAGCTATGGAGTAATGTATCATCAATACGACGATGTAAGTGATCCCTTCTATAAATAGATCACATGGACAGCATTTCTACAAACCACTGTTAGATTCACATTACTATACTAATCGAGTACCAGTTGAAGCAACCCCAGCCAATCCCAAAAATCAAATATTTTCCCAGGGGAGTATACCCCGACTCCCGAACATGCCAGATTACTCTATTTGTCTTCCACATTGGACTAAATGCAACCCTGACTTGAACATTCAGAGAGGTTTGGATAATGACATACTTGTGTGTTGTCTCTCAGTTCTGGTGCAATAATCACTATGGCAACACCATATCAGACGGTAATTCCAATAAACTCATCTCATCATAGGGACACACAAGACAAATTATCCTGAACAACAAATACTAACAAACATGCTCACCAACTCGAGGTCGTTCATCGTAGTCATCAGTGCATCAACAACTGCAATACAAAAGCAATAGTACTTATATATTCAACCAGATTCCAATTATATCTTGTCCCTCAGTTCTGGTGCCTAGTAATCACTGTGGCAACACCATATCAGACAGTATACTCACCACTTCAGAGAGAGTGTCAATGGAACCGAGTGTGTACTCATTTTGACAAGAATGAAATTTTGAGATCATTTTTCTATGAAACGGTCAAAAAGTCCGAAATGGATGAAAAAGAGCTTCTTTCGGTTAAAAAGTAGAAAAATTTTCTACTAAAAGTAGAGGACACATTACTGTATGCACCTGTTATCGTAAAGGTCCCTTGGATTTAACCAGGGCACATAATCAAATAGTTCTATGCTAAGCAGTAGCACATAGTGGACTATCCATATAGGGAGAGGCAGGTCGGAAGTGCCACACATATTTAATATTTAACATTGCAAAGTCGAACAGTTTGATCATGTTGTTCTCAGGGGACATGAACGATGCCACAAATACCTGCCAACAGCTGACTCTATAGCTATCTCAGAGTTCAAAGCAGAAATGAACTGTCAAGAGTTTTGTAAGATTTCATGCAAGAGGGGAGGGAAAACCACAAATCAAGTTTAATATTAGGAGTGCGGTGGAACTCGCTAGAATGGATCAACACACTCTTTATAATGGCAGACCCTCCACCTCGAACCAAAAGCTCATATCTTAGCTATAAAGCACAACAGCAGCTGCTTAGCCACAAATGCCCCCCTCCCCAAGGAAGGAAACCATGAAGGTATTATAACCAGACAATTTGGCAGTCTCTGATGATCACTGAAGTCATGCATCCTTCACAGGACATCATTCGGCAATTCCTATATTATGACCAATTTCGTCATTGACTGCAAATATAGCCACAACCCAGAGGAGCATGGTGTCATAGCTGGCAAGCAACAACTTGTTCTTTACCTTGTCCAAACAGTCCACCATGTTCATACAAGCCGCTTCTTTTTGTCGAGTCCAGGCTGGTAGAAGATAGAGAATAATATAGCAGTAATAACAGTTATTGTCACCAATGAACACCATTTACAAAAAACCCCACTGAATGTGGTTGTCAAGTTGTCAAGTTAAAAAATAATTTGATTAGCAGAAATAAAAGTTCATGATCTTTAAGTTTGAATGCTGCCCACCAGCTATGGCATGAAACAGTTCCCCTCTGAGAAGCGCAAAAAATTAATCACTGGGGAAATTGCATTCCAGACACATTGTTAACCGTTTCACCGCCATAAGCGCCTATAGGTGCCAACTCGACATCGCTTCGCGTAAACATTAATTAAAAATTATGCGAACAAGCTACAGATTTAATTTTTTTTACCAGGGTGTGTGCGTTAGATAGCTCTAAACGTTAAAAATACAGACAAAGAAAAATTCCAGGTAGCACGTGATTCCGAACTTGTCACGGCAACAAAAATATATTAATTTTTTTGACAATGATAACTTTACTTGACTGTGACCGTCCCCGATAGCTTCTGGAGGCTCTTCTTCGGTGGAAACCAGCCATCTACTGCAGACTCGCTATCAATCAAAATCCTACAAAGAAGAGGAAAAAAGTTGCTCCTGGATGGATCTCTGTTGTCAGTGACTTTTTTTAATTTTTTTTTTACTGTTGTAGACATAGAGATTCGTAATTTTTGTTTGCCTGCTTCAATAGAGCTGATTCATATACCAAGTTATAGCTCTATCAATTTGCAATCGAATGATATGCTTTGTTTCAAAATATAATGGTTAAAAAAAAGTTATGAAATTCAAAAATATTAAGGTGTTGGGCTAAAGTTGGCGGTGAAAGAGTTAAGGCGTGGTGGAGATGAGGTCGTACACTTGAGAAGTGAAGCCATACACTTCTAACTTTGTTCGAGTAGCAGTGCAATGCATTGTAGGAAAGCACATGTTTTATGAGGATAAGCTGAAGACCTTCCACACCGAAAGGTGTAACAAAGACTTGGACCCACCACTATGAAATATAAACGAATATCTATTTTTATGACATAGTTTATCTTTGTGCTTCAATTTATACACCACACATGTCGTATCTAGTTGACTCAGCTAGCTATGGAGTAATGTCTCGTCAATACGATGATGTAAGTGATCCCTTCTATAAATAGATCACATGGAGAGAATGTCTACAAACCTCGTTAGATTCACATTACTCATCAAGTACCAGCAGAAAAGAGCCTCGACAACCATACCCTGATTCCCAAACACGCCAGATTACTCTATTTGCCCTTCACATTGGACTAAATGCAACCCTGACTTGAACATTCAGAGAGGTTTGGAGAATAATATGACATACTTGTGTCTTGTCCCTCAGTTCTGGTGCAATAATCACTATGGGAACACCATATCAGACGGTAATTCCAATAAACTCATCTCATCATAGGGACACACTTGAAGAAAAATGTATGTTCTGGTGCCTACTAATCAACTTGGTAACACCATATATCAGACAGTAATTCCAATAAACTCAGCACTTCACAGGTAGTGTCATAATAGAACTGAGTGTGTACTAATTTTGATAAGAATGAAAATTTGAGATAGTTTTTCTATGAAACAGTCAAAAGTCCAAAATCGATGAATAAGAGGTTAAAAGTAGAACGATTTTCTACAAAAAGTAGCATTAACTCTTAGAACCCTAGCGGCCGGTTTTTCGGCCGACACGTCTAGGCATATATACCCGAGCGGCCGATACTTCGGCCGGAGATTTCCCTTTTTTGCATTGTTTTTTTTTGCATTATCAATAAATATAATCAACTTTGAACTTTTGATTCTTTTTCCCCTTCCAGGACCACAGGGTGGGAGGCATGCCCATATTAGGGAGCATATGGTTCTAAGGGTTAAGTCTATCTATCTATCTAAGGCCACATTAGTGTCCGCACATGTGATGGTATGGGTCCCTTGGATTTAACCAGGGCGTATCATCAAATAAGCAACATACTCTAGTAGGCTAATTATTACATGTACTGTGCTCATTCTAGCTGCTGGAGTTTGAGGATGACTAGGAAAACACTTGAAATGGCTACCACCTATTACCCTCCCAGTTCTATACTAAGCAGTAGCATGGTGGACTAGCCATACAGGGAGAGGCAGGTTGGAACTGCCACACATATTTTATATTTAATACTGCAAAGTTTGATCATGCTGTTCTCAGGGGACATGAACGATGCCACAAATACCTGCCAACAGCTATCTCCGAGTTCAAAGCAGAAATGAACCGTCAACTGTGAGAGACCTTGGACAGGCTTACCCACATACATTCCTGTTTTGACATATTTACTTCCTTCATGGTCTTACCAAATGTCCCCATGCTCTTGAAGGTAAAGGAAGATGGACATTGCTTGCATCTACATCCATCCATAATGACATCATCAAGGGGGCCCCTCGAGACTGGGGAGTTTCATCTGACGATCTAGAAAATCATATAATCACTGTCACTCTGAGATACAAATTGTACATTATATACACAGTAGGAGGCCACTCATCCAAACACACCAGTCAACTGAATGCTACTACAAGCTCCTCCTATAGGAATGCTCACTCAGTGCACTTATTGTCATTCTGTGGAAAAAAATTCCATTGGCCGAACATGGAATGTCATCCAGCGGTTTCTTTCAGTTCTTCTCGCTCCATGTCAAAGCAGAGAGCTCAGCTTCTAATCAAAAGACAAGAGTTGTCCTCAACATCGATGTAAGCTCAAGGTCTGTGGTATTGTGTTGAGTGAGAGAAGTTTCGCTCGAGTAGCAGTACAATGCATTGTAGGAAAGTAGACTACCACATGTTTTATGAGGACAAGCTGAAGACCTTCCACACTGAAAGTACTGAAGACTTGGACACACCACTAGTGAAATACAAACAAATATCCATTTTTATCATGGTTTCATTTAGGGGTGGGCGGCTGCCTTCGAACCTTTTTGTCCCCCCACCTTGGAAATTGTATCATTAGAAACGTTGTCACATCTTTAGCCTTCATGCCCCCCACCCCCCCTTAATATCCAGATTCCTCCAGTTGCCCCCCCTGGACAATTTTCTAAATGAAACCCTGTTATGACATAGTTTGTCTTTGTGCTTCAATTTATACACCATCCATGTTGTTTCTAGGTGACTCAGCTAGCTATGGAGTAATGTATCATCAATACGACGATGTAAGTGATCCCTTCTATAAATAGATCACATGGACAGCATTTCTACCAACCTCTGTTAGATTCACATTACTATACTAATCGAGTACCAGTTGAAGCAACCCCAGCCAATCCCAAAAATCAAATATTTTCCCAGGGGAGTATACCCCGACTCCCGAACATGCCAGATTACTCTATTTGTCTTCCACATTGGACTAAATGCAACCCTGACTTGAACATTCAGAGAGGTTTGGATAATGACATACTTGTGTGTTGTCCCTCAGTTCTGGTGCAATAATCACTATGGCAACACCATATCAGACGGTAATTCCAATAAACTCATCTCATCATAGGGACACACAAGACAAATTATCCTGAACAACAAATACTAACAAACATGCTCACCAACTCGAGGTCGTTCATCGTAGTCATCAGTGCATCAACAACTGCAATACAAAAGCAATAGTACTTATATATTCAACCAGATTCCAATTATATCTTGTCCCTCAGTTCTGGTGCCTAGTAATCACTGTGGCAACACCATATCAGACAGTATACTCACCACTTCAGAGAGAGTGTCAATGGAACCGAGTGTGTACTCATTTTGACAAGAATGAAATTTTGAGATCATTTTTCTATGAAACGGTCAAAAAGTCCGAAATGGATGAAAAATAGCTTCTTTCGGTTAAAAAGTAGAACAATTTTCTACTAAAAGTAGAGGACACATTACTGTATGCACCTGTTATCGTAAAGGTCCCTTGGATTTAACCAGGGCATATAATCGATGCTAAGCAGTAGCACATAGTGGACTATCCATATAGGGAGAGGCAGGTCGGAAGTGCCACACATATTTAATATTTAACATTGCAAAGTCGAACAGTTTGATCATGTTGTTCTCAGGGGACATGAACAATGCCACAAATACCTGCCAACAGCTGACTCTATAGCTATCTCAGAGTTCAAAGCAGAAATGAACTGTCAAGAGTTTTGTAAGATTTCATGCAAGAGGGGAGGGAAAACCACAAATCAAGTTTAATATTAGGAGTGCGGTGGAACTCGCTAGAATGGATCAACACACTCTTTATAATGGCAGACCCTCCACCTCGAACCAAAAGCTCATATCTTAGCTATAAAGCACAACAGCAGCTGCTTAGCCGCAAATGCCCCCCTCCCCAAGGAAGGAAACCATGAAGGTATTATAACCAGACAATTTGGCAGTCTCTGATGATCACTGAAGTCACGCATCCTTCACAGGACATCATTCGGCAATTCCTATATTATGACCAATTTCGTCATTGACATAGCCACAACCCAGAGGAGCATGGTGTCATAGCTGGCAAGCAACAACTTGTTCTTTACCTTGTCCAAACAGTCCACCATGTTCATACAAGCCGCTTCTTTTTGTCGAGTCCAGGCTGGTAGAAGATAGAGAATAATATAGCAGTAATATAGCAGTAATAACAGTTATTGTCACCAATGAACACCATTTACAAAAAAACCCACTGAATGTGGTTGTCAAGTTGTCAAGTTAAAAAATAATTTGATTAGCAGAAATAAAAGTTCATGATCTTTAAGTTTGAATGCTGCCCACCAGCTATGGCATGAAACAGTTCCCCTCTGAGAAGCGCAAAAAATTAATCACTGGGGAAATTGCATTCCAGACACATTGTTAACCGTTTCACCGCCATAAGCGCCTATAGGTGCCAACTCGACATCGCTTCGCGTAAACATTAATTAAAAATTATGCGAAAAAGCTACAGATTTTTTTTTTTTTACCAGGGTGTGCGTTAGATAGCTCTAAACGTTAAAAATACAGACAAAGAACAATTCCAGGTAGCACGTGATTCCGAACTTGTCACGGCAACAAAAATATATTAATTTTTTTGACAATGATAACTTTACTTGACTGTGACCGTCCCCAATAGCTTCTGGAGGCTCTTCTTCGGTGGAAACCTGCAGAGCCATCTACTGCAGACTCGCTATCAATCAAAATCCTACAAAGTAGAGGAAAAAAGTCGCTCCTGGATGGATCTCTGTTGTCAGTGATTTTATTTTTTATTTTTTTAAACTGTTGTAGACATAAGAGATTCGTAATTTTTGTTTGCCTGCTTCAATAGAGCTGATTCATATACCAAGTTATAGCTCTATCAATTTGCAATCGAATGATATGCAGGGGAATATACCCCGACTCCCGAACACGCCAGATTACTCTATTTGCCCTTCACATTGGACTAAATGCAACCATGACTTGAACATGTACAGAGGTTTGGATAATAATAATAATGAGTTAAAATCGCCTTCCCAATAACAATAAAAAAAATTAAAAATAGGTTTGGAGAATAACAGAGAAAAATATGACATACTTGTGTCTTGTCCCTCAGTTCTGGTGCAATAATCACTATGGCAACACCATATCAGACGGTAATTCCAATAAACTCATCTCATCATAGGGACACACTTCAAAAATTTACGTTCTGGTGCCTACTAATCACCTTGGTAACACCATATATCATACAGTAATTCCAATAAACTCCCCACATCACAGGTAGTGTCATAATAGAACTGAGCGTGTACTCATTTTGACAATAATGAAAATTTGAGATCGTTTTTCTATGAAACAGTCAAAAAGTCCAAAATTGATGAATAAGAGCAGTACAATTTTCTACAAAAAGTAGCATTAAGTCTATCTATCTATCTATCTAAGGCCACATCAGTGTATGCACCTGTTATGGTAAGGGCCCTTTGGATTTAACCAGGGCATCATCAAATAAGCAACATACGCTAGTAGGCTAATTATTACATGTACTGTGCTCATTCTAGCTGCTGGAGTTTGAGGATGACAAGAAAAGCACTTGAAATGGCTACCACCTATTACCCTCCCAGTTCTATACTAAGCAGTAGCACATGGTGGACTAGCCATACAGGGAGAGGCAGGTTGGAACTGCCACACATATTTTATATTTAATACTGCAAAGTTTGATCATGTGTTCTCAGGGAACATAAACGATGCCTGCCAACAGCTATCTCCGAGTTCAAAGCAGAAATGAACTGTCAACTGTGAGAGACCTTGGACGGCTTACCCACATACATTCCTGTTTTGACATATTTACTTCCTTCATGGTCTTACCAAATGTCCCCATGCTCTTGAAGGTGAAGGAAGATAGACATTGCTTGCATCTACATCCATCCATAATGACATCATCAAGGGAAGTTTCGTCTGATGATCTAGAACATCATATAATCACTGTCACCCCGAGATACAAATTGATTGTGCATTATATAGAGTAGGAGGCCACTCATCCAAACACACCGGTCAACTGAATGCTACTAGAAGCTCCTCCCACAGGAATGCTCGCTAATTCATTATACTTATTGTCATTCTGCGGGAAATTTTTTCCAATTGGCCGAACATGGAATGTCGTCCAGCGGTTTCTTTCAGTTCTTCTCGCTCCATGTCATAGCAAAGAGCACAGCTACTATTCAAAAGACAAAGAGTTGTCCTCAACGTCGATGTAAGCTCAAGGTCTGTGATATTGTGTTGAGTGAGAGAAGTTTAGCTCGAGTAGCAGTGAACTGCATTGTAGGAAAGTAGACTACCCACATGTTTTATGAGGACAAGCTGAAGACCTTCCACACCGAAAGTACTGAAGACTTGGACCCACCACTACTGAAATACAACAAATATCCATTTTTATCATGGTTTTATTTAAGGGTGGGCGGCTGCCTTCGAATCTTTCCCCCCCCCCCTTGGAAATTGTATTATTAAAATTCATTAGAAACTTTGTCACACCTTTAACCATCATGCCCCACCTAGACCCCCTGGAAATCCGTTTAAAAAAATACCTTTTCCCGTTTCGGATTTTTCTAAATTCCGTTTCACACCATGGTTTATGTTTTTTCCCGTTTCAACAAATAAATAATTTATTATACACATTAACAACTAAAACGTCCCTCTATATCACCATTGTGCTACAGCATAACAAGTTTTTTTTGTGTTCTCTTCAGTAAGACTCCCTCTTCTATCATTAAAGGAGGTGTTTATACTGAGAAAAACTTCATTCACAGTCAACTGATGCCACAGGCATCCAAATAGCATCTGAGGTAACTGCCACAAGTAGAGAGAAACGATCACTCATACTCTCCCAAAATTCTTGAAGATTCAATGGAGATGGAAGAGCACTTGGTGGTAATTAGATTAGCCATTCTTCATGTAGCTCTGCTGATGGACTCTTAAGTCCTGGCATGACATCAAAGTCAGTGATGTCATGTCCCACAATAGCCAATTGTCGTGGATCAAAAACACCACGAACTGCCTTGTAATAGGCATAGGCTAGATGATTGTCCACATGACCACAATGTTTTTTAGAGGACAAATTAAAGACTTTTTGGAAGGACTTGATCTGTTTCTTTTTCTTTCTCTCTGGCACAGGTGGCTTTGATAACAGACGATCAGTTTCAGTTCCAAAGGTAGTCTTCTCGCAACCAGCTCTCAGATGCATCTTAAGATCCTCCAGATAATTGAAGACCTTACATGCCAGTGGAGTTTCCTTCTCTTCAAGAGCAGAGGGTACAGTCATCAGCCGCTGGCAGTTCTCCTTAATGAAGTACAGCTGAAGAATGATTTCAGGAATAGATCGTTTTATGGCTAACCAGCTCAATAATACGCTCTATAGCCATTCCCACTCCTTTCTCTGCCTTGTAAAATCCCTCTTAGAGATGGACTCTGGTAGCATGATACACATGGGGGGGGGGGGGGGGGAAGGGGAAAAAAGAAGGGGGGGGGGGGGGAAAAAAGAAGGGGGGAAAAAAAAGGGAAAAAAAACAAAAGGAAAAAAAAGAAGGAAGAAAAATTAAAAAAATTAAAAAAGGGAAAAAAAGGAAAAGGAAAAAAAACGTGGATTCCGTGTATTTTCCGTGGTAACGGATTTCCAGGGGGTCTACCCACCCCCCTTTAATATCCAGATTCCTCCAGTTGCCCCCCCCCCCCCCCCCCCCCCTGGACAATTTTCTAAATGAAACCCTGTTATGACATAGTTTGTCTTTGTGCTTCAATTTATACACCACCCATGTTGTTTCTAGGTGACTCAGCTAGCTATGGAGTAATGTATCATCAATACGACGATGTAAGTGATCCCTTCTATAAATAGATCACATGGACAGCATTTCTACAAACCTCTGTTAGATTCACATTAACTAATCGAGTACCAGTTGAAGCAACCCCAGCCAATCCCAAAAATCAAATATTTTCCCAGGGGAATATACCCCGACTCCCGAACACGCCAGATTACTCTATTTGCCCTTCACATTGGACTAAATGCAACCATGACTTGAACATGTACAGAGGTTTGGATAATAATAATAATGAGTTAAAATCGCCTTCCCAATAACAATAAAAAAAATTAAAAATAGGTTTGGAGAATAACAGAGAAAAATATGACATACTTGTGTCTTGTCCCTCAGTTCTGGTGCAATAATCACTATGGCAACACCATATCAGACGGTAATTCCAATAAACTCATCTCATCATAGGGACATGCATGACAAATTATCCTGAACAACAAAAACTAACAAACATGCTCACCAACTCAAGGTCATTCATCGTAGTCATCAGTGCATCAACAACTGCAATACAAAAGCAATAAGTAGTACTTACATTTTCAACCAGATTCCAATTATATCTTGTCCCTCAGTTCTGGTGCCTAGTAATCACTGTGGCAAAACCATATCAGACAGTAATTCCAATAAACTCAACACTTCATGAGAGTGTCAATGGAACTAAGTGTGTCCTCATTTTGACAAATTTTGAGATCATTTTTCTATGAAACGGTCAAAAAGTCCCAAATGGATGAAAAAGAGCTTCTTTCGGTTAAAAAGTAGAACAATTTTCTACGAAAAGTAGGACACATTACTGTATGCACCCGTTATCGTAAAGGTCCCTTGGATTTAACCAGGGCATATAATGAAATAGTTCTATACTAAGTAGTAGCACATGGTGGACTATCCATATAGCAGGTTGGAAGTGCCACATATATTTAATATTTAATACTGCAAAGTCGAACAGTTTGAGTACGTTGTTCTCAGGGGACACGAACAATGCCACAAATACCTGCCAACAGCTGACTCTATAGCTATCTCGGAGTTCAAAGCAGAAATGAACTTTCAAGAGTTTTGTTAAGATTTCATGCAAGAGGGGAGGGAAAACCACAAATCAAGTTTAATATTAGGAGTGCGGTGGAACTCGCTAGAATGGATCAACACACTTTTTATAATGGCAGAACCTCCACCTCGAACCAAAAGCTCATATCTTAGCTATAAAGCACAACAGCAGCTGCTTAGCCGCAAATGCCCCCCTCCCCAAGGAAGGAACCATGAAGGTATTATAACCAGACAATTTGGCAGTCTCTGATGATCACTGAAGTCACGCATCCTTCACAGGACATCATTCGGCAATTCCTATATTATGACCAATTTCGTCATTGACTGCCACAACCCAGAGGAGCATGGTGTCATAGCTGGCAAGCAACGACTTGTTCTTTACCTTGTCCAAACAGTCCAACATGTTCATAACAAGCAGCTTCTTTTTGTCGAGTCCAGGCTGGTAGAAGATAGAGAATAATATAGCAGTAATAACAGTTATTGTCACCAATGAACACCATTTACAAAAAAAAACACTGAATGTGGTTGTCAAGTTAAAAAATAATTTGATTAGCAGAAACTAAAGTTCTCATGATCCTTTCTTTAAGTTTGAATGCTGCCCACCAGCTATGCAGTTCCCCTCTGAGAAGTGTTAAAAATTAATCATTGGGGAAATTGCATTCCAGACACATTGCTAAGGCGTGGTGGAGATGAGGTAGTGCACTTGAGAAGTGAAGCATATACTTCTAACTTTGTTCGAGTAGCAGTGCAATGCATTGTAGGAAAGTAGACTACCCACATGTTTTATGAGGACAAGCTGAAGACCTTCCACACTGAAAGTACTGAAGACTTGGACCCACCATCACTACTGAAATATAAACGAATAGCCATTTTTATGACATAGTTTATCTTTGCGCTTCAATTTATACACCATCCATGTTGTTTCTAGGTGACTCAGCTAGCTATGGAGTAATGTATCGTCAATACGATGATGAAAGTGATCCCTTCTATAAATAGATAACATGGACAGCATTTCTACAAACCACTGTTAGATTCACATTACTATACTAATCAAGTACCAGTTGAAGCAACCCCAGCCAATCCCAAAAATCAAATATTTTCCCAGGGGAGTATACCCCGACTCCCGAACACGCCAGATTACTCTATTTGTCCTTCACATTGGACTAAATGCAACCCTGACTTCAAAATGCAGAGAGGTTTGGAGAATAATAATATGATATACTTGTGTCTTGTCCCTCAGTTCTGGTGCAATAATCACTATGGCAATACCATATCAGACGGTAATTCCAATCAACTCATCTCATCATAAGGACACACAAGACAAATTATCCTGAACAACAAATACTACCAAACGTGCTCACCAACTCAAGGTCGTTCATCATAGTCATCAGTGCATCAACAACTGCAATATAAAAGCAATAGTACTTACATTTTCAACCAGATTCCAATTATATCTTGTCTCTCAGTTCTGGTGCCTAGTAATCACTGTGGCAACACCATATCAGACAGTAATTCCAATAAACTCACCACTTCAGAGAGAGTGTCAATGGAACCGAGTGTGTCCTCATTTTGACAAGATTGAAATTTTGAGATCATTTTTCTATGAAACGGTCAAAAAGTCCCAAATGGATGAAAAAGAGTTCTTTCGGTTAAAAAGTAGAACAATTTTCTACGAAAACTAGCAGGACACATTACTGTATGCACCTGTTATGGTAAAGGTCCCTTGGATTTAACCAGGGAATATAATCAAATAGTTCTATACTAAGCAGTAGCACGGTGGACTATCCATATAGGGAGAGGTAGGTCGGAAGTGCCACACATAATTTATATTTAATATTGCAAAGTCAAACAGTTTGAGTATGTTGTTCTCAGGGACCATGAACGACAGCACAATAGTAGCTACTTAGCCGCCTAAATGGCTGTTTCAGCCGATACAGGCTTACAAAAGCCTCCCGGGCCCAGTTTCCCATTTCTACCTATTCTTCACCTAGGACGGAAACCATGAAGGTATTATCACCAGACAATTTGGCAGTCTCTGATGATCACTTAACTCACACATCCTTCACAGGACATCATTCGGCAATTCCTATATTATGACCAATTTCGTCATTGACTGCAGATATACCCACAACCAAGGAGTAGCATGGTGTTATAGCTGGCAAGCAACAATTTTATCTTTACCTTGTCCAACAGAAGTCCACATGTTCATCCACAACGGTTCTTTTTTGTCGAGTCCAGGCTGGTAGAGGATAGAGAATGATATATCAGTCTTAACAGTTAATATAGCAGTCTTAACAGCACCACTGAGATCCGATAAAAAGCGAAGTGCCAAAAATTAACGATGGGGGAAATTCCATTCCAAACACATGAAACACTTGATTAGTGAGTGCACGGTGGAGATGAAGTCATGCACTTGAGAAGTGAAGCCATACTTGGTATGAATATGTGAGTTGGAGCTCTGCACCACATTTCCAGGTTTGAAAAGCAAGGCAGCTGAAGAAAGCATGCCTATATCCATTTTATATACGGTTTGTTTCTCTCTATGCTTATATATACACACAGCCATTCCTTTCCAGGGGACTACTCGGCTAGCTATCCAGTTATGTCTTGTCAATATAATGATGTAAGTAATTCCTTCTATAAATAGACCACATAGACAGCATTTCTACAAACCACTGTTAGTACCGGTGGAAGTGACCCAGCCAAACAAAAATAAAAAAGTTGTCCTAGGGGAGTGGAGTATACCAAGACTCCTCTAGAGACGGTATGTGTGAAACTTTGTCACATTTATCCATCATTTCCACGCCTCTTAGAATCCAGACTTGTCCCTTAGTTCTGGTTCCTAGTAATCACTATGGCCAATTCCAATAAACTAATCTCAGGGACACAAAAGAAATTATAGAACCCCCACCCCCCAAAACTACCAAACATGCTCACCAACTCAAGGTCGTTCATCATAGTCATCAGTGCATCAACAACTGCAATATAAAAGCACTAGTACTTATATATTCAACCAGATTGCAATTATATAGATTTTATCTTGTCCCTCAGTTCTGGTGCCTAGTAATCACTATGGCAACACCATATCAGACGGTAATTCCAATAAACTCATCTCATCATCAGGACTTTTAATCCCCAAAACCAACTAATACCTACATGTTTATACATACATAGCAGTATTTACATATACATAGCAGACCGATTGCCATGCTCACCGTCAGTGTTTTGTATTGTATTGGTGGTTATGGGTTGGCCACCAGCATCAGCATGTCAAATTCAATTCTCTGTCAACAGTTCAATTAGTACAGATTGCTAGTGGTTTTTTTATAAATACCTAATCAGGGTTTCATTTAAGGGGGGAGGGCTGCCCCCCCCCTAAATTGTATTATTAAAATTCTTATTGATGTTGATAAGTGCTTGACATCATGCCCCCCTTAATATCCAGATTCCTCCAGTTGCCTCCCCTTGGACAATTTTCCCTGAACTTCCCCAAATTCATTCAACCCTTCACATCGCCATATCCTCCAGTTGAAGTACAAAATGCAACAAAAATGTTTAAAGACCTTTAACGTTTAAAAAGTCATGCTTTACTTTATCCCCTTGCCTGCTTTTGTGGGAATTTACAGGAGTGACCAGCCCTGCCAAATTAGTGAACAAATAAATATAATGAATAAAAACAAATAAAACGCATGAATTCATTTACTAGAGATTGGTAAAATCACTAAAAACTTCACTTAAATTACTTAACAAACTTTAAAGAGGTGGATGATTTCTTTATTATTTCTTATATATGCTTGCCGTGGTTGTTCATCTGGGGTACTCCATTGACACAACTCCTAAAGCCACATTCACACATAGATTGCTAAATGTACTTCACTACTGCACTTTAAGACAGCGCAACAATGGATATCGACGATTCAAACAGATTGAAAAACTCACATTACATCCTACGTCAAGACGCCTCTGTTGAACAGGCTTTGTACGCATGCGCGTATAGGCGATCATTTCCATATAGTAGAGTTATTTCTCCTCGTTTATCTTCCTCGCACTGTACATCGAGATGGTGCTTGATCTCATTTTGTTCCGTGCTGATCAAGGGGGGGATCCAGACAAAATCAGGGAAGTGCAGAAGAAGAGGTTTAAGGATGTGGACCATGTAGAGAAGGTGATTGAAGCTGATACCAGGTGGAGAAAGTGTGAGTCAGTGTAGTTGAAGTATCTCAGAGAACTATTAAACAGGCCATGTATATATAATATATATATATATATTTATATATATATATTATTATATATTACAAATCTGTGTACCTACTGTCAGTAGCCAATGCACCTCCCTGATAAAAGAGAGTCTGGTCAGATTCCCTAGAGGTTTTTTTTTTGTGTAGGCAGTATTTTCTGGTTTTATTAGAGTGCCATGCCAATGTGTATGGACTGTGTTTCAGCTTCCATTAGGTCTTGGCTTCTTAACCAATTCTGGTGTGCTATTATTTGAATTTTAAAATAATCGGGGGGAAATCGATTTGAGGGTTCAAAAAATATGTAATAGAAGTCTAAAATTAGCTGCGTTCCTTCTCTACTGCCTACCGAATATAAAGGAATATAAAGGCTATAGACGTTCGGTAACTATGGAAAACAATATTGAAAACACCCACCCTTCAGCGGCAGTTTTACCACGATCAAGATGTCCGGTCGACTAACCTTGGAGTATGTGTTTTCTCAGGTTCTGGACGATGATTTTCGACTGTCTGGGGAGAAAGCAGTGATGAAGAAGGTGATGGCATCTCGTCTTATCTTGGCTAGAACAGTGTTGACCCTGAAGCTCTGCTATCGCTCGGCAAAGGAGTCGGGCCTGACTTACCTTCAAGTAAGCCTAGCGCTCTCACTCGAGCTGACGATTTGGATAAAGGTGAGCGTGCTAGCAATGAAGCAGGCATTGCCGTAAGTTTAGCTATAGTTAGCTGTGCAGTTAGTAAGCAGCTTGAACTGCAAAGGCTGTTTTAGCTTCCTTGTTCGTGGATAGTCCACGAAAAAATGTTTTCAGTACCTCTGTGTGTCTCTAAGAAGGACTTTTTTCCAAATGTCTAACCATTGTAGACTTCACCCTGTAGTTTCCTTGTGTTTTACTTCAATCTGTTGTTGTTTGTTGCATTTATTGGTTTCTGCAGGTATTTTCTCTCTCTGTTATATTGTGTTCATATTATGTGATCCATTGTGATGGTCATGTATTGTGCTAGCATGCATATATGTATTCACACTTCTGGAATCAGATCAAAATATCAAATTGTGTTACACACTAGACTTAAAGTTCATTATTATGACGACACATTCAAAACACTCATTCTTGTGATAGGCCACTTTGTTTTAGATTCTTCTGAATCCTATTTCAACATTGTTGCCTACGATATTAGAGTATTCACGCTACATCTTGTATTTTTCTTTTCCTTGTAACCTATAATGATAAAAATACCTATATTTGGTAATTTGCATGGAATATCTATGAGCTAGAAAATACTCTCGCTCCAGTATATATAACAAGCTTATTGGCCAAACACACATCAAAACAAGAATTACCAAGTTCAAATGAGAGTCACCTCTATGTGGTTTTGTGGTATGTTTCTATGGCAACAAACACTAACTACACTGTTGGTCAATACAAATGCTCTCACATTGTATGGTTGCTAGGGAGTTTTACGAAGAATTGCTGAGATAGCAAGGCATATCCTTACATAGGTTGTAGATTATGAAATAAAATCGCCAGTGAAAGGGTTATTGAAGACCCACTGGCACAAATAACGAATCTCATTATCGAGCCTTGAAGCAGCTGAACGTTGATCAAGCTGTACTCAGCTAAATAATGCTCAGGCTTGCTGTCCAGCGGTGCCTGACCTGCTTCTTAAGCCCCCGAAGTTGATGGCAGAGAAAGCACCAGCCTCTACACACTGGCATTTGCCGGCAACTCAGCGCTTGAGCTGATGTCTCCTCCCTCGATAAGTGCTGAGTACCTGCTTTACCCACCAACGACGCTCCTTACGCTATTTGGAAGCAAACTTTGGCTCATAAACAAAAGACTCGGAGGTACTTGTGACCTTTAGAAAAATAAACTGAGTGTAAAACTTGGGTGGGGTCTTATGTCATGCTCAGTGCGCGTACGTAACTCTACGTGCTGCGCAGTAAGGACAACAACTTCTGCCTTGCAATAGGTTTCATTTTGGCTGTAGTAATCTTCTCAGATATACTCTCCGTCTTCTTGAACATGATTTGATTGGATAATGTATATTTTAAAAACTTCATAATGGAGCATCTCAAACTTAACAGAAGTGGGGGAAAAAGGATTATTTTTTATTTATTTTTTATGACCACTAGTCCACCTTTAACATACTCTGGAATGTGTAGGAGAAGATCTGTCTAGAAGCATCTCTTTGCGATGGTATCCATGGGCAGATTAGGTGGCTTAATATGCGAAGAAGCGTTTCATGATTAAAGGGGTACCGTACCTTGCTTTTTTTTATTCATTATTATTATTTTTGTTAATAGTTCGGTTCCAGATGGATAATTGGAATAAATTGCGCAACACTTGTACGCGGGAAATTGGAGCCAAGATGAAGAAGAAGGAGCCAATTGGTGACCCCAATGAACCCGTTCCTGCAGAAATTAAGGACAAGCTGGATGTGCTGACTCCAGAGCTTCTCCTAGTAAGTAGGTGGAGTTTGTATTTGAGGTTTTTACTACACTTAGATAGACATATCCTGGACCATTTCCATGGACATAGTGTGGCCCAATAAGAGTTGTCTTACTTTACATTACTTTCTCCATTCTTCTCTTCCTCCTGTCATTCCTGCCACTTTCCCATTCTCATCCCTTCTGTTCATCTTGTCTCCTTTGACTGACTCTCCATGTTGCAACTCTTTCCTCTTCTCTCCTCCTTTCTTCCGCTCCTCTCTCATCTTTTCATCTTCTTTCTGTCTCTTCATCCTCCTGCCATATGCTCTCTTCCTCACTCTCTCTTCTCATCGTCTCCCTCCTGTCTTCTTCTGCTCATATATTCTCTTCCTCTCCCTCTGTTCTTCTCAATCTTCCTCATTCCCTCTTTCTCGACCTCCACTCTCTCTTCTTCTCTCATATATTCTTTGTTTCTCTCCTCATCTCTCTCCTTGCCCAGTCTCTAACAGTGTCCCAGATAAAGAGGCTGCAAGCGATGATTAGTGAAGCGAGTGATAGGACCAAGGCCGAGATGAAGCGGACGGAGGAAGAGCGTCACAAGCATCTGGTCATGGTCGGCAACGTTCTCCACAGTAGTGTTCCCATCAGCAACAATGAGGTAGGGACTAATACAGGAACTTTGCTATTAATCATCACGATGTTCTACTAGTTTTCTTAATGCATGCCTATTATTATACAGTTACATGTATTGTACGGCTACATGTATTGTATAGCTACATGCATTGTACAGCTACATGTATAGTAGAGCTACATGTATTATATAGCTACATGTATTGTACAGCAAATGTATTGTACACTATGTACATGCAATGTATAGATACATGATACATGTTATATAGCTACATGTATTGTACAGCTACATGTATTGTACAGCTACATGTATTATATAGCTACATGTATTGTACAGCAAATGTATTGTACACTATGTACATGCAATGTATAGATACGTGATACATGTTATATAGCTACATGTATTGTACAGCTACATGTATTGTACAGCTACATGTATTATATAGCTACATGTATTGTACAGCAAATGTATTGTACACTATGTACATGCAATGTATAGATACATGATACATGTTATATAGCTACACGTATTGTACAGCTACATGTATTGTATAGCTACTGTACATGTATTGTACAGATACATGTATTGTACAGCTACATGTACTACATGTATTGTACTAGTACATGTATACCACAACTACTGTATTGTGCTGCCACACATATTTATAGATACATGTATTATACATATACTGTATTGTACGGCTACATGTATTGTATGGCTACATGTATTGTATAGCTACATGTATTGTACAGATACATGTATTATATAGCTACATGCATTGTACAGCTACATGTATTGTACAGCTGCATGTACTGTATAGCTACATGTATTGTACAGGTACATGTATAGCTACATGCATTGTATAGCTACATGTATTGTACAGCTACATGGATTGTACAGCTACATGTATTGTACAGCTACACGGTATTATACAGCTACATGTACTACATGTATTTTATAGCTACATGTATTGTACAGCTACATGTATTGTACAGATACATGTATTACACAGCTACATGTATTGTGCAGCTACACATATTTACAGATACATGTATTATACATATACTGTGTATTGTATGGCTACATTTTGTACGGGCTACATGTATTGTATCGCTACATGTTGTATGGCTACATGTATTGTATGGCTACATGTTGTATGGCTACATGTATTGTACGGATACATGTGTTTTATGGCTACATGTATTATAGGGCTACAGTAGAAGCCCCCAAAAAGCTTGGCATTGCGTTTAAACCAAACGAACATGCAACGCACGACCGTTGGCCGAAGAAACGTACAGTACAGAGCGTTTGAATGCTCGATGCATTTTTATAGCAAGCGCTCGCTACGTTTTATTATTGGCCGGAATGGATTTGGTGTTGCACGTGGCAATCGTTTCAGTTCATGAGTATCAGAGAAGAAGATTGAAAGCACCAACCTTTGTCAGGATCTTGGAGAACGAGGATGGCAATGGGGCAGGGGGTTGGCTACTTCCTAAGGCGCTTTCAAGAAATGCTCATGATAGCCTAGCAGTTTGGTAGTGGGAGATATTCAAAGATAACTGCAGCCGTTCGAGAGATAGTGGAGGAGGAGATGCGAATTGAAGACCGCCTACCAGCTACATGAGCACCTCAACAACAAGGGCTACCCATTGTCGTTGATGACCATTCCAAGGTGTAGAACCTCACTCGGAGGGTAGCTCTTACTGCCAGTTGCCAAGGGAGTAAACAAGATTCATATTAGTCTTGTTTGCTTAGGATTCTTAAGGCTGTGTGCTGACTTAATTTAGCTGATAAGGAGATGGGCTTGAAGCTCCATGGGGCTCGCTTGTTTGTAGTTTAGCTTGAATGCCCACCCTGTTGATGTAGTGGCTGTTATTGATCAAATGAAATAACATATACAGATTTATTGTTGGCTTGATATGAATATTGGCTTGATATGAATAAAATTATAATCCCCAATTACATCTTTAGATCAAGAGGTTGGTGTGGCCAAGACAATTCGTGGGCATCTGAAGGGTTCGAGAATGTCCTATAGACAGACAAATGCAGTCCCAGCTTGGAACACACTGACACTTGTCACAGAAAAGATTGGTCAACCTGCAAAGACAATATACAGTTTTTTTCCTTGTATTTTTAATGTAAATTGGAAAATAATATATTTTTAATTTACATAATGGTCCTTACAGAATTCTACAACAACAAAAACAATGAAAGACTTGTGAACAAAACTAAATTACATTAACAGCAACTCATTTCTTGGTTTGTAGTCCCATGCTGTTTGATGCCAGCTGAATTGCCTGTAGGCATGTTCTGGGGTGTAGAAGTCCCTACCTTTCACTCCGCAAGGTGCCGCAGAGCTTTGCCTTGTTGGATAGACACAAAGTCTGCCTCCATGGGCCAAAATACCAAAAATAAACAAATAACACTACATGACAATATCTACTAAAATCACCTTCTCAATAATCAACTTCAGATTGTATTCACTCGACGTTTCGACTAGATGTTCTAGCCTTCATCAGGCATAATGAAACGCTGAGGCTCGCGTGACCCTGCTATGTATATACTCTGGTAGCTAGCTATCCACCACGTGCCAGTATACGCGCCTAGCACATGCACCAGATATATAAAAATTAAAAATTAAATTAACGTATAATTAATTAATTAAAATAATAATAATAAATAAATAAAAAACTTTTTAATATTAAATGAACAATAAATAAAAATGTACATAAATAATAAACAACTAAATAAAAAACTAAATAAAACAACAATTATATATATATATATATATATATTAATAAAATGTCCAATAAACAGAATAACAAACAAACATTAACAAACAAACATTAAAACAAAATATCTTAATAGACTACTTATAAAAAATAATCGTCATTACAACTAAAGCTGGTGCCCAGCACAGCTGCAGTGTTACCTCGCTGCACAGCTACTGCAATCCGCTGGGAAAGGAAAAAGGAGGAGCGGGGATCATCCGTTTCCCGTTTGAGACGGTTACCCAAATCTGAAAGGAAAAGACCTGCAGACTTGCCAAATGAACCAGCCGTCTCGATCCCAATTGGCACAAAAAAATGGGAGACAGCCAAAGAGGAGTATTTAATCCTCTTACGGTATTCGGCATTGCTTGCCACCGAGCCAGGGCCATCAGAAGACAAGAAGGCGTAGGAGGGAGCGAAGGTGTCTACAATTGTAGCGTCCCATACCAAAATACGCCCATTCTTCCAGGGAATGACGGAAGCCCCATCCGGACGCTTACCATCAGAACGTGACAAGCCCGGAGGCTCCAGGTGCGAGGGAACCTTGATGGCTGCCAAGGACCGCCGGATGATCTCATTCACTTACCCGTGTCTGGAATGACGCCCTTGGCTATACTTACAACTGAGGCCGTGTGTGCCGTACTTGTCAACATTAAGACCACACAAATGACATGAGTGAGGGTGACAGATGGGTAACCCTAGGCGTAAACCCATAGCAACCCTGATGACATAATCAACCATACGAAGCCCAAGTGAGGACATGGGAAGGGCATGAATCCACGCTCCAGACTCCTTGCAAGCTGCAGCCTGAAGCCTCGCACGAGATGTTAAATCCACTGCAGAATCTAAAAGGGAAGCATACGCCGTCTTCACGTGAGGATTGTCCCAAGCCTTTTGTTGCGAACAGCTGGTGTTATCGGGAGGAAGGTTATTGTGACCAAGGCTCCAAACTTCCAAAGCTGAGTCACAATCACTGTAATTAAAATGAAGACTAGTAGGAAGGATCTGATGAATAAGATCGAAAGCACCATTTGCTGATGCCAAAAAGGCAGAAGAAGCAAGCATAACGGCACTTCTGAAGACCACCAAAACTGACTGGGAGAGAAGCCTGAGCCCAAGCTGGGTCATTGACATCAAGAGGAATGTTGGAGATCTCACTCAGGATGGAGCATTGCAATGAATCAAAATCATGGAGTGTGGGTGAAAGGAAACAAGGGGTGGTTCTCAAGGAATATAAGAGCTTTGGAATCGAGAAGGCGTGGCGAAGGAGAAGGCAATAAATGATTAAATAAATTAAAATAATAATATAGATATTTTAATATAATAAAATTAATAATAATAAAATTTAAATAAAATTTAATTATGGTGGTCGTGGCTTCAAGTTCAGGCTCTATTTTGTGGGAAGAAGCCACCATCTTGACCAGGCCAGAAGACAGAAGGAACTGCTAGTGAATGAGGCATTGCACATCGGCCTAGCACCAAAGTGTGAGCGGTTCAATGATTGTGGAATGGACTTGCCTGGCTGCTGGGAAGCTACTCTGAAGAGCCTGAACTTGAAGCCACGCCCACCATAATTACATATTAATTTTATTTTTTTATTTTATTACTAATACTATTATTATCAAATCAAATCATTATTATCAAATCACTATTATTATCAAATCAATTCATTATCATATTATTTTATTTATTATCTGTTTATTATTTAAATTTTATTATTATTATTTTATTTTTTTTAAAAAAATTGTTGTTTTGGCTTTTTAATTGTTTTTTATATTATTTTTCAATTAATTAATTATTTTTTATTTTTTTATCATCTTTATATATCTTTATATATATAACAGTTATATAACTATTTTACATTTTTATTTGTTGTTGATTTAATTAAAAAAATAAAAAAATTACGATGATTATTATTATTTTTATTAATTTTTTTTTATTGTGAAGGTGATTTTAACACATTATTATTGTTATTATTATTATTATTATTATTATCATTATTATTATTATTATTATTATTATTATTACTATTATATTAGACTACAAATATATTAGACTACAAACACATTGTTGTTGTTGTTGTTGTTGTTGTTGTTGTTATTATTATTATTATGGAGACTGAAAACAAGACAGAACCAAATCAGTTATCTAATTATCAAATAAAAAGGCATTTTCACAAGCATACAAAGAGTACACTTTTTGTATTTGTACAAGAAAATGTTGATATTTTTCCAAAATCAACTAAATCAATGCCAAGTCAACGTCAATTTTTTCCCCCAGTAGATGGCCTGCCCCTTTTCAGTTTGTGACCCTCTTTGTCCTGGTGCTTGCGTAGCTGATACCGTGTTAGATAGCTATCACTACAGACTGGACATTGGAATTCCTTTTCAGCTGCTTGGTCAGTCCTTCTGAATGCCCGAACACCACCATGGATGAGCTTAATGTGTTTCTCTTCATCGGCTATGCTGGTGAAGACATACCTGAAGTATATGAAAAGAACACATTGTGCATCAAAAGTTGTGTAATGAATTTCTGAATTTCTTATGTTCCTGAAATTCTCAGAGGTGGCTCAGTAAGTGTAGTTGGAGGGACATTGGGCGAGTGTAGCGCAAATAAAAAGCAAACAAGTCACATAAAAAGAAAATAATCTTTGTGTTGGGGAGAAAAATTGGGGGAGGGAGTAAACCATCCGCCCCCGTTTTAAAAGCCACCCCTGCGAATAGAGATTAGTACTTTTTATAATGACTACATTTGTTGCAACCTTTGACTGTATCCTTCAGGTGCTGGTCAGGGTTGCTGAATACCAAAGTCCTTGACAGCTGCTGCAGAGTCACGTAATGCCCAGGGCACTCTGGATCTGGTGTTATGGGAGGGAAGAGCCATTTCTCCCCAGTGGATAGCTTCCATACATTAACAGCTTTGATTTCACCAGCCATACATTTGCATTCTGAGTCTCTACTGCTACCCTTCCGGAAGCAGACAAAGCCATGTCGCCGATCCATATGTTTCGTATGTACTTCCATTCCTGCAAAGTGGATGACAACTGTTCATCATCACGGATGCATCTCATACTACATCTTCTTGGTCATCTCATATCTACCAGTTGTTCTACCATGTTCATCACGAGTCACCTCCTTTGAAATAATCCGAAACCCATCGTGAACTTTTCCGTCCCAGTACATGTCGAGTCTGTCTAGTGCATTGTTCTGTTCCTTCACATCTTTTTCCTCGTCAGGAAGGCTCTGCTGGGCTGGTGGGATAGTTTCTCCAGGCAAGCATGCAGGCAGAGACAATCCAGCTAGGAACTTTGAGCAGGGTGACCAAAGGTGCTCAATAGGATGATAGCGTGAAAAACCAGCTGGCATGCATGCACTGATCACCATGTCAAAGTTCCCATCTTTCCAAAGTTTTCCAAGGAAGTATTGATTGATGTTTGACTGATGGGGTCCAGTCTGGACCCCATCAGTCACCAGAAGTAACACAGGCTTTTTCACACTTGGATTATCCTTCGTGATGTCCATCAGGTCAGGCACATGATCGTCTATCTTTGTGGGTGTGTTCTTCACACACCGGTTATAAACCCACAGTGGGGGGACATCTACCACATCACGGCCACATTTGTCTTTCGCAAAGGCTGCTTCAGTGTCCTTTGAAATCAACTGTAAGTAGCCATCAGGCTCTATCAAATATATACCTGGAACAAGTGATCTGCATAGTGTGGTTGATCATCACTGGGGAAGAATGCACGTAGCTGATGGTACCTAGGCACAGCTTGAGCACCAATGTGTACCTTTGCTTTGCTATCACAAGGAAAAGACACACACTCACCTGGATATAATGTTCCCAACTGGCGAATGTTTGCAACAGCTGCAAAGTATTCATGGGCATGGGGATTATCTTTGCTGACGTCACATGATTTTGTACCCACACGAATGTCAAGAGCATCCTTGTGCCTTGCAGTAGCAATGGAACTGGGATTTGCTGGCTTCAACAGATAGTAGACTTTGGTCAAGGATATCTCATCCAGGCCATCCACGTTCTCAAGGACATGTTTACGGATGTCTTTCAATCCTATACCACATGACATTGCAAGTTCCAGTACGCCTCCGTATATGGGCACCAAAACCATGTAGCCGCACATAGTTAAGCATGACTTCCACGATTTGTGGATATTTATTCTGCAGTGGTCTTAGTGGTCTTGGTCCAGGCTTTTTGTGAAAGAAAACTCCTTCAGAAGAATGTCTACAGGGGGAACTCAGAGAATGTTCAGTGCAACCGCCAGTCTGAGCTGCTGAATCCAAAGTGAGTAGCTCATGAACCAGGTTTGGATTGAAAACAAGCTCCACAAAATCCACCAATACAAAGTGCTTACCCTTCTGCACACAGAGCAAAAGGTACACATCGATAAGCTGGTCAATTGCAGCCTTCATGTTGACCTCTTGTAAATGAAAGTTTTCTACAATGACATAGCCAGGTATACCAAACATACCAGAATGATGACACATGTCCTTTATGGCTGGGAATGCGCGGAGTTGTAGTACACTTAAAGGCACAAAAGAGTCCATGCCCCCTCCTGTTTCTAGTTCTCCGAGTGTTTCCTCTGCTCATTCCCAGCTTAGACCGAGAGAATTACCAGCAATCAACTTGTACTCATTATTCCCTGTCAGATGATTGAATTTACGAGCTTTCTGTGCTCAAACACTACCTTGCAACTTCCAGTGTTGTTTTTGTATTGAATAAAAGAGGTAGCATCCCAAGCATGAAACTCAATTTTGCCTGGACAGATATCAACTGAACTGCAAGATTTCCACATGCAACTTTCATGTGTGATAGTTCCGCCAAAGCTTTGGACAGTTCCTTTATTTTAGAGTCTGCATGTTCATGTTCTTGTGAAACAACTGATCCCTTTTTGACGAAATGTTGATGTTGTTGCCATTGTGTCAACAACGAGAAGTAGGTCTTGGCTGAGGCAGAGCTAGAGCATAGTGATCTCATGAACTCAGGATGAGATCGAACGTCTTCAGTGAGAAGATCTGAAGACTGGATCTTGAGTTTCTGACACAAGAATGTCGCTGCATTTACCTGGCTATCAGATATGAAGAATTGTCGATCAGTACTGGCCAAAGCTGTAGCACGAGTCTCTTTTGGTTCTTCAACTTCCACATGACTAGGAGTAGGACGCGAAACAGCAGTCTCAGTCTGCGCAGATGCAGCAGGTGTAGCCCGAAGGAAGTCGAGAAAGTATGAAGACCAACCGCCTAGCCTGCCTAAAATACATACACATAGCACAGTTGACAAAGCATTTTCCACAGTTTAACACAGTTTCAGGTGAAGTATTAGACCCACCTTAGAGAGGAAATCTAGCATAATTATCGGCTTCTTCCTTTTCACTCTCTCCATTTTAGACTGTGCTTCTTCAAAAACTGCAGCAAGTTGGTCTGGATCACCTGATTTCACTCGATTCCAAAGAGCTTGTCCAGCAGACACGGCATCTCCATGCTTCATGTCCTCGTGTACGAACACAAAAGCGTTCACAAAATTGTGGACAAACTTGAAGTCTTTTTGTGTACTGGAGATGGCCTCTCCTTTACAAAGTCAATGACCGTTTGGAAACGCTGTGAGCTGGCTGCCATTCGGTCAACAGATTCTGAGCAGGTAAAGTATCGCTAATGTTGATACTTGGTGAAGAGTACACATGCGTGACATAAGTGGACTTGTCATTGTCCGGTCCGAGATCTTCATCTTTAGCAGCGACGGGAGGCAGCTCTCTAGCTTGCTCAGTTGGTCGGTCAGTCCAAAATTAGGACCCACTTTGGTAGAGCATTCGACACTTGCAAGATTGGGAGTCATCTCTGGTTAGATTTTTTTTTAATAGTTACTATAAAAAAAATTGTTATTAAAAAAAAAAAAAGTCTTTTTTTTTAATAGAGAGCGTACGGCAGCGTACGGCAGGTCTTTACCCCCTCCCTCCTAACGTACATTTTGTACACTTGTGAAAATGTTTGATAATTGTGAAGGACCCCTAACTAATTAACCAAAAAGGCAATATCAGAGTCCATAACACGTAATTAACTCATGCGAATGAATTATAAATGCGAATGAATTATATAAAAAAAATATTATTATTATTATTATTATTATTATTATTATTATTATTATTATTATTATTATTATTATTGTTATTATTATTATTATTATTATTATTATTATTATTATTATTATTATTATTATTATTATTATTATTATTATTATTAAACATCTGGTTCACATACTAGGCGCGTGTACTGGCATGTGGAGGATAGCTAGCTACTGGTATATAACAGGCTCACGTGAGCCTTAAGGCCTGTCCACACTGCACACTGAATGCGCGTTAGATCTCAACGAATGCGCGTTCGTTGCGTCCACACTGAATGCGAATTAGATTTCTTGGACCTAACGCGCATTAGGTCCAGTCCACCTCGATAGGTGGTTTGAGTCGAGCCAGAGCAACAAAACCAAGCGTAAAATTAATTACGCGGGTGCGCGTTAAAAGATAAACAGAATCATTTATGAAGTTGTAGCTGATTCCCACCAGTGCTTACTGCGTGGCTTGCACCAAACCTGGCGCACAGATGGATGCTGGTAGTCAGCCATCATTGCCACAATCAAAGGACCTATAGCAGGCAAGATCAAGCTAAATACTATTATAGCTAAAATAGACTTCGAAAATTTTACCGCCGCAGCCTTCTTTTATGGAGTTCATGGAGCGCCATCCGTCTACTGTATTGCCTTTTTTCTATTTATAAATCCTTCTTCTCCTCTGCAGCATATGCTTCCTTCGCGTCTGTAGGTATCTCGTCCATAACAGAACAACACACCATATCCATTGTGCGTGGGTGCAGTTTTCTTGGAGGGGGAGTGGTTTTTATGCGCGTTTGGTTTATTGTCATGTCAGTGTGGACGCGACATCGTGACTGGACGCGCATTGAGACTCTCTTGGTAGCTAGTGTGTCTCAATGCGCATCCAGTTATTGTGCAGTGTGGACAGGCCTTCAGTGTCTCATTATTCCTGATGAAGACAGAGCATCTAGTCGAAACGTCGAGTGAATATAATTTGAAGTTGATTATTGAGAAGGTGATTTTAATGTTATTATGTCAACTGAGAGTTCATTGAGACAATATATAGCTTCATTAGTACAAAAATAGCTAGAGAAGTACCATCCAGTATTTCATTTGTACTAGCTACCAAAAACAAACAACTAAAACTGAAACTCAAGTATGGCTCAAACAGCTTGTGAGGATCAAGCGGATTCCAGTTACACCAACAAAGTTATATTATAGCAAGTATAACAGTAAAGAAGAGGAAACTTACCTGCTTATAGACCCTTACCCTTCAAGTCCCAAGCACTTTTTAATTTTTTTTGAATAACCCTCCTAGTAGGAGTAAGCTTTTAGCTAGATCTTTATATTTGGACAGAGTAGTAACCGAACATCACTCTAGCTTCTGTCAGAATTATCATTTAGTATCCCATAGCAATGGAATGACACGCCCACTAATTATAAACGTGCCCCTTTACCAAAAATGTCATAAAGCCCCCCAAAAATCCACAAAATTTTGTACTTTGGATGGTCTATATTATTTTTTTGAGTACCCTGAACTTGACCGAGTTCAATGAAAGAGTAAGAAAGATGTCGGCGAACAAAAATTGTTGTGAAAACGTTATGGTGAAAAAGTTCTGATGCTAGCAGTATGAAAAACATGGCGTTGCACAAAGAGATACTGAACAATCTTCACACCAATAAATAGGTTTTGCACTATAAACTACACATTTGTGGCATCCATCAGGTCGCACGCAAAATTGCGGTCAGTGAACCTCCGATCAATTATTGCACTCAAACGTGGCCTAACAGGACGCTTTCTACATCTGAAGGTACCAATGAGATTTCTAGCAAGCTCCAGTCGAAACACCCGCTGAAGTCTGTTCACATGATTTGGTGAAGTCTGTTCCAATATATGAGAATTTACTATGGTCACATCAAGTCACATCAAAGAAAAACCAAAATATCCAATATCCGAGGCCAGCAAAGCCTTGATTTGCATGAGGCTGAATAGAACTGTCGTTTTTGGTCTGACATATCCACACCACCCATGAAATTATTACAAGCTCTAACTGCAAGTGGGCACAACACATCTACACTACTACCATCCTTCTGATTTCTTCTTTAGAAGAAATGGCATCAAAGTCATAGGCTGTATTAAAAAAATACACTTACTTTTTATCATGCCACACAAAAGCTTGCCCTTTGTCAGCACAATTTTTTGGGCTTGCATGATCACCTCTGGCAACTTTAGCTTTCATTGGCTCATCAGGAAAACCACGTCTGTTGGTCTTGTCCCACATGCCAAAATTTCTAAATCCAAAGCAACATGGGTGGGACTTGAAAAAAAGTTATCAAAGTATACACAACTTCTAGTCCCTACAAGATCTTTACAAAGTTTTACAGCAACATCGTACCCAAGACCTTTGCCAGAACTAATTGTACTATGCCAATGTATAGATCAAAAGCACACATGTAGTCTTTAATAGCACAGCAACGGGCCCAAACCTTGTAACCTCTTTTAATAGGTTTCAGGGACATATACTGTTTAGTGAGAGTAGCATGCATTGTGGGTGGACGAACAGGTGTAGTGTTGGACTGTGTCTAAACTTGTGTACTAGCGTGAGAAGTTGATGGAATGGAGGAGCTAGCGGATTGAGTACAACTGACTGGAGGATTAGTACTTATTACAGATGATGTAGTGGATATACATGTAGGCCTTGAGACTTGAGCATTAGTAAGTGCAGCAGACGATGAGGTGGAAGCAGGAGTTGTTGACGGTGTAAGGTCATTTGATTGTAGGTTATCAAAAGAGTAGAAAGAGTCTGTCATAAAATGCTGGGTACATTCATCTGTGGGAGAAGACATTGTAGGTATAGCAACTAAATGTGAATATGTCTGAAGTGGCACTTCTGGTGAACCAATGTTATCCTCGTCACTAACTTGTTCATCACCATCCAGTTCATCAAAATATCTCAAAACATCTTCAGAGTTGAAAGTGTCACCACCAAGATAGTCCCTCACAGTTATTGCTTCAGCTTCAAGATCTTCTTTCTTCACTTTCATCCGAGTTTAGCCAGTTCAATTCAGCAGACATTGGCTTCCTGTAGTCACAAGGCCTACTTGTTACCAAGTGCACCAATGTTATACTGCTAAATCTATAGACTAGATAGCCAACAAATACTAGAACCTCAACTAACTATATATTTCTACCTAGAGACTTGAAATAAAGTGCACCAGAAACCAGAAAGGTCAAGCATATGGCACAAGAATGCAACCATTACACACGCTTGGTTCGCATGGTTTTAGCAATTTACAATGGTAATTATAGTCAAAGGTCTGAGAACATATATGTCCATCTGGGACTTGAAGGGTTAAAAAGCACCATACACTACGCATTATCTGGTTGATCTTAAACGTAAACGTTTGCAGACCTGCTGAATGGATTCAAGGCACTTCTCACGGTCAAACAAAATCAATTACAATGACTGAAGTTCCTTTTGTGGGAGTTTATGGTGTTCTCTATGGGGGTACACCTAATCATCACCTCCTCCCCAAACACTGCCTCCCTAGCTAGCTTATGCCAGTGTGCCAGCTTTGCATGTTGTTGTAAGTTTGTAGTATTTCCGTAATACATCTTTCGTGTGGACCTATTTTGCTATCACTTCTGATGGTAGAGCACTCGTCCTCGCCACAGAAGGAGTCTGAGGGTGCATCAAGGACTGTGCCAGGTCAGACGAGGGAGTAGGGTGCAGTGAAGAGTATGGAGGAGAAGGATAGCAACGAGAAGCTGAGTCTCCATTCTTTCTTCTAGTGCAATGACTTTCTTCTGGAGGTTTGAGACGATCTCGGCCAGAGCCATAAAACCTACAGATGTGAGAATCTTGCATGTTGAAACAATAATAGAAAAGGTTGTTTGCCCACCTTCTTTAGAATAACAACATCGCCTTGGTGACACTGGAAGAGTTTGGTAGCCTTCGCGGGGAAGAACTTGGGAGCCTTGGCAGGGATGAACTTGGTCGCCTTCGCGGGGAAGAACTTGGGAGGCTTGGCAGGGAGGAACTTGGTCGCCTTCGCGGGGAAGAACTTGGGTGACTTGGTGGGGAGGAACTTGGGAGGCTTGGTGGGAAAGAATTTTAGGTCGTGCTTGGCGAGAACTTGGAGGCACCTCCGTTATCATTATAATTGAACCTATTTTGAATGTCGGTCAACTTACTACAATTGAATTATTTTAAAACCTACCAAGAGGAGCTGTAGCCATTTCCCCCTCTTTTCCAGCCCTAGTCGCCTCTTCTTTGTCACCTCTAGAGATTGTATTGTCTAAGATACTGTACTACATGTAGACTTAACAACTTAGAGCAGCAGACACCTTTTTTGGAGTATTGTACTCTTTGCCTTCTCTTCTTGGATGTCTGCACATGTAATTACAGTGACTAATACAAAGCAATCTATCGCACACCGACTACATACAGCAGCATTGAGAGAAAGGAGAGTGGACTGCTGGTGTGGAGTGTGCTGCTGGTGTGGAGTGCACTGCTGGTGTGTAGCGGACTGCTGGTGTGGAGTGGACTGCTGGTGTGGAGTGGACTGCTGGTGTGGAGTGGACTGCTGGTGTGGAGTGGACTGCTGGTGTGGAGTGGACTGCTGGTGTGGAGTGGACTGCTGGTGTGGAGTGGACTGCTGGTGTGGAGAAGAAAGAGATCTATGACTCAGAAATCTCTCTTCCAACTCAACCATTGAGTCATGGGATCCTGTTATAGATATAATAAAACTGTCTGTCTCATATCCCCTCATTATAAAGGCTTAC
This sequence comes from Cladorhizidae sp. MBARI D1340-BT2, assembly GCA_028752905.1. Classification (NCBI taxonomy): domain Eukaryota; kingdom Metazoa; phylum Porifera; class Demospongiae; order Poecilosclerida; family Cladorhizidae; species Cladorhizidae sp. MBARI D1340-BT2. Next base: position 33,155,450 of record JAQNBH010000013.1, on the reverse strand, counting down.
CGATTGCAAAAATCTTTCCCTCATGAAATAACCGCCCCACTCTTATTCTGCAGTCATCTCCCACAGATGAGCCATCTTTCACCATGGTAATAGGGACCACCGATACAGAATCTTCCAACGGCCAAGAGACCAACACGTAATCTGAATAATTGTTGACATAATTATTTTGCTTGTCTATACAAGAGGCCTGGCAGTAAACATAATCAGACAAAGGTTTGCTATATATATGCAAAAAAAAAAAAGCTTAGCTAAAGGCTTCTAGAGGTTAAAAAATATATTTTAAGGCTAGGCTTGCTTAGGAAGCAATACTTACTTCTGTCCGCAATTGACTTTTTTAGGGCAGCCCTAAAAGACATCTCTGGAATTCAACTAGGAAAGATGAAAGACTGACGTTAGAAGACAAGCAAATGCCAACAGCACGAAGTGAAGGAACTGGAAGCGCGTGGTGTGGCAATAGCACGTGCTTGATTCACGAATGCGCAAGTGCGTACAAAAATGACGCGCTAGAATAAAACATTTGGAAACGGATACCTTTCGGCGTTTTATTTGCGTTTGTTCTCATTGTCCGTTGGGTTTTCTATCCGATCATTCCACGTTTCTTTTTTTCACGAAAGTGTAGCATTGCCGTTTGAACGGGTATGGAACTGGAACTTTCTTTTGTCTCCTACTGTACATGTATTGTATGGCTACATGTATTGTGTGGCTACATGTATTGTGTGGCTACATGTGTTATATAGCTACATGTGTTATAAGCTACATGTGTTATATAGCTACATGTGTTATAAGGCTACATATATTGTACAAGTGAATGTATTGTACAGCTACACGCATGATACGGCTACATGCGTAGTACAGCTATAGTAGCGGTCAAAAATAACTTTATGTAGCATTTCTTTGCAACGTACGTGGTACGCTCGAGCGTTTAAAAAGCAACACACGATAACCATTTCAGAACGCACGGATAACGATACGCAGAAACGTTGCACATACCGTTGGAACGCATCGTTGTTTAATTTTACCTCAATCTGTACACGTGACATAGAATACACTTGCATTTGATCGGCACAGTTCTATTTAGGTATCATTGCAGCAGTGGACCAGTTTAGGTAGCTCAGTCAAACTGATGATATTCAGAAAATATCTCAAGGATTCTATTCCTGCTGGAGAGCAAAGAAATAGATTCTCCTCATTGTCTTCGATGACGGGCTCAAACTATTCCTCCAGCTCCTCCATGGCCTGTCTGGGTACCTATATTTCAAAATAATAAATCACACCTGAATTTGAATTTTTCTTTCAAACTTATGAACAGCTGCCTTTGTGTGTCAGCCTCCCTGCCCTGACCTCACAGTCAACTCCCACTGAGGAGCCCCCTAAGACTTTGGTGCTTGGTACAGCCGACACAGAATTTTCATTGGGCCAGATGACCAAACAATAGTCTGTAAAGTATCAAGAGTTCCAAGATAAATTAATAGAGCTACTGGTCTAGATGCTCTCAAGAAGAACAAGCTATGTTTAATTACAGATCTTTGCTTGAAGTAGCTAACATCTTGGTTTGTTACTGGGTCCTCTGTGCTAGCTTTTGGGGGTTTTCCCTTCAGGCAAGTATACTTACTGCTTTGTGGCAAGGTGGCAGCGAGAGTTCTTAGAACTAAGAGCCATAGGACAAGCTAATGTGGAAGTACATTGTAGGTAGAGCAACGAGAAGCAGCAGACTGACCGACCTGAATTGAAAGCAGTAAGTAATCGATTGATTTTTATTCACCCTCTCGAACACGTGGTGTAGGATACCGTAAATGTTGATTGCACGTTTTGGATAATTAAGTAACAATTTGTGTGTTGCATTTGCAATACGTTGCTTGAGTATTGCCGGAGCGCTCCTAATTAAATGTTTCTACGTTGAACGGAAGCCCAATGCAATGGTACGTCAAGTTTTGGGGGGCTTGTACTGTATACTGGAAAGAAGGATGGAAGAGAAGAAGAGGGCATGGCTGCAAGGGAGTGAAACACCTTACCCAGAATCTCCAACACAAAAATTTGCACATCTACTTAGACAACTACTTCACATCTTATAAACTATTGGTGGAATTAGAACTGAGTGGTTTCTATGGTTGTCAAACAGTACAGAGCAACAGACTAAAGAAACCGTCCCTTTCACAAGGTATTCCTACACACATACACACCCACAGTGTAAGAGAGACCCTTGCTCAAATATACCATACCAACATGCACAAATACTGACACACACACAAACACTTATCACAAGCACACACACAACAAGCACACATACACATGCAAGCATACACTACTAATATTATATGTATGATATAGAGAAGACAAAATGGTTCAGCAGGGATAAGTCATGACTGTTGCCTGGCTAGTTTGAAAGATTGTAACGGCAATGGCAACAAATGTTGATCCAACTGAAGTGGCTGGAACTGCAACAAAGGGATAGAACAAGGCAGAGACTTCCATGCCCTAACCTTCTGGTTTATTACAAGAGAGAGCAGTTGAGGGCTACTTCCACTACAGGTTCAAGTCAAGGAAGCTTTATAAAAACTTTTCCTAATTGAAGTAGCAATCAATTGAAGTAGCAGTCACCAACTCTATACCTACCAGACCTACCAGAGAAAAAACTAAAAATAATTCCGTATTGCTTTAGAAAATGAATTGGCTGCCGTTTATAGCAGTCGAAAGAGACCGGGTAGAATTTCATCAACAGCCACTCCATTTCTAATACAACACAACCCAATTGGGCTACCCATGGCAAATCTACTGAAACACAGAAGAGGACGCTGTGTACACTGCTGGATAGTGGGACAAAGCAGTCAGATACAGTGTGGCTCTGCCGAGAGTGTAACATTTGGCTCTGTTGTACAGAAGATTACAAGGATTGCTTCCTGCTCTGACATGTGGAAAAATAACTAGAATGCTTATCCATTACCATACAATGCTATTGCAACGATTTTTTTTTTAGAATTACAACTAGCTCATTTGTCAGTGTTTCTCTATGTACATATCTTGTTGCTTGATGTAGCCATCTACTTGAAGTACTGAGCAGCAGGAACAACTTCAGTGTCATGCTTGTTTGCAAAAGAAGTATCAATCTGCCCAGCCACCACACTCCAAACAATAGCTTAGGAATGGAAACAAGCAGGGTTGGACATGTGTCAACTAAATAGACATTAGATGTTAGTCACTTCTAAAAAATATCCCCTGACAAATCTATTTTGATTACATAACTACATTGTGAAGTGATACTCACTTTTGGTTCCTTGGGCTATACCACTCTTGGTATAGTGTATCGTCCAGGTTACCTCAGATAAAGCTTGTAAGTTCATCTCTCCAAGTTTGTACAAGTGTAGGACTGCCAAAGAAGTCGAAGCACTGCTGAACGCTGAAATCTAAAAGATCATGGCCGACTTTAAAGCGGGAGAGACTAGATCCTCTCGTAATCAGGTAGTCAAGGCATCGCTCTTCCCCACAGGGACAAACTTTTTTGCCCTCTAGTTCTAGTTTCAAGTGTTACAACTGGAAGTGCTGACCACACCCAGATCACATAAAAACAATCCCGCCTCATGCGACACGTCTAATTTAAACCTCGTGTATAATCAGTTAAATTAACGGTTGGAGCTGTAAGCATCTATGTGCGTTTTAAAATAAATGAACTGGATGTTTTTTTTGTTGTTGTTGTTTTTAATTATTATTCTACTGTGATAGCATTTCATTTGGCGTGTGACACACATTCATGCATTGCTTCTAATGAGGCTAACTTTGGGGGAGTGACTTGCATTCCAGAGATACCGATATTCTTGCAAATTATTGTTATTCGTTGTACATTCTACTCTTGTGATTGTGTTGTTAATGTCGTGTGTCTAGGAGGAGAATGGACTTGTGACAACGTCAGGAGACTGTTCCGTGCGGAAGAAATATTCACACATTGATCTCCTCCATATGATAGATGGTGTGGAGATGCAGAAGGCCACCATAGTGGCTGGAAATAGGTGCTACTATCTCAAGGTAAGGGGTGGGAGGGTAGGGGATGCATGTCATTGTTATGCATGGAGATGCAGAAGGCCACCATAGTGCTGGGAAGGGAGCAGGTGTCAGTGGTGGTGTGGATGAGGAGATAGGATATAGAGAAGTGTGTATCTCTTATCAACTTGCATTCCACACTTCTGACCTCCTCCTTGTTGTCCCTCATGCCATACCCCTTGCACCAGACCTCCAATCGTTTCTTTCCCTCAAGTATGTATACGTTACCTATCCCTTTCTCACGCATAACTCACCCTCACACCCCTCCTTCCTTCCACATCCTCATTCACACCTCATACCTGCATCCCTCACTTTTCACACACACACACACTCTCTTCCTCACAGGGTGGTGCAGTATTCCTGGAGCAAGCCCTCATCCAGCTTGGACTTCAAATCTTGCACGAAAAGGGCTACAAGCCCATCTACACGCCCTTTTTCATGCGTAAAGAAGTCATGATGGAGGTTGCACAGCTAAGCGATTTTGAAGAGATGCTCTACAAGGTGAGAGCCAGAGAGTTGTCTGACCGACTCCTCATGGACACCTGTCAGGGGAGTTGTCTGACTGACTCCTCACATATAGACACCTGTCAGGGGAGTTGTCTGACTGACTCCTCACATATAGACACCTGTCAGGGGAGTTGTCTGACTGACTCCTCACATATAGACACCTGTCAGGGGAGTTGTCTGACTGACTCCTCACATATAGACACCTGTCAGAGGAGTTGTCTGACTGACTCCTCACATATAGACACCTGTCAGAGGAGTTGTCTGACTGACTCCTCACATATAGACACCTGTCAGAAGAGTTGTCTGACTGACTCCTCACATATAGACACCTGTCAGAGGAGTTGTCTGACTGACTCCTCACATATAGACACCTGTCAGAGGAGTTGTCTGACTGACTCCTCACATATAGACACCTGTCAGAGGAGTTGTCTGACTGACTCCTCACATATAGACACCTGTCAGAGGAGTTGTCTGACTGACTCCTCACATATAGACACCTGTCAGAGGAGTTGTCTGACTGACTCCTCACATATAGACACCTGTCAGAGGAGTTGTCTGACTGACTCCACACACATGGACACCTGTCAGAGGAGTTGTCTGACTGACTCCACACACATGGACACCTGTCAGAGGAGTTGTCTGACTGACTCCTCACATATAGACACCTGTCAGAGGAGTTGTCTGACCGACTCCTCACGGACACCTGTCAGAGGAGTTGTCTGACCGACTCCTCACGGACACCTGTCAGAGGAGTTGTCTGACTGACTCCTCACGGAAACCTGTCAGAGGATTTGTCTGACTGACTCCTCACGGACACCTGTCAGAGGATTTGTCGGACTGAAAATGACTAACACAATAATAACAACGACCTCAATAATCAACTTAAAATTTATTCTCTCGGCATATGCTATATTCCTGGTGATCACTACAGCATTAGTTGAAACGTCAAGCGAGTAAATTTCAAGTTGATTAAGTCATTGTAACTTCATTATGTCAATTGAGAGTTCATTGAGAACTTAATAATTATACAACCAATCATCTTTCAGTTGACTACGCATGACTGTAGAACAATAAAGTGTTTGTTGTCAGCTGAATGTAATCGTACAAATAATAATAGTACACTCACTTCCTTTCATAAAGTAACACATTTATTTTGGTATGTCAGGTGATCAGCAAGAGCAGCGAGTTGACGGGCGATGTTGAGGTAGAGGAGAAGTACCTGATTGCCACCAGTGAGCAACCTCTCTGCGCTTTACACAGAGATGAGTGGATGGAGCCCAAGGTGTTGTTGGAATGTTCTTGTTGCTGGTTGTTGGTGTTTTTGTTTGTTTGTTTTGTATACCACAAACCAGACCACACCCACTCTGGGTGGAGGAAGGTTGACAATAGCTCTATGGTGACACTCACTGGACCAATATCACACTGGGTTGATGCAGGTTGACAATAATCAATGGGGACACATACTGGACCAACACCAAACTGAGTGAAGGCAGGTTGACAATAGCTCTATGGGAACACACACTGGACCAACACCACACTGGGTTGAAGTAGGTTGAAAATAGCTCTAAGGGGACACATACTGGACCAACCTAAGATTGAGTTGAGGTAGGTTGAAGTACAGTTCAAGTCAAAAAAATCCATGCCAGCAGTGTTGTGTACAACATTAAACAACTCGAGCTACAGTACAAGTAATAAAAACTTGGCGTTGTGTTTAAATCCAACCTACGTGGAATGTCTTTAACCTTGTGCGTTTTCCAGCGACTCAAAAAGAACGCACGAAACATTTATAATTTATCTGGTGGAATTAATCGCTCGCGAGTTGCAAGTGGCAGTAATTGTAGTTCTGGACTTTTAGCAAGAAGATGGTTTATTCAACTTACAGTAGAGGCAAAAAAAGAAAAAATTACATACCATTGCGTAGGGTTTACGTTCAATGCAGAAATGTTTCATAAGAAACGCTCAAGCAACGCACAGGCAACCTATTGCGAACGCAATGCACGAACCGTTATTTAATTACCCGAAACACGCAATCAACATTCGGTATCCTACTCCACGTGTTCGATAGAGCGCATAAAGTCAGTCGGCTTACTGTTGATCACTGTTGGGTTTTGTCGTAACTTCTACTTTTGATTTGTCCTGGGAATGGCTCACAGAAAAATTCTCGCTGCTATCTTCGCTCTAAGCAGTAAGTGTAATACTAGGTAGAACTCCAATGGCTTGTACCTCTAGCGCCTATCTGTGGTAGTGACCCAATCTAGACATCAAAAGTTGTAGGAATGATTAGAACGTAAATACCTGTTGCTGCTGGTGCATGCAACAGTTTGCATGCCAGTACATGTTTCTTCATCACCCCTCCATCCACCTGTAATGATATTGACAGCCCCATCTTCCCCATCGATAAATCCTGGAGGACAGTATACGGTAGATTCTGTGCTTCGCAGATAATTATGCAAGCCTTGATGTACACAATCACACGATCCGGTTGTGCAATAATGGGCCGTCTAAACGGCCTCCACCTAAGCAAAAGCCAGTCGAAGCATTACAATTTATGTATTCATATACAATTGCACAAACATTACAACCATACCTAGCAGCCAATATTCTGAAACTGTTTTCAATAATACGCCTAGCCCTGCTAAGCCTGTAGTTAAAAACAGCTTTGTCCCTGTAAAAGATGCAAGAAGGTTAACAAATATATACTTGTTTATCTATCAGCACATAAATTACCAGGCAGATTCTTTCCCTGATATGGCTGCAACATATTTGTCCGGAGAGGGAAGGCCTCATCTCCTACAATTATGTAGGGAAGTTTAGGCTGTATGGTGGCATTTGGGGCAGGCAATGGCAGAGAGTCGCTCTCCAGCGCCTTTCCAAACTCTGAGTTAGCCAGTGTACCACCATCGCTATGGCGACCCACTTGAGCCAAGTCTACTAAGGTAAACCTATATAGTTTGGAAAATGTTTAGAATACGATAACATGTACAAGCTCCATACCTGTAGTGAGCGTCAGATACTGCAAGGAGAACAACAGAGTGTGTCCCCTTGTAGTTGAAGTATGTTGAGCCACTGTTGATGGGTGCTTGCACTACAATGTGTTTCCGATCAATTGCTCCTGTTAGATAAATAACTAGATAATCACAATAAACAAAGCTAGCAGCAGCTAAAATTACCTATGCAGTTAGGAAAGTTCCACAGCTTGTCAAACTCTCTACTGATACCAACCCACTCAGCAGCAGAAGATGGGGCCCTCACGTAGGTCTTGGCCAATTCTCTCCAGATGACTTGACTCGTTTCTTTCAGAATTGAACATACCGTTGACCATCCAATGCGGAAATTGAATGACATGGAGACCCAATAAGTATTATTCAGTTTTTTGCTGAAATACAAATTATTTCAATCCTATGACATAGAGTTTCCTGTGGCAAGATAGCGGAGTGTGAGGGCCAACCTCTCTGCAGGAGATATTTCAGCTCTTATTGAGCTGCTGTAACCTCTGTGGGTCAAGAATGGGCTAACCTATTAAAAAAAATACATTTGATCACACAATGAAAACTCAAGTTTGCTGGGCAATAAAAGTTAGCTAAAGTTAGCTGGGCAATAAGAGTGATACATACCATGCTGAGCAGTGGATCAAACCGTTCCGTGGACATCCGAAGGTAACTGAAATGAGACTCGGTATCAGAGAGCCTTTTCTCTTGTAGAAGGTTGTTGTCAGGAGAACTCCTGACTGGGGAAGGAGGAGCGCTCCTGAAGGACCTGGGTGGGCAGATGGCCCTGAGTGGAGGTCAGGAGCAAGTGTGGGTACGGGACGACAACACCACGATGGAACGGGGGTGGCAGGATTCGGTTGGACCAGACCACAACCGGCGGACCACAGTTCATCGCAAGTTCAGAACAGATGAACGATTCGACCTCACAGCAGCACAGAAAATGACCTAATAAGGTCACAAGAACAGAGTATAAAAGAGACGGACATTTTAGGTCGTTAAACAGACTAAGAGAGAGAGCAGAGATTAGAGGTCGTTAGCAAGATAGAGATATTAACGAGGTTACTCTGCCATTCTCCGTGTTATTATTGTACCAGTTTATTGATTGTGCTCTGAACTTTCCAAGTATTTGATGGTTGTGCATCTAAGTTTATTTGTAGCAAAGTCAATACAACTACTACACCTCTCTCGGTGAGAAAGGGAGAATCGTGTGCGAGTAGTTCTGGTCCAGGTAGACTTTAACTAGCTAGAGTTAAGGGGTGGGCTTGGGCGTCATCGGATTGCGTGGAATCAGCTAAGAGAGCTGATTATTCGAGAATACGAATCCGACAAGTGGTCTCAGAAGTGGGATCCCATACAGAGACTTAGTGGGTTGGTATCTGGAAGCTAAGTAATCTAGAGAGATTCTTAGTGTGTGTAGACCTAAGGTAAGAGGTCGCATTGTTGTATCATCAGGCCTCAGGTGAGCATTGTTGTATCATCAGGCCTGAGTTGAGCATTGTTGTATCATCAGGCCTGAGGTGAGCATTGTTGTATCATCAGGCCTGAGGTGAGCATTGTTGTATCATCAGGCCTGAGGTGAGCATTGTTGTATCATCAGGCCTGAGGTGAGCATTGTTGTATCATCAGGCCTGAGGTGAGCATTGTTGTATCATCAGGCCTGAGGTGAGCATTGTTGTATCATCAGGCCTGAGGTGAGCATTGTTGCATCATCAGGCCTGAGGTGAGCATTGTTGTATCATCAGGCCTGAGGTGAGCATTGTTGCATCATCAGGCCTGAGGTGAGCATTGTTGTTCATCAGGCCTGAGGTGAGCATTGTTGTATCATCAGGCCTGAGGTGAGCATTGTTGTATCATCAGGCCTGAGGTGAGCATTGTTGTATCATCAGGCCTGAGGTGAGCATTGTTGTATCATCAGGCCTGAGGTGAGCATTGTTGTATCATCAGGCCTGAGGTGAGCATTGTTGCATCATCAGGCCTGAGGTGAGCATTGTTGTTCATCAGGCCTGAGGTGAGCATTGTTGTATCATCAGGCCTAAGGTGAGCATTGTTGTATCATCAGGCCTGAGGTGAGCATTGTTGTATCATCAGGCCTGAGGTGAGCATTGTTGTATCATCAGGCCTGAGGTGAGCATTGTTGCATCATCAGGCCTGAGGTGAGCATTGTTGTTCATCAGGCCTGAGGTGAGCATTGTTGTATCATCAGGCCTGAGGTGAGCATTGTTGTATCATCAGGCCTGAGGTGAGCATTGTTTCATCATCAGGCCTGAGGTGAGCACTGTTGTATCATCAGGCCTGAGGTGAGCATTGTTGTATCATCAGGCCTAAGGTGAGCATTGTTGTATCATCAGGCCTGAGGTGAGCATTGTTGTATCATCAGGCCTGAGGTGAGCATTGTTGTATCATCAGGCCTGAGGTGAGCATTGTTGTATCATCAGGCCTGAGGTGAGCATTGTTTCATCATCAGGCCTGAGGTGAGCACTGTTGTATCATCAGGCCTGAGGTGAGCATTGTTGTATCATCAGGCCTAAGGTGAGCATTGTTGTATCATCAGGCCTGAGGTGAGCATTGGTGTATCATCAGGCCTGAGGTGAGCATTGTTGTATCATCAGGCCTGAGGTGAGCATTGTTGCATCATCAGGCCTGAGGTGAGCATTGTTGCATCATCAGGCCTGAGGTGAGCATTGTTGCATCATCAGGCCTGAGGTGAGCATTGTTGTATCATCAGGCCTGAGGTGAGCATTGTTGTATCATCAGGCCTGAGGTGAGCATCGTTGTATCATCAGGCCTAAGGTGAGCATCGTTGCATCATCAGGCCTAAGGTGAGCATTGTTGTATCATCAGGCCTGAGGTGAGCATTGTTGCATCATCAGGCCTGAGGTGAGCATTGTTGCATCATCAGGCCTGAGGTGAGCATTGTTGTATCATCAGGCCTGAGGTGAGCATTGTTGTATCATCAGGCCTGAGGTGAGCATTGTTGTATCATCAGGCCTAAGGTGAGCATTGTTGTATCATCAGGCCTGAGGTGAGCATTGTTGTATCATCAGGCCTGAGGTGAGCATTGTTGCATCATCAGGCCTGAGGTGAGCATTGTTGTATCATCAGGCCTAAGGTGAGCATTGTTGCATCATCAGGCCTGAGGTGAGCATTGTTGTATCATCAGGCCTGAGGTGAGCATTGTTGTATCATCAGGCCTGAGGTGAGCATTGTTGTATCATCAGGCCTAAGGTGAGCATTGTTGCATCATCAGGCCTGAGGTGAGCATTGTTGTATCATCAGGCCTGAGGTGAGCATTGTTGTATCATCAGGCCTGAGGTGAGCATTGTTGTATCATCAGGCCTGAGGTGAGCATTGTTGTATCATCAGGCCTAAGGTGAGCATTGTTGCATCATCAGGCCTGAGGTGAGGGGTGCTGATTGTTACAGGTTTGGATAAGTCACCCAGAGAAGGGGTGAATAGTGCTGGGAGAGGTACTATTTTGTTCTTAATTTCTGTGACTTATCATTGCCTGTAAGTAGCAGAGAACGGCTTGAGTTATCAAACTTTGAAGCCTGAAAACCAACTCTGACCTAGGGTGTTATTGAGTGTTCTGGTTTTGTTTTTCTTTGCCTCTCGAGGCAAGTGCATATTTCAGTTCTTATAATCATTAGTTGATATTTTTTATCAACAATTATTATATCTGTTTTGCGATTGCGTGGAGAAATGTCGCGTCGACCGGGAGAGGATAGACAGTTGAGAAGTGATGATGATAGGGAGACTCCAGAGAGACCCCAGAGAGACAGGGGAAGCTCGACCGTTTCATGGATCGGTGGGTCGAGATGGAACAGCAGAGAGCTACAAGGGTGGACAAACAAAGAGAGGAGGACAGAGCGGAAGCGGCAGCCCAGCAACAACGGTGGTTTCATGCTCTGCAGGATGCAGCTGCCAGACCTCTTCCTCCACCTGTGGCCCCACAAAATAACATTGCAGAAATTCCAAGAAGGGGTGGATGATATGCAAGCCTACCTGGAAATGTTCGAGAAGGTGGCTACAGCAGGAAGATGGCCAAGGGGAGAGTGGCCCCTCCATCTCCGGAGTTCACTGGCAGGAGCAGGCTTGATGGCTGTGGCAACCAGCTGACCAGGGAGATTATGACCGGGTCAAGACAACCCTACTCCAGACATACCAAGTCACTGTGGAGACCTCCCGACGCAAGGCCTTTGAGACATCCTTTGACACAATCAAACCGGATGTGTGGCTAAGAAGAAACGAACAACATTTCAAACAATGGTTGGATCTAGTAGGTCAACCACCAGAGACTGCAGTGTTGACGGAGATCACACTACAGTGATTGCCTCACTGCCAAACTTATGACCAACTCACCGAGTCCGTGGTGCATCACCTTAACAACAGGAGGTCCGACAGAGTGTTCGGGGTGGAGAGAGTTAGACCAAGGGAAGGGCCTAACACTCCACCGCTCCGACAGGGAAGTACATCTACTCGCCCTGGGAACACCCCATTCAGTCAACCACCTCCACCAACCAAGGGAAATTCGTTCCGACCAAAGCTGGAGCCAGGTAGTTACCCCCTCCGACCGACCAACTCGGAGCGATATCAGTCAGGTCGAGTGCTTCCGGTTGGTCGCAAGGGACACCTGAGACGGGACTGCAGAGTGAGGATGGAAGAAGCTGATTTCGGGAGCAAGACACCAATCAGGTCGAACTTACCTCGGTGGACGGAGGAAGTGTTGATCAACAACAAAACAGTCACTGCCCCACTCGACACCGGATGTTCAAAGACAATGGTTCATCCAAATGGGTCGAAGAGATTGGGGTGGGAGATCCCCTACGTCACGGCTAGTGCCAAGAAGACGTGGTTTCCAGCGGGAAAAATATCTCTTCAGATCAGGGGAAAGACATGTGAGTTAGCAGTTGGTGTTTCTAAACATTTGAATGTTGACATGCTGCTAGGCAGAGACGTACCAGGTTTCCGGAGGTTGCTGAAACAGGCAATTGAAAAAGGAGTGAGGAGAGTGAACTTACGGGCGTGCCGGAGAGGGCTGAAGCGCTGGTCAGCACCAGGGCACAAGAGCAAAGGAGAGAGAGGAGTCAGGAGAAGTGGCACAGAAGGCAGATGAAGCAGTGATCCACGAGCTGGAAGAAGGCAAAGAGGAGGAGTCAGGGGAGAAACTGGAGCAGCTGTTCGACTTCCCTGATGACCTGTTCCTGACCGCCCCGATTCAACCAGAACGGAAGCAGCGTACTGACGGGGAGGACCAGACGACGTTGCTCCAAGTCAACTCCGTACTCTCCAACTACTCGATCCAACACTGGAAGGATGGCGGAAGCAGGCGGACGAGAATGGTGAGGGTGACGTGACGTTGTCAGATGGCATCCTTGTCAAGAAGGAGAGTACGACAGGTGAGGTACTGTAGAACGTGTAGTTGTCCCCCTGTCGAGCAGGCGAGAAGTGCTGAGGATGACACACAGCTCACCCATCGCGGGGCACTTTGATGAAGTAAGGATGCTGGACACTCTACGGCAGAGGGTGGCGTGGCCTGGAATGACTGGTGACGTAAAGGAGGCATGCCACTCTTGCCCTGAGTGTCAGCTAGCCGCCCCCGCGACGTTAAAGAGGGCTCCACTACGTCCTCTTCCGGTGACGACAGTTCCCTTTAGTCGCGTGGCAATGGATATCATTGGTCCTCTAAAAAGGACAAAGAATGGTAAGAAACACGTGCTAGTAATCATGGATTACGCCTCCAAGTGGCCAGAGGCATTTCCTCTTTCTGATGTCACCACTGAGTCTGTTGTTGAATGCTTGTTAGAGGTCACCTCTAGGCTAGGCATACCTGGGGAGATTTTGACAGACAACAGGTCAAACTTTACATCTAAGCTGATGCAACAATTCTATTCTCTCACTGGCATCCACCACATACGTACTTCCCCATACCATCCCCAAACGGATGGTATGGTGGAAAGGTTTAATTCAACATTAAAACGGCTGCTCCGAAAATTGACGCAGAAAAATCATATGGAATGGGATATGTGCTTACCATATGTGTTGTGGGCGTATAGGGGAAGCACACACAAGTCCACAGGCTACTCTCCCTACGAGTTGTTGTACGGTCTGAAGATGGACACTCCTCTGGACGAGCTGGTACAACAGTGGACCAGGAAGGAGAAAGAAGGTGACGTGGAGGTCAAAGAGTACCTCCGACTGTTGAGAGACAAGAGGGTCTTGGTACGGGAGTTGGTGGCGTCGACTGAGAGGAAGGCTAAGGACAAACACAAGGTGTATCATGATCAGAAGGCAACTCAGCGTACATTTGAACAAGGTGACTATGTTCTAGCTTTCCAACCTAGAAAGCAGGATAAGCTTTTGAGTGAGTGGCGAGGTCCGTATCAGATTGTGCAAAAATTGTCTGATGTAACTTACAAGTTAGACCTAGGACAGGGGAGGAAGCAGTACTGAACCTTTCACGTGAATGGGCTGAAGGAATGGCAAACCCCGACAGCGTCAGTGTTTCTCTCTGTGGGAGGCGAGGAAGGAGAACCTTAGGGTGGAGAGTTGGAAGAAGACCAGGAGAACGTGTCTGAATTGACAGAGGAACACCAGCAAGAAATGACAGAACTGAAGGAAGACTTTCAGGACATCATGAATGACTTACCTGGGAGAACAACCCTGGTGGAACATCACATCGAGACTGGTGATGTGAGTCCTGTGAGGTTGCCACCATATAGACTGCCCCGTACCTCCCACGAGTCCTTGAGAAAAGAAATTAAAGAGTTGCTGGACTTAGGAATTATTATACCTTCCAAATGTCCATGGGAAGCTCCGGTGGTTTTAGTCCCGAAGGGGGGTGGTACCAAGAGACTGTGCGTAGATTACAGAAAACTTAATTTACTCACCCGGGCAGATCCATACCCTATACCTCTCATTGAGGACTTAATCGACCATCTGGGGGGGGGGGCTAAGTATATTTCAGCCCTAGACTTGACAAAAGGGTATTGGCAGGTGCCTGTAGACAAAGAAAGTCAACCCAAGACCGCTTTCATAACCCCATGGGGGAAATATGATTGTCAAACCATGCCATTTGGTTTGGTGGCAGCCCCCTCAACGTTTCAGAGACTGATGAACACAGTGTTAGCAGGAACACACGAGTATTATAGTTATCTTCAGCAAGAGTTGGGAAGACCACGTTTAACACCTTACCAACATTCTCAAACAGTTAAGGTCGGCAGGTTTACCCATTAAGCTAAAGAAGTGCAAGTTTGCATGTAATAGATGTCATTATCTAGGACATGTGGTTGGGCAAGGCAGAGTGAAACCTATCCAAGCTAAGGTTAGGGCAATTGAGAACTTTAGCACACCAAAGACGAAGAAGGACGTCAGGGCCTTTTGGGGTATCTGTGGATACTACCGGAAATATACCCAATTTCTCGACGGTAGCCACTCCCTTGTCAAATCTTACCAAGGCACAGCAACCCGTTAAGGTCATTTGGGGTGAGGTAGCCGAGAAGGCTTTTGTTACCTTGAAAGATCTACTTACCCATTATCCCATTCTCTCTACCCCAAATTGGGAAAGACCTTTCTTACTGCAGACAGATGCTAGTGCTACGGGAATCGGTTACGTGTTTTAAGTCAGAAGGACCACTTGGGGGAGGAACATCCAATTGCGTATGGATCGAGGAAACTGCTACCGAGGGAGATAAACTATTCGACCATTGAGAGGGAAGCGTTGACGGGGTGAAACATTTCCGTATCTACCTGGAGGGAACGACCTTAACTGACCATAATCCCCCAACAAGATTGGGACACCTGAAAGATGTTTAGGGTCGTTGGGCACTGACTATGCAGCCTAACAGCTACACGATCTCACACAAACCAGGCTCAAAGAACTCAAATGCTGATGGACTCTCTCTCTCTTGAGAGAGAGAGAGCATGGCTCTTGTCTAGAGGAGGGAGGAATGTCAGGAGAACTCCTGACTGGGGAAGGAGGAGCACCCCTGAAGGACCTGGGTGGGCGGATGGCCCTGAGTGGAGGTCAGGAGCAAGTTTGGGTACGGGACGACACCACCACGATGGAACTGGGCTGGCAAGATTTGGTTGGACCAGACCACAACTGGCGGACCACGGTTCATCGCAAGTTCAGAACAGATGAATGATTCGACGTCACAGCAGCACAGAAAATGACCTAACAAGGTCACAAGAACAGAGTATAAAAGAGACGGACATTTTAGGTCGTTAGACAGACAGAGAGAGAAGAGAGCAGAGATTAGAGGTCGTTAGCGAGATAGAGATATTAACGAGGTTACTCTGCCATTCTCTGTGTTATTATTAGACCAGTTTATTGATTGTGCTCTGAACTGTCCAAGTATTTGATTGTTGTGCATCTAAGTTTATTTGTAGCAAAGTCAATACAACTACTACACCTCTCTTGGTGAGAAAGGGAGGATTGTGTGTGAGTAGTTCTGGTCCAGGTAGACTTTAACTAGCGAGAGTTAAGGGGTGGGCTTGGGCGTCATCGGATTGCGTGGAATCAGCTAAGAGAGCTGATTATTCGAGAATCTGGGAATACGAATCCGACAGTTGTGGTACTCTCCCTGCTGCCTCCTACGGGTAAAAATCGGACGTACCCACATTGTTCTTTTCCTCTTCCTCCTCCGCCGCACTAAAGCCAAAAGCAAAAACTGCTGGAGCTCCTCCTCATTCGAGTAGTGACTGTCAATCGCGTCCATTTTTCTGCACGGAGAGTGCTCTTGGTTTCGAATAGAGGGGGAGGGGTGAAGACATAAATTAATGGGTGGAGTTCGTAATTCCATGTGAAAGTTCAATTTCTTCATTCGAAGCGACGCGACAGGGCGAATATTGTGAACTGCTCCAGCGACGCGAGATATTGTGAACCGGCCTTAATAGTTCAGCGTTTCAATGCTTGCTACACTGCTTCTAAACACCAGCCACACTGGCTCAAACTCCACAGGAGCTCTCCAAAATTTTGGAAATTGTACAGGCATAGTTCTTTACAGTTCCGTAAGTTCCTTGGAGGAAAGTCCAGGGAGATGCCTGTTACCTTTCGGGGTACAACGAATGAGAATGTCATTTCCAAATATTGCCTCACGTGCCAGTTTGGAGATATTTATCGATAACCTCGACCGTAGACAATCCCTGCCTATTGATGTAACATGAGGCAGCGTCCATAACACTACCAACTGGTAGGTTTGGTGTAGGGCAGGGGTGCCCACACTTTTTCGGCTTGCGAGCTACTTTTAAAATGACCAGGTTAAAATGATCTACCTGTATTAAAAAATGCTAATATATTTATTTATATATGTACTGAGTATATATAATATATGTTGGCATACCTTGAATCACTATATACATGAACCCTTACGGCACAAAACAATTGAATACATTTGGTCACTACCTTACTCTGATGACTTGCACTGAATTGTCAGACATGGTGAAGAAAAAAAGTCCTCCCATTCCACATGGAAGTGGTAAGTTTTTGGTTTCTTACCTTGTCTGGCTCCCCCACTCATTTTTTATATCCAGATATAAATTGGCAGGCTAACTAGGTCACTAGCTCGTTGTAGTTTTGCAGTAGCTCGCGCGTTTTCTACGTGGTGACCCGTGTGTTAGAAGTTAAGTAACACAAGACTAGCCGCCCTGTATGTCAATCAAGTGGCAACTGCCAAAGGAGGAGTGATGATAGGATAGCATCTTAAAAAAAAATTGAATGGCGCGCGATCTACCCGTACTACATTTGCGATCTACCTGTCGATCGCTCGACCTACTGGACACCTCTGGTGTAGGGTGTGCAAGGGGAGATGTCTGTGGAGCAGTAGGGGTCATGGTCTGTGGAGCAGCAGAGGTCAGGGGCTGAGGTGTTAATTTTTCTAGAATCGCAATTTGGTTATTTTGTATGGTAGATAAGCCAGCCAGTATTTCATGCTGTTAACCGCTCAATAGCTTCCACTCTCAGCTCCAGCATCATTATGCTTACTTCCAGCTTAGGGTCTGTACAATATACAAATGGGGCAAAAGTTATCAAATGTCACACATGTGCATGTACTTGCCTGTCTCTGTGAAACTTTTAGCGTCTGACTCATCCAGACTGCTGGAGCCACCATCCACCATGTCTCTTGTAATGAAGAAATGTCAAAATGAAGAAATATCAACTTAACTCAATACAAATCAGTACTTACCATATCACAACATTCCAACTGAAAGCTTACAATAGTTGACTCTGGTGGGAAGGGATGAAGGTAGTGGGAAGAGCAGATGGAGGAGGAGTACTCAAGTGAGGAACCCAAGTCTTGTCTGTGCCCATGCTGCAGCTGTTCTCTCCATTCTCTGTCTTGCTCTTGGTATGTCCTAAGTTCCGACAGTGCCTCCATGGTGGAGAAGTCGAGGTTCGCATAACACACTCTTGTTGTGTTCCCATGCTGCAGCTGTTCTCTCCATTCTCTGTCTTGCTCTTGGTATGTCCTAAGTTCCGACAGTGCCTCCATGGTGGAGAAGTCGAGGTTCACATAACCCACTCTTGTTGTGTTGCCATGCTGCAGTTGTTCTCTCCATTCTCTGTCTTGCTCTTGGTATGTCCTAAGTTCCGACAGTGCCTCCATGGTGGAGAAGTCGATGTTCGCGTAAGACACTCTAGTTGTGTCCACTTGGTATCCATGTCCTTAAAATTATCAAAAATATATAGAGGAGTCCCACAGATATTTCCAGGTGCACGTGTGCCAGGAGGGAAAGTTACATCAATAATGTTACCTTTAAAATAAAAAAATTTAGGATAACAAATAGCCAATGAATTATATTCACTTGCCATCTGGTGATCATTTTTTGCCTCTTTTCTTGAGGTCACTTTCCTTACCGCTTTCTACCTTTTATAATTTATAAAAGTCATATTCTAAAGCTGAATACCGCACCACAATACCAGTGAGAGCCTTACACTAGCAGACTTCCTTTCCATCTTTCCATGTCCAGCACAGCTTCTGCGGCATGAATGTCTACTCCAGCCATGTTAGCTAGTGTGGCAGTATCTTCATCCATTGTGCTGGTCATAGCATCCTGGCTACCTGTATTATTCATTAACACCAAAACATAATTACAAACCACAGACATCAACACCCAACCACACATTGCTGACTTGCCTATTGCTGATATTTTCCCCCTGTGGTGCAACCTCCCCACCTTGATGACACAATCATCACCAACTGCTGAGCCCTCCAATAACCGGCTGCATGGCACAACCTGTGACCGAATCTTCCTCTGGCCAAAATACCACACAGTAGCCTATTACATTAACAAGACCAGAATTAGATGCATGTACCAACTTGTATCACAATTGCACCTGCTAAAGCCAGGTTTACAAATGATGCCAGCTCCTATGTTTCATGTGACATAAAAAATAGTCATGCATAGGGCTTTGCAATGTATTTGAAACCTTCTTGTGTATTGAGCCAACCTTAGCACATGCAAATTCTGATCAAGCTCCATTATCAAATGAAAATAAGCATGATCACTACACAATGCTTGGTGAACATCCACAAGCATATGAAAATAGAGCTACACAAGATGTCAGCTGCTACTAATAAAATGTAATGTAACACTGTGAAATATCAGCAAGTATATACTACAATGCTCACAACAACTACTAGCAGGGCACCTACAGTTTAGACTTGGCAACATAAAGCTACAGCTACACACCTAGAGCAAGGCTCAACTACTGTGCTAGCAGAGCACCTACAGTTTAGACTTGGCAACATAAAGCTACAGCTACACACCTAGAGCAAGGCTCGACTACTGTGCTAGCAGAGCACCTACAGTTTAGACTTAGCAACATCAGTGTTCTATCTAGAAAAATGTGTTTGGGGGGGAAGCTTGTGTTACTATAACCCAAGCTTCCCCCACCCCCAAACAATTTATAATGTTCTCCAGCGGGGGGAGTCAGTGTGAAGAAAAATTATTGTAGGGTACACAAAATCATACCTATAGTTATTATATTCTTGAGAAAGTGTATAAATGAGAGGATGGTCAATGAGTTCACAAATTAATTTTACGTGTTTTAACAGACTTGTAATGATTAATTATATCTTCTAAAATGTCATGAGACAGAGTATCAGGACCTTCAATGCAGATGCGCATAGTGTTTTCGAGTGTGTCCTCACCCATTCGGTTTCGAAGCCTCGTCTTGATGAATTTCATACTACTGAAACCAGTTGCTGTTGTAACTGGTAGAACAGAAATAATTCCAGCAAGCCTGGGGAAAGCATCTGCAATGTCACCATGGCTAATCAGCTTGGACAGGACTTGATGTATAGAACTGCTCCTGTACTGCATAAATATGAGCCGCCTGAATAATTTCCATTCAGAAAGTGTATCTTCAGCTTCAATGTCAGGCTGTGAAATACATTCCTCTCCATCATATTGCACTTTCTGCACAGCTCCATAGAAATTTGTCAGTTCCAAAACTTTATCCACACCATAATTGGGAAGTTTGTCTTCAGTGTCAGGAAGATGTTGTGGATCAAACACAGACATTGCAGAGATGAGATCAGTTGACCCCATTCTGACATTGCAACTACACTCTGTATGTATGGACGGTAAATTCTCTGTAAAAACTTGGCCTTATCTTCTTCACTTACAACAATATTTTTCTTTCCAAGCTGTGCAGGATCAGAAAAAACTTCCATATGATCTTTGAACCACGTGCTGGTGTTTGGATGTTCTTTCAGTTCCTGTAGCCTTTTTATTGTATTACTCACCATCGTTGGCACACTAGCAAGATCAATTTGTTTGCTTTGCAAACTACCCTGAAGTTTGGCCACGATGTGCATGACATCTGACAGCATGTAAATGCTAGCTACAGTCTTGTATTTTGTTAACAGAACTGCTATTCCATGTGCTTCAGCATCCCCTGTATTATCATAGATTTCTTCAAATGTACCAACTAAAGCTGCTAAACTTCTACGCACTGCTCGTATTGCCCTTTCACGAGCAAGCCATCTGGTGTAACTAGGTTTCTGCATTTTTATTTCTGGACAATCAAGTTGAGCTTGAATTTCAACCAGCTTTTCCGCCTTCTTTGGGGAATAGTGAAACGATTTCCAGATGGTCAACAGTGTACCCAATACCCTTTTCACTTCCTGGTGTTCATTAGCTGCATTAATGGAAGCGAGCTGTAGCTTATGACATCGGCAATGAATATAGAGAGCAGAAGGTGCCAACATCCTCAATCGTTTTTGCACACCAGTTTTATGGCCTGACATAGTGCTGGCACCATCAAAGCCAAGTCCACGCAACTTCTCACAGCTGATACCATGGGAGTTAAGAAAATCAGAAAGATATTTAGAAATGGCTTTAGCATTTGTTTCTTTAACATGGATGATTCCAAGGAAATGTTCAACTACCTTATTTTCGTGAAGCCATCGAGCACAAACAGACAATTCTTCCTGTGATGCAGAGTCTGTAGACTCGTCTGCCATCAATGAGTAATATGCACTAGATTTCAAGCTAACCAAGAATTTTTCCTTGATAATCTCACTAATACTTGAGAGAAGCTCAACTATTGTCGTGTAAGACTCATATGTAGCACTTTGCGGGCATGTATTGCAGTGCATTTGCAACTTAACATTCCCATTATCAATTTGCAACGTTAGAAGAGAGTTGAAGGTAGTAGTATGTGGAATATGGAATTTAACTAGGAAATACAGAGATCGAAGAAGTGTTTTCATTAATTCACGGTTTTCTTTCTTCTCTTCCTCACTAGCTGTCACTATTTGTTCAACTACAGTCCCTTGTTCAGAGAGAGAGAGAGAGAAATAGCCCTTTTTTCCATCGCTGCAACATGCCAGTCTGATTTGTCATGTTTAGATAAAAGAGATGTTGCCTTAACTGCTCACAGACCTGCTCACCCATGCCCCTCTGGATTGCACTGGTACCTTCCCATGTACCTTACAAACTGAACACAGCATGCCCTTACTCTTCGGATCATACTCTATCCAAGGATAGTTCACCTTCCACTTAGGGTCATACCTCAAATTATCCTTAAATGACTTCATTTTTCCTTTCTTTCCAGGTGGTTGTTGAGGTGACTCTTCACTAGCTCTCTTTCTAGTAACAAACTTATCCATGTTTAGCTTGCTGGCAGCAGAACAGCTGGAATACTACTGCATGTGCTTACTGGGTGTGGTAGTGAATCAGGACTGAGGCCAGTGAGGTGTTGATGACCTTTCATAAGGATGGGGTCACAGAGTGACCACTAACACCTTATGTAATGGCCTGCATGCTATAGGCAGGCTGCTATATACCTAATATCTACTATATAGTGCAGACCTACAATGTGAAGGCAAGCTATGCCAACGATACTGCTATCCCTGGGCAGTTGTGAAATGTTGATGTCCAAATATCCTTGAAAGATGGGACACACACTAAGTGATGTGATCAGGCAGTACTGTGAGCTCACTTCGCTCGCCAAATGATACTAATTTCCTCTAAAATATTTGGGGGGGGAAGCTGGAACTTTTGGGGGGGGAAGCTTCCCCCCCCCCGCCCCGCCCCCAGTAGATAGAACCCTAAACATACAGCTACAGCTACACACCTAGAGCAAGGCTCAACTACTGGACTAGCAGGGCACCTACAGTTTAGACTTGGCAACATAAAGCTACAGCTACACACCTAGAGCAAGGCTCAACTACTGTGCTAGTAGAGCACCTACAGTTTAGACTTGGCAACATAAAGCTACAACAGCTACACACCTCGAGCAAAACACTGAGAAAGGTAGGAACTTAATTCTGCTTATGATTGTTTCCTTCAGAGTTTTCCTAAAAGACATCCTCCTGTAAATCTTCTGTGATCAGGAATGACGAGCAACTCTTCAACTGTCCTGAATAGCCACGCGTTGATAATATCGCGTCTACAGGTGCGCGTGCATTGTCATTTGTCTCGTGCACTGATTCGCGATAATGTTGATTCGCAAACCGTGCGTACCAACGGTGCATTGTACGTACATACATCCGTTCAATGTGCGTTCTAAAATGGTAACACTTGTGTTGCATTTGATTGCGTCATGTGTATAACGTACGTTGTTCAAAAACGCAATGCAAGTTATTTTTGGCCGCTACTGTAGGTCATTGTACCAAAGCAGCCATTTTGTGTAATTCCAGATAGGAAATAAGCTAGGTCCTCAAGTGCCTGGTTGATCCAATATTGGGCCCTGCTGTTTGTTCTTGGCTAGCTAGAAAAAAAGGAAAATAGCTTCATTAGTACAAGCTAGCTACAGAGGTATTCCATTTGTTCTAGCTACCAAACAACTAAAACTGAAACTCAAGTACTAGCTCGAATAGGTAGTAGGGATCTAGCAGATTCCAGTTACACCAAAGTTATATTTTAGCAGGTGTAACAGAAATAATAAGTAAGAGGAGGAAACTTACCTGCTTATAGACCCTTAAGCTTACAGACATGGTTCCCTCAACACTTCCTTAACTCTTGGTTTCCCAATTAACTTGTTAGCTTCCCAACAGTGTTAACTCTGTACCCCCCGCATACCTACAGGAGGTGTGTCTACTTGCTGAAGGAGTTTCATCGCCATGCCTGGCATGTCATAAGTACTTTATTAGAGAAAAAATTCTTCTTCTTTCATTTAATTAGATAAATATTAACATCTTTTTTATTGAAATGAATATACACTGTAATTAAAGTTTCAAGTACATTACACTTTCATTATAGCATATATAACTGCTGGAAATATGATTAATAATATACTGGTAAAGCATTTGAGAGATATTGTAAAAACTGTAAGGTATCGAAATGCAATAGATGCTCTCTGATTGGTCCAATTTTAAATTTTGCTTTCAGAATGTGGAAAATTGCTATCTTGTAGATTTTTTCACGAGATTTTCAAAAATGACATTGTTTTTCTGAATATTAAAAAAGTTATAACCATTAAGCTCACCTTGACCACTTTCTCCTTCACCGCTATCAGCATCAGCACCATCTTCACTAGTTTGTTCTGATGATACATCTATATCCATGTCTTCAAAATCATTGTCAGGATCTCCAGGATCGTTAGCATCTTACCAAAACAATGAGATTTTGCCTCTGCGTCATTTAGATTGAAATCTGACTCCGAATCACTACTTGACGATTCATCAGTTAAATACCGACTTTCAGTATCACACAATAGCTCAAGGACCTCAGATATAGTGTATACAGTAGAGCTGCCACTTTTTTTAGGTCCATCACAGTAAGCCTACAGGGTAAGAAAACTTTTTCTGAAAGGATTCACGAAGTCTAAATAGCTAACTAAGCTAGCTACTATTGTAGATTTGAATATACTGTATATAGCTATTTGAACTGAACACCCACACTCAATTTGTAGCTAACTAAGCAAGCATCCTCGCTACTGCTGTAGGATAAAAACAACAAAACTATAGCTGTTTGTCTGGTATACCCACACACAGCCAAGCTAACTACCTACTGATGTAGATTTGACAACTATAGCTAGCTGTTATACCCAGATAGCTAAACTAGAATACCTTAGATTTTGGTACGACTTCTTCTGGGACTTCATTTGGATCTACAGTACCGCTCTCTTCATCGTCCGTCCAAGCGAAGACATCGCTGTCTTCCTCTAGCAAAGCGAGGACATCGCTGGCATCCATGCTCGGAAAGAAGAAAAAAATTTAATCTAAAATTACTCCGGTTTATATTTCTGCCTACTATTAGCACGCTCTGTAAAAAGTTCTTTGCCATGTACCGAAGTAGGAGAGAAAAAACTATGTGAAAAGTTTACTCGAGTTTCTATAGGGTGGGAAACAAGTTAAACTCATGCTCAAATAACTGGAAGACAAACAGCTCTAGCAGCGCGCTCACTCAAGAACAAGTAACTGTAGTGAGATTTTCCCGCTTTTTTGCTTCTGTTCACACATGGTCAATGCACGCGCTTAGTGTGCACGCGCTTAGTGTGCAATAAAACATGGTGCACGTTTGAAATAAATGTAATTTCAAAAGTGCTCTGTACGTTTCTTCAGCGTTTGATTGGCCGGCGGTCATGTGTTGCATGTATGTTGGGTTTAAATGCAATGCCAAGTTGTTTCTTGACCTGTACTGTATGTACATGTATCCACATTTTCACCTTATGTTCACCCGTAAAAAATAAAAATACCCACCTTAAATAAAGCGTGCTTGTGTTATACTGGGAATGATTGTCACGATGAAGAAAAATATTGAGAAAACAGCAGCGGATTCAATGCTACTGGAAAGAAAAACATCTGCAGAGGCAAGTGAGACGGACTGCATAGTTAACTGCTGCACAAAAGGATGCTCGAGTTTCATTCAGACATAGCTACTCAATACATCAGCTGCATCAGTGTGTTCTAGCTATGGAGGTACGATTACCTCTTTTAATAAAACAAGTTTTCTAAACTGGAATGATCATCATGGTGCATCGGGAGAATATCTGAGCCGGCTCGCACCTTGATTTTATTGCAGATCCTTTACTTTCCCATATCACAATCCCAGCATCACAATACAGCGACACAAATAATGTACAGATCAGTATATTGTATTCAGCCTTCAGCTATGCTAGAGCAATGAGATATACCAATACTAGGGCTGGGGCAATAGCTAGAGCAATGAGATATAACAATACTAGGGCTAGGGCAATAGCTAGAGCAATGAGATATAACAATTTACTAGGGCTGGGGCAATAGCTAGAGTAATGAGATATAACAATACTAGGGCTGGGGCAATAGCTAGAGCAATAAGATATAACAATACTAGGGCTAGGGAAATAGCTAGAACAATGAGATATACCAATATACTAAGGCTGGGGCAATAGCTAGAGCAATGAGATATACCAATACTAAGGCTGGGGCAATAGCTAGAGTAATGAGATATAACAATACTAGGGCTGGGGCAATAGCTAGAGTAATGAGATATAACAATACTAGGGCTGGGGCAATAGCTAGAGCAATAAGATATAACAATACTAGGGCTGGGGCAATAGCTAGAGTAATGAGATATACCAATACTAGGGCTGGGGCAATAGCTAGAGTAATGAGATATAACAATTTACTAGGGCTGGAGCAATAGCTAGAGCAATGAGATATACCAATACTAGGGCTGGGGCAATAGCTAGAGTAATGAGATATAACAATTTACTA
The DNA here is from genome assembly GCA_028752905.1 of Cladorhizidae sp. MBARI D1340-BT2. NCBI lineage: Eukaryota > Metazoa > Porifera > Demospongiae > Poecilosclerida > Cladorhizidae > Cladorhizidae sp. MBARI D1340-BT2. The sequence goes on along the minus strand of JAQNBH010000013.1, from coordinate 33,129,772 downwards.
GGGCTGGAGCAATAGCTAGAGCAATGAGATATACCAATACTAGGGCTGGGGCAATAGCTAGAGTAATGAGATATAACAATACTCGGATTTTAAACTTGAACAAATGACTTCTTTGTTAACCCCTCTCCATTGTAACCTTTTCTCACCACTTAATGCCGTGCAAACATTACTAGTTTAGTAATGGCAGGAAATTGTAAGCGTTTGCATGCGATAAAACAAAGCCGGTATGCGTGTTTGACTTGTACTGTAGTGTTATGATGCACTCTATGGCGCGCGCATACTGGATCATTACCAGACCACACCCACTTGATTCCTGCCAGATAATCTTGTTTATTGTTTGTTTGTATTAGGAGCTGCCTATTAGGTATAGCGGGATCTCCTCATGCTTCAGGCAGGAGGTGGGCTCTCACGGCAGGGACACGAGAGGCATCTTCAGAGTCCACCAGTTCCAGAAGGTACTTGTGGCCTAATGCACCAGGTGTCCAATCATGCATGTGATTTGACCCGCCACCACCGAGTCATAACTCATGTTTGGAACAAGTGCATTGGCTCACTCATACAATACCAGGAACTTTCTTGGTTTAATATTTTCATTGTTGTGTTATTATTATTGTTGTTGTTGTTATTGTTATTATTATTGTTGTTGTTGTTGTTATTGTTATTGTTATTGTTATTATTATTATTATTACTTTTATTATTGTTGTTGTTGTTATTATTGTTATACATATTTATTTATTATTATTATTATTATTATTTGTTATTACTATTATTATTTTATGATTTATTTTATGATTTATTTTATTATTTATTATTATTATTATTACTATTATTATTATTTATTATTATTATCATTATTTATTGTTATTGTTATTATTTTACGAATTTTTTATTATTATTAATTATTAGTATTATTATTAGTAGTATTATTTTATGGGTTTTATTATTATTATTATTATTATTATTATTATTATTATTATTATTATTATTATTAATATTATTTTGCCGTAGTATGTAGTGTCATCACTGGTCTCCCCCATACCATAGAATGGCTCAAGTATAGGTCTCAGTTTTCCAATGTTTGCATGCCATTCTGAGCTTACTTGTTTTGTTGTTGTTGTTGTTGTTGTTGTTGTTTCCAACTGCTTTTAGTGTGCAATGCAAAAGTATTCACATAATGCAACTAGCAAAGAGAGTGGCCCCAGGCATGGAAACAAAATTTAAGTCTCTCATGTACAGGGCAGTCTAGAGAGTCCATTTCTTGGGATTATATAATTAAGGGTTGAAGCTACTAAAGGTGTCGGGGTTAGGACTGGAATAGGAATAGGGTTTGGACTAGAATATGGGGCAGGACTAGAATAGAAGAGTCTGGACTAGGGTCAGTACCAGGGTCAAGACCAAGGTAAGAACTAGGGTAAGGACAAGGGCCAGAGTCAAGTCTAGGATAGGTTAGGAATAGGTTAGGACTAGTATGGATATGACTACCATTAGCACTGGGCTAGGGCTAGCAGAACAGTCCCTAATATTTCCCAAAACACTCTTTTTAGTTGCAAGATAAAGATCTCATAATTCAGATGTGTGTTGCTTTTTTGTTATCGTGTTCTTGTTGTTGTGTTTTTGTTATTGTATTCTTATTTGTGCTCTTGTTGTTATTGTATTGTTTCTGTATGTACTTCTTCAGTCAACTTAATGTTATTGTTCTCTTTCTGCTAATTAATGTTAGACTCCGTGTTGGATGTGTACATAGGTGGAGCAATTTTGCCTCACCAGTCCCCATGACGACGCTTCCTGGCATATGATGGATGAAATGATCGCAAATGCAGAGAGATATTACCAGTTGCTTGGTATTCCTCATCGAGTTGTCAACATTGTTTCCGGAGAGCTTAACAATGCAGCGGCAAAGAAATTGGACTTGGAGGCATGGTTCCCCGGATCGGGGGCCTATAGGGAGCTGGTATCATGTTCTAATTGTACCGACTATCAATCCAGACGACTGCAGATACGGTTTGGGCAGACCAAGAAGATGAATGCACAGGTACAATAGCTTCCTCACCCTATCTCTAACCAAACTTTAACTCGCTCTTTCAACCTTTTAGGGCAATGAATTAAAGTAGCTCGAGGCACGCAACATGCGATTGAATTATTTCTTGTCATGTGATATTTCTGTTCATGTGATCAAGTGACAGGAATAGTCAAGGCATCTTCTTTGATTAACTGTTGATAATTTAAGCTTAGATATTAGGAAACTTGGAATATGTTATTGCTTCTATAACTCGCTAGCATTTAGGCCAAAGACCTTAGCTTAGCTTTTAGCTAGCAAATTGTCTGTTTCTAAGCTCTAATAGGGCAGGCATTGAATTTCTCTCCGAGCACTTTATGCTCTATCTAAAATCATTACTACCTTAGGCTAGAGATAGTTACTCATTTTTCAGCCCTTTTTTGTGTGTGTCCAAGACTACGATGTTGATATTTGCCAATGTAAGCCTAGTCATTTCAGCAACTGCAAAGAGTTACATGTTGCCTTGCAGCCAACAGCTAGAGTTAGATTTTCTATCAACTGTGTTCTCTGATATATCAACTCTCACCCGTAACTTAAAGCCAGCAAGCATGGTTTAAATATCTGCTATCAGCTGTAAAGAGTTAAACTCTTGACTGATTCTCTGCTCTATCATTCTTTGTCACACTATACCAAATCACATCCTAACTCTTTAGTCTCTGCTCATCATCTCTTATCAATTCACCAATTTTCAGAAACACTATTTTTCAAACTGTTTGTAATATTTGAAATCAAATAGAATAAGCTGTAATTTGGTACAAGGATCAGCTCCATTGAGGTAGGCGCACAAGAGCTACACCACAATACACTTCTGCAACAAAACTGTCCTTAGCATGTCCACAAATATCAAGGGTGAAGATATTTAGAGTGGTTCCTGGTAGCCCTAGATGCCTGTGCAGCCTCATATTGTTCCTAGTAGCCCTAGGTGCCTGGGCAGCCTCCTGTGGTTCCTGGTAGCCCTAGGTGCCTGTGTAGCCTCATGTTGTTCCTAGTAGCCTTAGATGCCTGTGTAGCCTCATGTTGTTCCTAGTAGCCTTAGATGCCTGGGCAGCCTCCTGTTGTTCCTAGTAGCCCTAGGTGCCTGGGCAGCCTCCTGTGGTTCCTGGTAGCCCTAGGTGCCTGTGTAGCCTCATGTTGTTCCTAGTAGCCTTAGATGCCTGGGCAGCCTCCTGTTGTTCCTAGTAGCCCTAGGTGCCTGGGCAGCCTCCTGTGGTTCCTGGTAGCCCTAGGTGCCTGTGTAGCCTCATGTTGTTCCTAGTAGCCTTAGATGCCTGTGTAGCCTCATGTTGTTTCTAGTAGCCTTAGATGCCTGGGCAGCCTCCTGTTGTTCCTAGTAGCCCTAGGTGCCTGGGCAGCCTCCTGTGGTTCCTGGTAGCCCTAGGTGCCTGTGTAGCCTCATGTTGTTCCTGGTAGCCCTAGGTGCCTGTGTAGCCTCATGTTGTTCCTAGTAGCCTTAGATGCCTGGGCAGCCTCCTGTTGTTCCTAGTAGCCTTAGATGCCTGGGCAGCTCCTGAGGTTCCTGGTAGCCCTAGCTGTGCACCCCCCTATGGTTCCTGGTAGCTGTGGGTGCTTGTGCAGCCTCCTATGCAGAAAAGCACAGGCCCTGAGGTATTTTAGTGATGCGTAGCTTTTGTTTGCCTATCTCAATAGAGCTGGTTTTTCTACCAAACTGCAACTTATTGTATTCGCATCGTAATGATGACGATAGTTTGTGTGAAATGATTATTCCTGGAAAGGAGTTAATTCAATTATCCGCTTTTTTATTAAGGGGGGGTTTCCTAAAATTGACACCCGAATTTTAAACCCTTGTATCTTTGAACTCCTTGTCATTACAGCACTGTTTTTATACCAAAATGTAGCATATTGTCTAAGCTTTCAAATGACACCAAAATCATAAGATTTCCACCATTTCCCTCCTTGTAAATGAGATCATATTGGAAGTAATCATCTATTTCAATATACTGAATTAGCAAGTAAGTATTTGACTGTCAATACTCACAGAACTAGTACAACTACGACTTGGATTCTTTTCTGGATGAAAATTGATTTTATGTACGATAATTATAGTATCATTCAACATTGACATACATCACAACACTATTCCTTGTTGTACATTCAAAAAATTAATCTCAAGTATGCATAATCAGATAGAGCATGAAATTAGCTGTCTAAAAATATAATATATTTAGTATTTATGAAAGTAAATGTTGTTTTTATACACTTTTCAATCACTAAAAAAAGGTTTTGAGATATTTTCCACCTTCTGCAGGCCTTTTTCTTCATGGAAACCTTCTTCATGAAAACCTTATTCATGGAAACCTTAGGCATTTTGTCTCATCCCCAGCTAACGCACACTGTGGAGTATCGTGGATAAAACGCGTGCGCATCACACTCCCCTAAAACAAAATGCTGCGTAATTGACAAGGAAATGATCACCATGAAAAATGCTACATTTTGGTATACAATAAGTGCTTATAAACCTAACGACTGCGTGTAGCGAATCACTTGGACCCAAGGAGGAAGTTCACAACTGAAGGGAAAAAGAAATGTTTGCAATAATAAAAATGTGTGGTAGTAAAACCAAGAATAACTCCAGAAAGATGTTTCCAATAGCTTTAGGACTTGGAGCCAGGCATGTAGACACATAAAACTACAGTTTACAAACAAAAAAAAATGAATTTAGGAACCCCCCCCCCCCCTTAATTGTATTGCCACACAAGATCTGGACTGTGTGACCTATATAGCATTGATAGGGTCTTTTTATATAGAGGGAATCACTTCCGTTTCAGGTTTTGCCTAATTCTCTTTCAACCTTAACTTTTAGAAAGTCCTTCATTTCAAAATTATCGTCAAGAAAAGAAGTACAAAAATGAGTGCAAAAGACACACGAGGGTATGATCTTCTTTGAACTCTTTGGCACAGTTGCTCCTCTGCTGATACACAGTAGGCACATTTCTCTTGGCCTTCTTGGCTCTTTGAAGGGCTGAATCTGCCATCTCCTTCTTCCAGTGCATATGTATATGCTTCAACCCTCTGGATGCTGGAGGGTCCATTTGTCCCACTAAGAGGGAATATTTTGACTTTTAAAATGTAGTATCAAGCCTAAAGCCAACTCCATAACTCGACTGTGATTCCCCTCTAGATCTACAACTACTTCTAGGAAAGTCAGAAGCTACTTCCAGTGCAATGTTACAACTGTAGCTACGTAAGGCAGCTGCTATAGGGCTAGGACTTGCACGGAATACCACTCTCCTCTGCTCATTCCACAATTTCATCCACTTTCCGTGATCATTGAAAATGATTCGCAGGCTTCGTACAGTCACATGCCAACCATATCTTTCAGATATATACAGTCCATTCAGGTAGTGTAAAAAATCAATATGTTTCCCATTTGTCACATTATGTATGAGCAATAGTACTATTCCGATTGCTTGATGGGTTTTTGTTTCATGAATGTCATTTAAAACTTATTTGTGGGGGGTATAAATTGACTTGTTAATTATTGTGTGTATTTGTATACAAACACCGTATTTGCCAGAGTTCAGGTTGATTAGCAGTGTCTCTATTTCAGGGGTGTGGCTTATAGTACAAGTCAAAGTAACTTTGGTGTTGCATTGCAGTTCAATGTATGCAACAATGCGACCATTCTGTATTTTCTAACTGTCCCAAATAATATTCGGAACAAAAGGAACATTTAAAATGTTGATGCTCAAAAAAACCAGCGTACAGAACTTTATTACTTCAATTGTTGTTCAGTGATATGGATCGCTAGTGAGTTGCACATGGCGATCATGCGAGCAGAGACTAGCAGCAAGAAAATGGTCTACTTGGCTTACAAGAACCAATGAATTTGTTTCAAAGGATTCAAGGTGCCAACTATTGTCAGTGTTTTGAAGGGGATATGACAGCAACGAAGGGATGGCAGGGTTCTTACTTGAACAGAGCTGCCAGTTTCTCTATTGCCCACGAAGTTAGGGATCCTTCTTCTATGTAGCTCCTATGATGGGCAGGCACATCCTAGACTTGAAGAAAGAAAGCAAATAATTATAGTCATTCAGGAGGCAAACAATATAGCTAGCTAGCTTGAGAAACAGCCTTAGCTACTAGCTATATATATATATATATAAATAGCTAGCTATTAAGTTGATAGCTAGCTTTTAGATAAACACTTCCAGAACTAAAGCTTATATTCTGTCGGATCTAAGCTCAGATGCACATGAAGTTGAACATCTTCATCAATTATCATGGCCGACACATCGCAATCTGTAAAAAGGTGAGAAAAGAATATAAAATTTCAACATATGTAAGAGCTACTACAGGAGCGTCCTCTAAATCTAGACAAGTAGTTGGCTACATACTAGGCAGTAATCTGAACAAAATAAATTGTCTCGCAAGCAAGCCTCGTCCAAGATAATAATTAGGAGCGCTGCAGCCAAAAAATCGAGAACCTACATGTCCAGAGAGGTCAGGTTGTGTTCCAGTAACAATTGAAGTGTAAAGGATGGTTTAGAACTTAAGGGAGGCTTTTACCATTTCTGGGATGGTCGACACAACTTGTCATAACTTTTTAATTTATTTCTCAATGCAGGTGAAATTTTATCAAGATGCAGTGTATTGAATGTGCTTTCTTTTGATATGCTCAGATTTTGCATATCTACTACCTAGGTGAAGTTATGGATCCCACCTCAGTATCAGGGGCAAATATTCTAACTCATGGCCACTTAGTCCTAACCACTTCCCACTTAGGAAGTGCTTAGAGTGATCATAGAAGTGAAAAGTGAATGGCTAAAAATATCATTAGCACAACAACTGAATTTTAAGAGAGGTCAACCTGAAGTTCTAAACATGGTATGTATATCCATATGCATACCTTCACCATGGATGGACTTAAACATGTTTTAATCATTCACTTTTTAGAGCAGGGAAAGGACTTTCAAATGATATATTAAAATCTTGTATACATTAAAAAATGAGCAAGTTAGAATATTTCCAGATTCGGAAACAGTGATTTTCAGGAGAAGCCATGAAAAGTGGGTGTGTTTTGGGGAGGTATTTTTTTGGTAAAAATCGAAATGATGACGGTTGCCTGACAGGATGCGCAGATCATGTGATGACAGCACAGGGCTGTGTGGTAACTATGGTAATTGGAAGCTTACTGAGAGCTTCATTTAGAGTCCTTTTCCAGACTTCTATCATGAACGGTTAGGGAGATACGCTTACCTTTGGCAGGAGCGCCGTCTTCAAGATTCAAACGGTATTTTGTATATAGCTTGATAATGTGAAATAGAATGCACAAAAAGGTGCATAACTTCATAATGGAGCATTGAAATACTCTGAAACTTGAAACATAACAACTACATGCATCAAGGTATAGAATAGAGCAATAAAAAAAAAAAAATTTAAATCATAAAAAAATGGTAAAAGCCTCCCTTAAATCCAGCCCTAGAGTAAGCGCCTGAAGTACTGCTAACTTCCTTCTTGTAAATTATTCACGAGTAAAATAGTGCCGTCTCAGCATAAGTTTTTTTTTTATAATGGGCATTGTTTTACGGAAGAGTTTTTTTTTGGGGGGCGGGTTGTCCGTTGTAGGATTAATTAAAGACTGTTAGATCCTCCAGTGCATGGAGTCTTTTAAGTATTAGTTGTTGTTGTTTATACTAGCTAGAACAAAATATCCTCATTAGGCAATGCAGCCATTACTCTAGCAAAGAAACTAGATCCTAAACCCCCAGTTGGGTCAGCACTTGTGCCTCTGATGTTAGATTTTCTTTACTACATGTAGCTAGAAGAAGTAGATTAGCACAATCTTATATTGCCAGCAAAGTAACTACACTGAAAAATATACGAAACCACTAAAGTGGTACAATCACAATCTAGCTATTTCATTTGTTCTAGCTAGAAACGGGGGGGGGGGGAGTACTGACTTGACGGATAGTTGGATCTAGCAGACTTGATTGACGCCCAAGTTATTTTTCTCAAATACTTTCGTTGACAGAACAACACAAGAGAACAAAACAAACTAAGAGGATCAAATCAAACAGTTTGTTTCCTGCTTCTGCTCACCTGGTCTGTGATGCGCATCTCCATGTCTTTACGTTAGCAGTAAGAAGCATAACTTTGTGTTTGCAGTTCTTAAGATTCAAAATGAAAGTACAGAAAAGCACTCCTGTTTTTTGTATTGGTTTGGCCATTAGTCAATGTGTTTCACGTAGGTTGGATTGCAATGCAAGGCCATGACTTGTGCTATGTACAACTAATATGTCGATTTTGCTTGAATAAAAGTAACACTGAGCGAGTTTACAAATAGAGCATGTTACCTCATAGTAGGTGTATGTGCACATGTGCTATTACTCTGTGCTATTGTGTGCCTAGGTGGAGTATGTGCACATGCTGAATGCCACTCTGTGTGCTATTACTCTGTGCCTAGGTGGAGTATATGCACATGCTGAATGCCACTCTGTGTGCTACTACTCTGTGCTATTGTGTGCCTAGGTGGAGTATGTGCACATGCTGAATGCCACTCTGTGTGCTATTACTCTGTGCCTAGGTGGAGTATATGCACATGCTGAATGCCACTCTGTGTGCTATTACTCTGTGCTATTGTGTGCCTAGGTGGAGTATGTGCACATGCTGAATGCCACTCTGTGTGCTACTACTCGAGTTATTTGTGCCATTCTGGAGAATTACCAGACAGAAGAGGGAGTGGTCATACCGGAAACCCTCAGGCGGTTCATGCCCCCAGGTCAGTTGATTATTCTCTGTACTATATTAAGGATTTGCAAAGACTGACTGTATTTGTGGCTTGTTGTGTATATTTTTAGGTATAACTTTTCCCGGCCTCTTTTTATGGAGCAAACTGTTCATAGGGAAATATAATAAGCTGCTGTTTGGTGTAGGAATCAGCTCCATTGAAGTAAGCAAACGAAAGCTATGCAGTGCTATGTCACTATGTCGACAACAAACCTTTAGCAAAGAAATGCATCCAGGAGCACTTCCTGCTCAAGAGTGAAGAACTCAGAATGATTCCACATAAGCATAGGTGCCTGTGCTGCTTTCTACTGAGGAAGAACATCCAGAAATGTAGCAGAAGCCAGTAAGAGATCATTCACGAAGGCAGTTGCAATTGTCAGCCATTAAAAGAAATCTTCTTTAATTTGGCCCACTTCCCCTGTCTGAAAGTTTTGTAACTCACTAGATCATTCTAATGGATGAAGAATGGGCACATAATAGAAATTGTTCGTTTATTTATTTATCTGAATATTCGAGCATGCACCATATGGCACGTATGGTATTTAATTGGTCATGCACATCCATGACTCGTTATTTACTCAATTGCAGTATGATGTCTTAGGTAGTGGGCTTGTCTATAGTGCAGTTATCTCAAGCATAATAAGCAGAACGAATGATGCACACTCAGTTCTGCTGTTCGGTTTGTAGAGTTCTTGCTCCGGGCAATTGTTACTAAGTCTTTCAAAGAGGCTGTATCTGATACATGGGTACAGACAACACTAGCAGGCTGATGCATGGGTACAGACAACACTAGCAGGCTGATGCATGGGTACAGACAACACTAGCAGGCTGATACAATGGGTACTGGCAACACTAGCAGGCTGATGCATGGGTACAGACAATGCTAGCAGGTTGATGCATGGGTACAGGCAACACTAGCAGGCTGATGCATGGGTACAGGCAACACCAGCAGGCTGATACAATGGGTACAGGCAACACTAGCAGGCTGATGCATGGGTACCGTCAACACTAGCTGGCTGACACATGGGTATAGGCAACACTAGCAGGCTGATTTTTGGGTACAGGCAACACCAACAGGCTGATGCATAGGTACAGGCAATACTAGCAGGATGATGCATGGGTACAGACAACACTAGCGACTGATACATGGGTACAGGTAACACTAGCAGGCTGATACATGGGTACAGCAGCAAGTTATGGCATGTGCTGGTAAGTGGAGTGTCCAACAACAATGAAGCTCTGAGTTGGACTTTATTGAACTCGGTATAGTCCTCCACCGCTCAAATAATAAACAACAAACTTGAAACTAGAACAACATTTATGTAATAAACAACTTTTATTGGATTGAACTCTTAAAAAAGAAAGATGACGTGAAGTTGAGCAGAAGTGGACTAGGGTTTTCTTCTTTGGATTTGTCATGGATTTATCGTGAGTTTCAACTCTCTTGCCCGGCAGGCCTCAAATGCATGTAAGGCTTGTCAGTTCTGGATACAATCACTTCAGCCTTTTGCATAGGAAAAAAACAATGACTAGTCTTGACAGCTCTGGATACAATCACTACAATCTCTTGCACGGACTAGGCTTGCCATCTCTGGAGACAACATAGACTAGGCTTGTCATTTCTGGATACAATTAATACAGTCTTCTTGCACGGGAGAAAATATGGACTAGACTTGTCAGCTCTGGATGCAATCACTACCTCTTGCAACGGAGAAAACATGGACTAGTTTTGTGAGAGCTGGATACAATTACTAAAGCCTCTTGAAAGGGAGAAAACATGGACTAGTTTTGTCAGCTCTGGATATAACCACTACAGCCTCTTGCTTGGGAGAAAACATGAACTAGTCTTGGATACAGGCTCTTGCATGGGAGAAAACATGGACTAGTCTCGTCAGCTATGGATACAATCACTACAGTCTCTTGCATGGGAGAAAACATGGACTAGTCTCGTCAGCTCTGGATACAATCACTACAGTCTCTTCCATGGGAGAAGACATGGACTAGTCTCGTCAGCTCTGGATACAATCACTACAGTCTCTTGCATGGGAGAAAACATGGACTAGTCTTGTCAGCTCTGGATACAATCACTACAGTCTCTTCCATGGGAGAAGACATGGACTAGTCTCGTCAGCTCTGGATACAATCACTACAGTCTCTTGCATGGGAGAAAACGTGGACTAGTCTCGTCAGCTCTAGATACAATCACTACAGTCACTTACATGGGAGAAAACATGGACTAGCTTGACAGAGCTGGATACAATGACTACAGTCACTTGCATGGGAGAAAACATGGACTAGTCTTGTCAGCTCTGGATACAATCACTACAGTCTCTTCCATGGGAGAAAACATGGACTAGTCTCGTCAGCTCTGGATACAATCACTACAGTCACTTACATGGGAGAAAACATGGACTAGCTTGACAGAGCTGGATACAATGACTACAGTCACTTGCATGGGAGAAAACATGGACTAGTCTCATCAGCTCTGGATACAATCACTACAGTATTTTGCATGGGAGAAAACATGGACTAGTCTCGTCAGCTCTGGATATAGTCACTACAGTCACTTACATGGGAGAAAACATGGACTAGCTTGACAGAGCTGGATACAATGACTACAGTCACTTGCATGGGAGAAAACACGGACTAGTTTGATGTAATCTGCAAATACAAAAGGCGATGCCAACTACACTACATCCTCAGTTATCCGAACCTCGAATATCCGATTGAAGCGTAAACGAAAAGTTCTAACATCGACGATAAACTCAGCATCATCAAGCAGCTAGGAAGCCGCTCAAGGTCATGGCCGAAAGATACGGCGTTGGTAAGAACACAATCTCAAATATCAAGAAGAATGAAGATTCTTCGCTTCAAGCAGGAGATATCCGTCATGGGCATTAATAAGAAAGCGAAGGTAATGAAACTTGGGGTTGATAAAAAGCACGACATGGATGTGTACTTGTGCTTTAAACAAAATGGAGGGTGTGCATATCTCTGGGCTGATATTGTGCGGGAAAGCAGTCCAGCTGCATAAGAATTTGTATGGGGAACAATCAGACTTGTCTTGGAGCAGCAAGAGGCGCAAAATTCATAATTTGTAACATCAATGGGAGAAATTATCTGCAAACAAGGAGGTAGGTGATGCCTTCATTTCCTCCTTTGCTGGATGTATTGATGAGCACCAGCTTACTCACAATCAGATTGATGAAAATGAAACCAACTTTCATCTGTTACCTGCAAAGATATTTTCCTCTTCTTTTGAACGATCAGCTGGTGGGAGGGAGAAGAGCAAAGAATGAGTCACCATCCATGCTGGTGGAGATGAAACTGGAGATGAAACTGGCACCATTAAGTTACCTCTCCAGCTCATAGCGAAAGCTAAACGTCCTAACGTTTGCAGATGGATTTGTTACCTGTGGAGTATCATGGCCATAAGAATGCATGTGTGTCTTCTCAGATTTTCTACACTGGTTCCATGGTACATTCATTCCTATGGTACGTAAAGAACTCTTTTCACTTGCCTTGGAAAAGAAAGCTGCTTTGTTGTTAGATAACTGCTCTGCCCACCCCAATGTTGAGGAACTTACAAATGATGATGGAAAGATTACTGCCCTTTATTTGCCACCAACTGTCATGTTCTTTATCCAATGTATCAAGGTGTGTACTTAAAGCACTCGAGCATCGAGATAAGAAGAAATTGTTGCGAAGACTCCTAATAGAAGAAGAGAATGGCGAGTCTGTTGTGGATTTTCTTGAAGTCAGTGGATATGGTAGATCTTATTGCAGTCTTGGATAAAATTGAGGCATCCACAATACAAAAATCTTGAAGGTAGATATTTGCTAGCCAGCAACAGATCAGAGCAAAGAAGGTGCCAATGAAGAACAAGATGCTGCTATTGAAAGTGGTGATGTGGGAGAATTCTTCGATGATTTTCAGGAGTTGGGATATAGCAGAATGAAGATGAGATCCCTTCCTGAGTAAACAGCGATGCCAATGATCCCTACTTCCAGCTAATGTCAGATGAAGAAATCTGTGACTATGTTGCTTCAGAACCACTGCACCAGGATAATGAAAATGAACCAGAAGAAACAGCACAATGTCTGCCCACAAATTCAGCTGCAGCTCATTTGTTGGAAAAGTGCCTTACATGGCTTGTAGATCAACCAGAAGCTAACCAGTACAACATAAGCACACTGAGAGAACTCCGTGCCTTAGCGGCCCATCAACGAGAACTGTCACTGAAGAAGCAGAGGACCTTTATGAATACTGTATGTTAGCCAGTACATCAAAGAATTAATAGACAACATTGTATTTTATAACAAAGGAACTAGTACAGTAGTGTACAACGTGTATGAGGTAATAAAATGTATTTAACATATCAGAACTAATTTTTAGGACATCTGGCGGAAGAGGGTTGGTTAATGAGAATGTATTGTAGATGGTCATAAGGAGTTTTGTTGGAAGAGCAGAGGTCCCCAGACAGTACAGGGCAACAATCAGAGGAGCAACAATTAGTGCTGACTGACTACTACCTGTGTGAACATTAACTTTTTAAATCATCTCCTGAGAGGACCGGTAATCCCCAACCTCCATAAATTGTCATTATGCCATGCTGAGTTTAATCCTTTCTCAAATCTAGATGCACCAGTCACATAATTAGCCTTTACCTTCTCAATTGCTTCAAAGAAGCAAAGTATCTGAGTCTGGTACAAGCAGTTTTTCAGGAAACCAAATTATTGGGCAGAGAGAGATTAGTATAGAATGTCTCTATTGAGAGGAAGACAGTGTCACACCAGTTTAGTACTTATGGACTACAGTGGGAAAGGAGCTGACACTTTTTTTAATTGCCACCTCATCATTACATAAATCATAACAATTAATTTTGACATTCAACATGATGATTATTAGTTAGTTTCAGACTGTATATGATAATATTCTCTTGCGTGAAATTTGTATATATATTTTTTGCAAAGGCTATGGAGACCTTTTGAAGTTTGTGAAGCCTGCTCCCATAGAAGAAATTGCTGAGGGGAAACAGAAGAAACACGAGAAGAAACACGAGAGTAAAAACTGAATATCACTACCAAACTATGAATTTGATATCCTAGTATTATGACTTAATATCCTGGGTTTATGAACTTGATATCCTATGATATCCTAGGATTATGAACTAATATTCCAGTATTATAAACTTGATATCCCAGTATTATGAACTTGATATCCTAGTATTATGAACTTGATATCCTATTATTACGAACTATATATCCTACTATTATAACTTGATCTAGTTTCTATATGTATATATATACATAATTATGTATATTTATTTATATGCCTTATTTCCTTACTTAATGCCTTGAAATTAATGCTTTTATGACTGGGGAAGAAGTGGCTTGGACAGTTATTAGTTACCCTTTCTACTGAGCTAGGAATTAGTAACAACCAGATAGTATATAGCTGCAATGCGTGATCGAGCATCCGTAAACAATGTAGCTATCCAAACCTTAAACAATTTTTATCCGAATATTTTTGAAGTCGGTTGCTTTTCGCACGCCATCACGTTGGTGAGAAATTTAAAACTCCCATACTTGATACTTTTGCCAAGGGTTGGATTGGAATGTTTTCCAGAAGTCCCAAAACCAAGCTAGCTTGGAAGACCAAGACAGGCTTACCTATTCCCACGTATTCTACGACTAGATGGTGATCAAAGTGGGAAGTCCTAAAGTAATGTATGTTTCGTTTGGTGATGTTCACTCATTTCTTAAAAATGATGAGCTTCCCCCATCACTGCTACAGCTTTTAGAAATCCTTGAACATCCACCCACATACCGTAAGCTATGCATGGAGTTGGCTATATCAGTTGATGCCGGAGAGCCATTTGTGAAAGCAACGTACAGCTTGGAAGGAGATGGGGCACTCGTCTTCACAACTTATCAAGAAATTAGGACTCTTCAATCTGTAATCACCAACCCTTCCCCCCTCCCAAAGTGGACAACTCTTCTAGAATTGTGGTGTTGTGCACTTAACAGTGGTGGAGTCTCTTAAAGAGAATGTTCCACCCGCTGACCTAATGTTTCAGCCAGCTGACCTAATGTTTCAGCCAGCAAACCCCACTACAGAATCTTTAATTCAGTTAACACTTTTCAGATCATCGCTAAATTAACTATAGGAATCATTTCTGCAAAACTCTTTTGTATTGCTTGTACGGAGACAGTTTGTGTGAAAAAGAGTATTATTGTATGGCATATATGCTCAGCAAAGCATGCAGCATGCCATATATATATAGAAGCTAAGGAGAAGAGGGGGAGAAACATAATCTTGAAGCATATCAACTATAGCCCTAGCCCACAAATGCAGCTGCATAACCTAGAATAAATCTTGAAGAAAGTTAGTCTTTCTACAGACACAACCTCTCAACTTTACTCCATATACAGTAATACTACTACAAGTCATTACATCAGGAATACAACACCCCTTCAGATTAATTAATCAGAAAACAAAATTGTTGGGGGTTCTTATCAAGGCCTCTATTCAATCTCTTTTGAAGCACAGTAACCTAGAGGAAGTCCCCATTAGAGGGAGGTTATTAAACAACAGAGGATTATTAGCAGGTGTTATTAGAGGGAGGGTATTAAACAAAAGCAAGCATTATTTGAGGGAAGGAACACATTAAGAGTAGCTATTCATCGATATTATTAAGAACCTGTCTTTTAGCTCTGAAACGAATCTTCCAGGTCATCTCAATCTCTTCACCACGTCTAATGATATACATATCCCACGGCAGCCACATGACACAGCCTTTGGGTATTATTATTATTTCCCAGGCACAATCTCAACTGACACATGGATGTTTCTTCTTCACTCATTTTCTTCTTGTGCAAGGAATCTTCATGGGGATAAAATGCCCTGTGGATCACCTGACCACCTTGGATGTCATCATGACATGTAACCAGTAAGGTCTACATCATTAGACTAAATGAAGAGACTGAGATGGCTCTAGAAGGCTTGTGTTAGAGAAAAAAGAACATTGATGAATTGACGGAATCATGGAGTCTAGAACAAACTAAGAGAGAGTGTGATTAGAGCATATGTAGAGGACATTTATTCAGTAAGGAATTGATGACAGACTGAAATACGTTATCACTCTGCTAAGATCACAACATCTGCATTCTTTCACCTTCACTGCAAGAGCATCTCACACACCAGCAGCACTGATGAGGGCTGTTGTTTACTGGCTGAAATATGCTTTCACCCTGCTATGATCATGATACCTGCATTCCTTCACCAAGCACACTACAAGAGCATCTCATACTAAAGGCCAACAAGAAGGCTGTTATTTTCATTTGTGTAAGGATGCATTACTACACGCCTAGTGGAGAGGATCGGTACATGCCAATCCTCTCCTCCTTCCACAGAACCCAGATTTCTTCACTGACCTTATCAACCCCTGCCCCTCTCCCATCCTGAAGTGCCCCTCTCCCATCCTGATGTCAAAACCTAATCATGGCTAATTAACTAACCCATCCTCCTTCGCCACCTGTCCCACAAAATTAGTGGTGGTGGGAGCAGGCAAAGTTGGCCTTTCCAGGTCCCTACCTAGCTCAGGCCCTCCCAAGCCCTAGCCCAGGCCATACCCTATCCCAGGTCCTAGCCCTAGCCCAGGCCCTAGCCCAGGCCCTACTTTAGCCAGGCCCTGCCATACCCTAGCTAGGAGGTTACTCCGGCACTGAAGTCGGTGAGTATATTGTATGCCAAGCTTCGTGGAGATCTCATCACCCACTAGGCACCTTGCTCTGTGTGTCTAGACCAAGCTTTGAGGGAATCCAGCTCACAGGCATCCAATAACTTCAATACACGCATTCCATTCACTCTAGGCAGGCATGCTTCCCTTCCCCCCTTCCTCCCCCCCCCCCCCCCTGTGGAACTACTTTTGGCCCAGACCACTTTTGGTGGGGCAGTCCCCTCTCCCATCCCTCACGTTCTCTCTTCTTGGTGAAGACCCTGAGCAGGGATAAGTACTCCCAGAGCTTCTCAAGGAAGTAGTCCAGGTTCTTGCAGCTGGTAACTATCTGTTTGGTTCCCGAAACAATCGGTCCACCTCCTTCAAGCTGATCTGGTCAATTTTGTTATAGCACTGCAAACAGAGAGAGGGAGGGAAGGAGGGAGAGAGAGGGAAAGAAAAATAGGAGGGAGGGTGAGAGGGAAAGATATATAGGAGAGAGAGGGAAAGAGAGATAGGAGGGAGAAAGAGAAAGGGAACGTGAGATAGGAGGGAGAGAGAGGGAAAGAGAGGAAGGAGGGAGAGAGAGAGGGAAAGAGAGATAAGAGGGAAAGAGAGGGCAAGAGAGATAGGAGGGAGGGAGAGGGAAAGAGATTATAGGAGGAGAGAGAGAGAGTGATAGGAGGGAGATAAATGAAAGAGATAGGAGGAGAAAGGGAAAGAGAGATAGGAGGAGAGAGAGGGAAAGAGAGAAGGAAAGAGAGGTAGGAGGGAGGGAGAGGGAAAGAGAGGAGGGAGAGAGAAAGAAAGAGATAGGAGGGAAAGAGCAGGTAAGAGAGACAGGAGTGAGGGAGAGGGAAAGAGATATAGGAGGAGAGAGAGAGAAAGAGTGATAGGAGGGAGAGAAATGGAAAGAGATAGGAGGAGAGAAATGGAAAGAGAGATAGGAGGGAGAGAGAGGGAAAGAGAGAGGGAAGGAGGGAGGGAAGGAAGATAGGGAGAGAGAAGGGTGAGAGTGTGGGAGAGTGAGAGGCTGGAATGAACAGTGCTTTTAATCACTGTACTTTTGTACGTGTCTGTCTGAGTTGCCCCATTGGGCTAGTCATTGATTATCACAATGCACAATGTCTAATTCATCGATTCAATAAATGGATACACTCCACTTCTTTTAACCTACTCTCTGTCAAGAGTGTGGGATAACCACACCTACCATATCTTCCACCCAACCTACAACAATAATTAATAATAACATAAGAAGGGGAAGCAAAACCACACAAATGAATAGTCTTGTAAAATTGGCCAAAAAATAGCCCACAAGCAGATAGAATGCAATCTCCCAGTCTCTGTAAAATGTGTCCTTTTGAAGGGATAATTCTGAATAATTTGGCAATTACAAAGCATATGGCCACTAATTAGAGGATGCAGGCAGCAGTTGTTCTGGGGGAGAGAGGTTTGACGTGCTGAAAGACCTTTCAGCTTTATCCACATCCACAAATACCAGACACTGTGCACTAGCAGGCACATCTAATGATCGAGAACTGGCCACACCCATTTCCACTATTCTTTATCGTGTACATAAAATTAGGCAATGCAGATGTGGTGATCTTAGCAGAGTTTTAACATATAGCAGTCAGTAAAGACCGCTATCTTCCCCCCCTCCCCCCAGCTGAAGGCCTCGCCCATACTTTAGTTGGGGATGTCTGCCACCAGCTGAAGGCCTCACCCATGCTACTCCAACATAGAAAATATACCCAACATTAACATATAGCAAGTTGAGCGAAATGTGGCAGAGTCTTCAATGCCTATGTGAAATGAAACCAGCACCTCCTCCACCCCTCCCTAAGGAGAGAGACCAAAGTACATCTGCAAGATTGGCATATCTAGTGGTGCACCAAAATCTGCTCTACTATTCAAGGTTTATATTTTAAATAAATAAATCCACAAACAGACAACCAACCTCCACCTCCCCAAATATATATAATAATTTTTATGGCATAATGTATTAATAGTGACTTGATTAATGGGTTATGTAACCCAAGCTGGCCACAGACACATTCTTATTTCCTTCCTATTTATCATGAGTGCACATACTTGTAGCGAATGTTGACCTTTTATTCCGAATTAGTTGGAAAGGTAATAGGGAGTTAGATGAGAAGATCTGGTGTAAGGATATGGAAAAACAGATGATGAATGCATATATAGAGCGCTATAATGTGATGGATGAGCAGATAATGTATAAGATGGTGGATGGAGTAGGACTGATGAGTGGAACTGGATGTGTAGATGGATAGGGATGTTGGATGAGAGGAGATGTACGAGGAAATGGTGGATGAGGAAGTAATGGATAGGGAGGAAATGGATGAGGAGGTGTGAACAGGATGGAGATGAATGAGGAGGAAGTGGATTATGTGGAGTAGATGATGATATGGTGGACAAGGAGTAAGTAAATGAGGAGGTTGTGGAGATGTCATGAAAATGGATGAGTAATGGAGGATGAGGTTGTGGACAAAGATGTGAATGAGATGGTAGGTAGGATTGGTATGAACAAATTGGAAATTAGGTGGTGTCAACAATAGAGGGAAGTCTTGGGGAATCAGTCGATGAGGAGGTGGTCATTGCTGAGTAGGTTGTGCTTGATGAGGATGTCAATTTGGAGGATGTAGCCCATGAGTAGTCTGAAGATTCTTCTTCTGAGACAATTCTTGATGGAAAAAACACTTTGGGAATGGCCTAACAATATTGTAAACACCATGATTAGAATGATGATTATCAGTTGACTGTGTGATACGAATATTTGTCTTCTTATGTACCAGCTAAAATGATTACTAAAAGCAATATTTTGAACCACTAGCTTTGGCCTTCCTTCCAAATCATGATAGCTATAAATTATATACATTATCTTGTAGGCGTACCAAAGGAATGTTTACGAGTTTAATTTGTTCATTTTGTTTGTTTTGAACCAAATCATCTATTCAGAAGTTAGGCACATCTATGAAAAAAGAAAGATATGACTGACTGTATTTCATAGTGTGTAATTTTCTCTGGGCTTGTCTCTGTCTCTTAATATATATTCAGGAGAAGATACATCAAAATATCAAATCCAGCAATCTAGGTCCATAAATAAGGGTAGCCACAATTATATGTGGCAACCCAGTGTCAGGAGAGATGTTTGAGAAGGTTCGCAACCAGATTTTCCTCAGAGTGCGAGTGGGAGTGATGGTGTCATTAATGGGAACCAATGGAAGGGGTCACTTGTGGGAGTGGGACCATTCTCATCATTGGTCCTGGGTTGGAGTATCCGCCATCTAGATATCCTGTGGCTCCTAGTGACTGAACATGGTAGAGGACTTATTGATGTGATACGGTTCTCTTGACAGTGAAATCAATAAATTCTTATTTAGCAAAAGTTTTGATACTTGGAGTATCTTTGTCAGTACTAAGAATGAGGTGCTTCATGTGAGTTGGTGCATATAAAGAGAGGTGATCATCTGTTCACACTTTTGGGATTGATTCATGGTGGATGATGCGAACTGCACTTTAGTGAGTGAGTGCTGTGTATTACATTGTGTGTGGTTAGACTGAGGATGATGCATATTGGTATTGGGTTTGGGTTGGGCTAGCATTGTAGAAAAAACCCCGACAAACAGAGGGGGAAAACATTTAATGGAGGAAGGGGGGGGAACTCAGAATTCAGAATAAAAGAAGAGAAAACTAGCCCTCTCTGTATTTTGGGGGTGCATATTTTAAGATGCATATTTTGAATCACTCTACATGCTCTTATAAATGGTTTGTACTTTCATTGAAGTTATTTGTGTTGCTTGGGCTTAGCTTGTTGGTGTCCCACATGTTCTTTGTGTGCTTTGATTTAAGGGAAGTCTTCATGGAAGCTTGCAGAGACACTAATTGGTGTTAGCTAGGTAGAACATTGTAGAACATCCCATGCATACACAGACTCATTAAGTATAGTAGTTTTGATTGGTTGAATGTGCATGTGTGATGTTATCTATTTTGGCAGACTATAAAAAGGAGCCAGGCTGGATATGAGGTTTGGTTTGGGCGTGAAGGTCTATCGTCAATGCTGGTGGACAGTAGAAAGGAGACAAGATGACACTGGCACACAATTTGCAAACCAGCTGTGGGACCTGGCAGGAAGATATGTCAACAGATGACACTAGATGATGCCAAGCACATCTTCAGTATTGAGAGGTTTCTTTTGGTCGCTGCCAGCCATGTCTAATATTGGGTGAGAGACAAACAACCCATACTATTAAGGTGCTAGAAGACTGCTATTTCAGGGAGAAGTATCTGGCCTGGGGAAGTTTGTTGTAGCTGACTGCATGTGCACCCACACACATCAGCTACTACTAGCTGACTGCATGTGCACCCACACACATCAGCTACTACTAGCTGACTGCATGTGCACCCACACACATCAGCTACTACTAGCTGACTGCAAGACTAAGAGATGGAAGCCTGGCACACCAACACCTTCATACCCAGATAAGGTCCCACTTCACACTGCATCAAAGTCAGGCAAGCCTAAGTACTCGACCAATTCACAAGTGAAGACAAGATAAATGAGTAAATACTTTGAGTCAGAGTAGGGTGTCATGTGCTTCAATTACAGAGAATGGGGGCACATGGGCACTGGAGAGTTGCATTCATGACCACAGTGGGAAGCTCCCAACACTATGTCATGCAAGGTACAGTTGGAGGATGACCATCTACCAACATCAAGCTAGACTGAAGGGCTGACCATACAGCTGTCAGGAGCGACTACATCAAGAATATTGAGTAAACAGACAGTGTTGAGTCATTCAGTGGACATGTCCTTACCTTTCCAGTTGTCAGAATCAAGCTGAAGGTAATAGAATGTTCTGGATGCAAACAGCAGTGAAGCACACAACTCAAGGAGGATGTGCTTTTGGGAATGGACCTGTCATTTTTTGACACACTAATGCAAGACACCCTGGATGAAGTGGAACTGAGCAGACCCAAAGAGCAGATGGCCATTATATTGGCAGTGCAGGAGGTCCTTACCAGAGCAAGTGGCAGACGAGAGGCATTGCTGGAGCAGGAAGATCTCGATCTCACGGACAGTTTGGGAGCAATACTAACTGACCTAGACACTTGATAAGTAGATGTTTGAGGGCAGTAATAAGAAGTCTAGGCTAACGAGAAGACAGAAGAGAGAACAAACATGACAGTGTGGCAGCCACAATACTCCACTCCAAGCAGTAGAAGCCAACAACCATTGCTTCCAGGAGGAGCAAGAGAGTAACCCGCCACTGCAGAATGCTTGTGCAGCAACACCAGCAGTGGTGTTGGCATTATCCATCATTACCCAGTTGGAGGGGCAGGATAACGACAGAATAATATCCTGGAACATGTTACAGATATTGCAGAACCTAGACTGAATGATACCTGACAGCCAGGGAGCTAGTTGTTCACAGTATAGACACTAGCGATGCCAAACTGATCAAGCTGCACACTTACCATGTACCTCAGTCATGGCAAACACAAGTTAGAGAGGAGTTGCAGTCTACTTCATCTAGGAATTATCGAGCAGTCTAAGAGCCCATGGGCTGATCTGATCATATCAGTGAAGAAGAAGGATGGCAGCCAGTGCTTGTATAGCTAGAGACTACAGGAAATTGAATGGAACAACTACCCCACTCCCATAGCAGATGCCTCGAACCGACGATCTAATTGATCATTTGTCAAATGCCAACTACATTTCTACCCTAGACATGGCCATGACTCCTGTAGGCAAGTTCAAGTTTCAGCAAATGCCATTTGGATTGATAGGTATGCCAGCCACTTTTCAAAAGCTCATGGATGTCCTATCTTGACTTTGCTTCAGCCTATCTAGATGACATCGTCTCTTTCAGGACAAACTGGGAGTCCCATTAATGACACCTCGACACAGTTTTGAAGAAGTTAGCTGATGTGGTGCAGAGTTTGAGGGGCCAAAAATGTCCCTGGGAGCCCAGATCTGCCAATTTGAATATGTAGTGGGGAAGGGAAGGATCACAACACAGCAGGCAAGATAGAGGTGGTGAAGCACTTCAAGCTTCCAAAGAAAAAGGAGGAAGAAGGAAGTGCAAGTCTTCAAGACTTAACCTCTGTCATGGCATGTCTTTCTTACCTTAACAAAAAGTCAGAACCAAAGTACATCAACTGGATTACCACACAGGAGCGAGCTTTCAAGGTGCTCAAGAGAATCATCTCCTCACTAAACCAATTCTATGATAGTTTGACCCAGTAAATCAGTTTCAGCTGCAAAGAGACATGTCTGACCAAGGAATTGGCACAATCTTAAGTCAGAAGGACAACGACAGAGTAGACAGACTGGTGGCTTATTTTCCCTGCAAGTTATGGCCCTGAGAGACCACTACTGATCGATAGAGAATTCCTATTGTTTCCGGGGTCCAGCACTTCACAATTTATTCCTCATTGAAATAGATAACACTCAAACCCTTCAAAATTTGAGATCACTCATCTAAGCAGTGTGGCCAATGGCAACGGTGATGATCTCTTCAAAGAAGCCTGAAAAGGATAACTGCCATCTCCAGAAGGAGGGAGAGATGAGAGGGAACTCCACCTTGACATGCAAGAATACCTTGCAGAGAGACTAATTAGTGTTAACATCATAAATGTCTCAAACTATTAAAACCTCAAACTATTAAAACTCTATTAAATATCTACTTTGGCTCCCTTTTATAGTCTACCAGAACTGGCCTACAAATTACCAAATAAGGACAAAATAGACTTCAAACTTGTACATAGAACCAATCAAAACTACTAAACTTAATCCATATGCATTAAATGTTCTATATACAATGTTCTACATAGTTAAGACTGATTCTTTGATTATGATCATTACAAACTTTTAACTAGGTATATATGAGACATTTCAAAAATATGTAGTGTCAACAGTGGATATCTTGGAGAGTCAGTCAATGAGGAGATGATGTTTGATTGGGAGTTTTTGTTTGATGAGGATTGAATTCAGAGGTTGTGGCCTGTGAGTAGTCCAAAGGTTCTTCTTCTGGAACAACTTTTGATGGAATAAAAACTTTGAGAATGGCCTAAAAATAGTGTAAACATCATGATAAGAATGATAATTATCATTTCACAGTGTGATACAAATATTTCTCTTCTTATATACCAGCAAAAATTATTACTAAAAGCAACATTTTAAACCACTGCATTGGTCTTCCTTTTAAAACATGGTAACTATAACATTCATACCAAAGGAATGTGTACGAGTTTAAGCAGTTTGGTTTTGAACCAAATTATCTACTCAGTACATTAAGTTGGGCACATCGATGAAGAAAGAAAGGTATGAGTGACTGTTATTTCAACATTTTTGGTGGCCTATCAATTTCTTTGTCTGCCCCCATAATACTTCATTGAGAGTGTTGCTGTAGCTACCTCTTGAACTGCTGCAGCTGTTGCACTTCCTATGCCACTGGATTACCCAGAAACACTGTCTCTCTCTCTGTCTGTTTGTCTGTCTGTATGTTTATCTGTCTGTCTGTATGTATGTATGTATTTATGTATGTATGTATGTGTGTCTGTGTATTTCTTTGTTCTCAATACCCAGGAGTGTGGGACTAGGAGGAATAGTGGCAATGCCTGCAAATGGTACTTTTCCCACTATAGGTGCTAGTCAAAAATTGGCTCAAAGGCTGCTGTTCAGCTATTTAATTTAAAAAAGAGCAGTACAGCTGGGCTAGCATAATATTAAGTTAGGTGTGTTATGCAATTTGTGCACACCTATATATTTATGTCTGCTATTGATTTATTAACAAGTGTGCAATTCACAACATAATGGTGCTATGTGTAATACACCCAAAAAGTGTGTGTATTGGACAAACGTGGCACACATTAGGTGTGCCATGCAACCTATATTTTTACAGTAAAAATAATTGGGATGCTGTTATTGTGAGCTACTAAGGGAACATGTAATTGATTCTTTGTCAGCTGAGGATAAAAGTAGACGGTGCCATAGTTATCAACATACCACATGTACAAGTTATATGAAATTTTAATTTTACAATTGTCTTACCTTCACTTTAATGTGTCCTGAAGCAATAAGTATAACTACCACTACTACTACCACTACTGCAGTTAACAACACCAGTACTGCTACCACAGAACCTATAATAACACATACACACACACACAGTGCACACATTCACACAATACATATATTATATACGAATGGCATGAAATACAAATTACTTGTATATATTGGATTGACTAGTCAAAAAGAACAAACACCATATCTTCAGCATACATGTCCAGAAAGTATCCCTGTCCCTATTCTACTATATATATGGGATTGGATTTAAAATGGTTGTGCCTAAAGACACAAGGATATCCCAAGGACCATTATACTTTCAGTCTGTCACCATTCTCTATGGAAGATCACTTTGTCAATATGTTAGCAACTTTACCTTTTAGCAATGCCAATTCTTCATGAAGAATGTAAGATTATCTGAAAGAGAGTAATAGATACTTCAGTATTTTCAAATGAAACTGTGTATATATGTTATAGGTGAGAGTGTTTTTAGAGTGCCGTATCCCAAAAACTCAAGGGATGTAGAGTCCGGAAAAAATGCTCGGCTACAACCATTAATAGGCAGAACTAGTTGTACATAGTGATATAAGAAAGAGATCTTTCACCATTTGAAAGATAATTATCAAGGAACAGATTCATCTAGTGCCCCAACTTTTGAATCTAGTAAATTGAGGATCCAGCTCACTCCACTTGTAGAACTTTGTTAATAATACACACATTAAAACAATATGTGCTAAGAGCTATAAGTACAGTCTTCAGTGCTTGCTTGTATTTTTTATTAAAGTATACATGATACCATGTTGGGCCACCCCCAGTATATAGACTGAAGCCATCCTATATATGCCCAGAGGCTTCCCACTGGGTGACCAAGCAGTTTTAGCACACCTTCCCATACCTGACATATCAACCAAGATTATTACCAAACTTTCCCACACTTGATAAGTAAACATCCAGTGCACCAGTGCCAGGCCCGTACACAGACTTTTGAAAAGGGGGGTGCACAATTTGGTATGTGATTCAAGAAATCGTGTTGCAGGGGTCTAGGGGTATGTTCCCCAGGCCTGTATTTTAGGTGCTCTGAGAGTCAATTTGAACAATATGTGCTAAGAGCTATAAGTACAGTCTTCAGTGCTTGCTTGTATTTTTTATTAAAGTATACATGATACCATGTTGGGCCACCCCCAGTATATAGACTGAAGCCATCCTATATATGCCCAGAGGCTTCCCACTGGGTGACCAAGCAGTTTTAGCACACCTTCCCATACCTGACATATCAACCAAGATTATTACCAAACTTTCCCACACTTGATAAGTAAACATCCAGTGCACCAGTGCCAGGCCCGTACACAGACTTTTGAAAAGGGGGGTGCACAATTTGGTATGTGATTCAAGAAATCGTGTTGCAGGGGTCTAGGGGTATGTTCCCCAGGCCTGTATTTTAGGTGCTCTGAGAGTCAATTTGGTCCTCAAATAATTAATCATTACCACAAAAAAACAATATCACAACATCACTCAAATGGTAAATAATATCATCATGTCACTCAAATAGCAAGTTAGCCTTCTGTAATTTTCGAGGGTGCTTCTGCAGAAAAAACTTGCAAATGATATCTAGACTTATCGTTTTTTAATAATTCATATGTATTAATGCTAAGGCAGTTAAACGTTCTTCTGTCTGTGTACACCTTAAATAATTCTGTAGTCGTCGGAGAGCTGATGCCGATCTTTCGCATGAACAAGAGGTGGCAGCAAAGATCTTCAATAATATACAGATATTTGGAAGAGATTGAGGACACTGCTTTAGAGAGTCACTTAAAGTTTCAGGACGATCTTTTCTGCAACAAGCAACCACTTTGACTTCCACCGACAGAGTTCTTCATCGATTATATTTGGATTGGGAAGGTCATCAGAGTAGAAATCTATTGCCTCTTTAATATCACTGAAAGAAGAATTAGCATTGATGTTTGCAGGTAAAAGCCCTTGAAGGGAAGCTGCTCGCTTACTGTGAGCTGTAAATCTCGAACAAATATCAGTTATTAGATGGTCAAGGAATGGAATTGCAATAGCTATCTTGAAATACTCTTCAACTGATGTAAATTGTGGGTTTGAACGATGTTGCTGCCATTGACTTATACGAGGCATTGATACAGACATGCCAGATTGTTCTGCAATTCTACTGCTGTGATCAAAAATACGTTTGGAATAGCTGTCAATATCTTCCCTCACTATCTTCAACTCCTCACAGCATTGCATGACTGTGGATACACCAGTCTTGTTTTTCCCCCTGAATTTTAACAACTGCTTCTTTCAGTTATTAATTTCAGGTAAATTAAGGAACGATAGATTGTTACTATTGAGTAAAGAAACTCAAAAGATTCCAAGGTTTTCATATGGGCAAGTGCATTCTTTTTATCTTCTGGTGGAAAATCAATGTCCCCATAAAGCATAACTTCACATACATGGATTAAGAATGGATGAGCTAAGGAGGAGCGCTCCCAACCATCTATGTTCTCAACCCATCTGGTTATGCAGACATTAAGAAGAGGGGCTTGACTTGACCTGTGTGTGTTTCGTGCCACAATTGCTTTTAACAGCCCTTCTCTTTTGGAGAATGCTTTATCCAAAGGACGTGGAACAGAGCAAGAACTCACAGTAGCCAGATTGAGTGAATGACTGGCACAGTGAGTGTAAAGTGCTTTGGGTTGCTTTTCGAGTATTCTAGCTTGAACACCAGCTTTTGTTCCACTCATTGTAGATGCACCATCATAACCCTGGCCACGCAAATTACTCAAAGACAACCCAAGATTGTCCAAGGATGTTATGATTGCATCAGCAATGTCAACTGCCCTAGCCCTCTCTAATTTTACAAATGCAATAAATTCTTCACGAATATTACATTCACTATCAACGAACCGCAAACAAATGGGAAAATGCTCAATATTGTGACAACTCACTTCATCTGCTAGCACAGAGAAAAATTGGGCAGTCCTCACCTCGGCAGTCTTCACCTCAGCAACAATACCAGATAGAATCATATCAAAGCCAATAACATTAATGTCGTTCTGCGATGATCTTGGAGTTGCATTTCTAGCTATTGGATTGGTGAGATGCTTATATAAAATTTTTATCAGTCTCAGCATAATCTTTAAGCAAAGCTAGAAAATTTCCTGGATTCGTACTTAGGCAAACATCTTCTCTATCACCTCGAAAAGGAAGCCCCTGCTTAGCCAGAAACAGTATGGCACGAACAATTTGACATATAATATGTTTGTTCTCATTCATTCGTATCTGAAGAGCACTATTTGCCATCACATCAATACGGGAAGAAGGATTATCAATTGTGCCTTTCAAAACGTCAGCATCTTGAAGACACTCACAATGATATTGAAGTGAAGAGTGGTTACTTAAGTCAATACTTATTTTTGCCCAATTAGAGTAAGGTTTATTCACAAGATAACCTTTATATAACCCTTCTATTAATACTAGAAAGAAGAAGTGAACATGGTCCACAAAATACAGCATCCAACTTTGGGCTATACAACAGCCAGGGATATTTTTCGAGCCAAGAAATATTAAACTTTCGGTTTTTACCACGAAATTGTGTACATGGCAAAACACTAGGTGGGTTTATAATGATGATAAAGTAAAAAATACTTTTCATCGATAGAAAGACTACTAACTGTGCAAATAATGCTTTCTATTCACTTCTTTGGATCCAATAAGGTCCCAATATCATCAAAAGGGGGTGGTTCAAGACCTGATGAAGACTGCTGACTTGAAATTTGGACGGCAGGTTGACATTCACGTCCACATTCAACATTATCACTATCACCTGATGGTGGAAGAATCGTTGGTAGAGAAGGGCTTCTTGGAGCTTCATTCTGGGTGCTTGAACTGGCGAGTCCTAAAGTTACAGTAAAATATCAAATCTCAATTGTAGCTAGAGCCTAACCATTGTTTTACTTACCTCCTTCATCACAGGCAATTCTTTTGTTAAAAAAGGACCGGATGTCTTGAGATTGATGCTGTCTTTTCATAACTTTATTCCAAGGGAAACTTACACTCATACATTATGCACACTGACTTTAGCTTGCTGCTGCATGTGAGTGCAGTCCAAAGTACAACATAAAAGTTTTCTGGTGAAGTTGTTGATCAATCTGAATAGCCATTTGGTTAAGAGTTGATGATTGGAATGAAGCAGGGTTTATGGTTTATGTATAACGGAAGTTGAACTGATGATTAACAAATGTCAGCTAGCTATTTCATGCATACATACATACATGTACACCAAGTACTGTCATGAATATAATTATTTTGAAAGGGGGGTGCCTGTGCACCCCCGGGCACCCCCCTGTGTACGGGCATGACCACCCATTCCTTCACCACCTGTGGAGCTCCTATGGCAAGCAAGAATCCAGTACTAAGCCATCAAGAATGAATGTGAAATTGTTGTATGAAATCCATATACACTAATAATAACTGAATGCAAGGTATTGAGTGTTGAGTGAATGTGCAAAGTAGGGGGATTAAAACAAAATGAAAAACAATCATTGTTTTAGATTAAAATCCTGGTTAATTTTCATTGCTATAGAGCCCTAGCATATATGATCTGTACATTAATGAACTTGTCATATTGTAATGCTTGGATGGTGATATGTCTATATTCCCTACAGATTCTGAAATATTGGAGGGTTGCAGTGGTAACTCATTCAGATATTCTCCGGATTTACGAAGATGATCATTTACATTTTAGATGCTTTGCACCTCCATAGCTAGACTACACTTTGAATTGAATGTCTATGTCAGAATAAGACTCCATCATCCTTTTTGAAGAGGAATTTGCTAGTGCCTCTCTACAAGGATGGTAACGAGGATCAAGTAGAGAAATTGTATTAGGTTGTAGTGTGGTGAAGGTGTTTGTAAAAGTATTGGTGAGGAGGTTGGGAGGGTTTGCTTAGGATTGGATTTTGACAGAAGTGCTGGAAGGGTTTAGGAGTCAGAGGAGATGTTCGGACCAGTGATTGGTGTTAAGAGGAGTTTGTGAAGTGAGGAAGAGGGAAAAGAAGAGTTTATATATGGCCTTGTTGGAAATAAGCATGGCATATGACAGTGTGTGAAGGGAGGGATTGTGGCACAAGTTGAGGGAATATGGACTAGAGGAGAAACTTGTCAGGATTGTGTAGAATTGTATAGTGGGGTGGAGCCGATGGTGTTATTGAATGGAAGGAGGTCAAGGTAGTTAGTTAGTTACCTGTATAGAGTGAGTGGACTTAGGCAGGGATGTCACCTTTTTCAATATTTATTTGATGGGAATGGTAAAAGAGTTGGAGAGAGCTAAGCTATGAGTTAAGATGGAAGGGTGTTGGTGTGGCACATTTATGTATATAGGTGGTACAGACCTATGTGTTATGGTAGAAGATGAATAAGAAGAGCAAGATCATGGTAGTAAGGAAAATGGAAGCAGGGGTGAATTGGAGGATTGTCTAGGAGATATTTGAAGAGGTCAAAGAATTCAAGTATTTAGGAAATGGTTTGATAGGAAGCTAAGGGGAAATGTTCAGCTAGAGAAGATGGCAAAGAAGGAAGACATAAATGAGTAGAGTGAATAGGCAGGTGGAAGTAGACAGAGGAAGAATATTGGGGGAGCTTCTAGTGAGACATATAGTATGGTAGTATGCAGCTGAGTGGGGTCTGGAGACATAATGTTTAAGAAGTTGGGAGTCGGCACAGATGAGAGTGGGTAGGAGATTCTTGGGGGCAAGTAATACAGTAGCACAGTAGCAATATGGGGAGATATGGGGTGGAGGAAGCTGGAAGGGAGGAGAGAGGAGATAAAGGCTTTGTTTGATAAGATATTGGAGTTGTTTGAACAGAGCAGATTGGTGAAAAGTTGTAAATAAACTAAGGAGGAAGCAGATGGTGGAAAGAATATGAGATCTTGAGGAGGAAATAATAATGAGCTCAACAATAAGGTTGGATCAGTACAAGGGAAAATGAAGGTGAGAAATGAGAAGGATTGGGAGGAGGAAGTAAACAGTAAGAGTACGCTGAAGTTGTATAAATTGGCAGAGAATGGTGCATGGGTGGAGAGGTCCATGCATAGTCAGGAAGGTGTGTGGTTGCAATTTTGACTGAGGACTGCGTCAGCTGGGTTCTAGAGGATAAGAAGCGATGTGGAATAATTAGGATGAGAGATGTATCATATGTGAGAGAGAAGCAGGGAAAGATATGCGACATTTCTTGGTGATGTGGGGGGAATCTGAGAGGGAGTGATTGATACTGGTGGTAGAGATGTGCAAAATTGTAGGGACTGGACACTGGCTGGATGAATATAGAAGAGTCGGTAAGGATGGAAAGGTGGCCTTGCTATTGGGGAAAGGTGTGGAGGGAGTAAGTGATGCAGTAATGGAGGAGATGGGTGAGAGTGTTATGTATTGGGTAGGGATGTGGCGGCAGAGGAGAAAAGAACTGTTGTATGGGGAGCTGATGAATGATCTTTGGTCCCTTCTCCTCCTCCCTCCTTGAGCAGCAGGACACATAGGTACTGTTGCTAATATAAACAGCTGTTACTGTCACACTGTGATGTAGTATATGTGGTGGCCTTCACATGCTCAGCAGTATCAATTATCACACCTCCATAACTAGACAACACTAAATCTGTGAGCTTGGAGGAGTGTTGTAGCATCCAGCATGGTAGTTTTTTATCAGTAGGCTGCCTTCTTTGGTCCTAGCCCAGACCAGTGCAGCTGCTAATAGAGTTGTGCTATAGCTTTCCCTCACTACTCTAGGACCAATCACTGTATTGAAGACAAAAACAAAGTAGCTAAGTTGTGTAGCTCAAGCTAACCTAAATTGTTGGTGCTTATAAAGTTAGTGGCTAATTTGATGATTTTTTCTTTGGATCGAGCCTAATACAATGCACTAGTTATAGCTACAGATGAGGTTTGTAGCTATAGCTTTCTCTCTCCATTGTACATATTTTAGTGTTCATTTGAAGCTTCTAGATCTTAAAGGTAATCTGCAAGGTTTAGTTCATGCCATATTTTGGTGAAGCTCCTTCCCTTGTAGAAACATGGACAGATGGAGTGTAGAAGCTTAAACTGAGCCTAAGATTCTCGATGGTTGATGATGCCAAGCTCTAGCTGGCAATAAAGGCAGTAAAAATAAATTATTGATTTTGATTCTCAATGCATAGTTAACCAGAGTATGAGAGTGAAAACTTTCTCGGAGATTTAGCTAGAAATAGCCAAGTTTTGTCTGCTGATTGAGAAAAAGAAACAAAGAAACATGTGGTGGCATATGGCTATCCCACCCCTCGCAACAAGTGGATGCTACCACTGTTAAAATCAACTTCCAACCAGATTGGGCATTGAGTTTGGGTCTATCATTGGTCCCATCACATTTTCTCTTGATTCTGGTGACATCCTATTCAGAGGCTGGTGATTTGTTTAGTACCATATTAAAATCACACCTGAAAAACTGTATGGTCCACATGACTCTTCCTGCAAGGATGTTGGTCTCTGTATAAAAAGTTTTTTTGCTGTTGATGGAGAGGTTGTAAATGACAAGATCTCCTTCTATATCAGTGATGGTGAAACCAAAAACATTGCTGATAATCCAACCTCATTCCTTGGATCATCAACTGCTCGAAGATAGCAAATACTCAAGAAAATTGGCAGCAACGCCTTTCAAGAGCATTTTTCATCTTCTCTTCAATGACAAGATAGAGCCCCAATACATGGGGAAAACAAGGTTTGGATAATTATACAAGCTATATTCGGTTCCACCTATACACTATAAGTTGTCTGTCAAGGGCTTATTTGCTGGTCCAATAAAGAGCCTCGAAGTTGATCAAATCTTGGCTTGGCCTCACATGTTCATCTTCAGTAGCTGTCCTACATCATCTTCCAGTCCTTAACAGCTCCTTTCTCTCAGACTTTTCAACCAAACCAAAGCTAACATATCTGTCAGCAGCCACCATTTCAAATGATCCAATGATCAAGGAATTAGCCTCCAGGGTCCTCTCACATGTATTACAATCTGCTGAAGGAATGAAGAAAGACATTGTCAGCGTACAGCACCAAGGACAAAAGGGAAGGCTTCACTAATGCCTCTTCCAGTAATTGGTGTGGCATTTGGATGCGGATGTGATGGTCCATTTTGTATTTGCTATGTCAGCAGTGGAGTGCCTACTTAAGTAAGCTCTGCACTGCCTCAGTGTATTCTGTTCTGCTACTAGGGTTACTGCAACCACTGTCCTGTTCTGCTACTAGTGTTATCAACTACTGTTCTGAATTACACTCGTGTTCTACGTCTAAGTTATCTTTTATCTTGTCAAGTCCAATCTTGTGTACAAACAATGCATAGAGGCTCATTTAGCCAGATATAGGCTGCTCACATGAGCCTTAGCGCCTCATTATTCCTGATGAAGACTAGAGCATCTAGTCGAAACATCGAGTGAATAAAAATTGAAGTTGATTATTGAGAAGGTGATTTTAAGAGAGGTAGTTTGCTCTTGGTCAAAGAATCTCCACTGCCCTTGGCTACTGGCAAAAAAATAGTTAAATGCTGCTCTTGTGTTCCTCCGCAAAATGCCTGCATCCGGACCAAGTTCTCCAGAAAAAAATCTAGGTCAAATGGTAACTACTGAAAACTATTCCCTGCCTATTTCATAGTAAAAAGGTAAATGTATAGGGGAAATGCCAGTTGCTTATACAAAGAAGCTTAAATGCGTTAATGCCAAATAATGGGTATTTAGCATGCATGCTCGAATTTGTTGAGTTAATAAACCTTCATTATTTATGACAGGTGTTCCATTAGTATTTTCATGGGTGAATGTATGCTGAATATGTATATAGAGAGATAGAAACATACATACACCATGTGCAGCAATATCAAGTTTTCTGTCCAACTTCCCAGTGGGGGCTCGCTTAGCTCACCAATTAGTTCATATTGCTGTCCTAACCCTAACATAGCTGAAGTCCTAGTAGAATATACTGATCTGTATGTCATCATAATATTATGCTTAGATTGTGATAT
Organism: Cladorhizidae sp. MBARI D1340-BT2; assembly: GCA_028752905.1. Classification (NCBI taxonomy): domain Eukaryota; kingdom Metazoa; phylum Porifera; class Demospongiae; order Poecilosclerida; family Cladorhizidae; species Cladorhizidae sp. MBARI D1340-BT2. The sequence continues at coordinate 33,096,123 of JAQNBH010000013.1, read as the reverse complement.
AGTATGTATTTATATGTTCTTTAGAGATTCTAACTGGTACAAGTTTGAGGCAAAAGCCTGCCCAGATTCTCATTTAAACTATTAATTCCAGTTTAGTTGGCCTAATAAGGCGGTATCTCACACATCCATAGCTAGACCATGATGATGAAGTGAATATATAGCTGCTACATAAGAATGAAACTCTGTTATCCATGCAGTCAGTTATCATTTCACTGTTTTCACAGTTTCCCTCTTCACTATGATGACCATTTCAGGTTTATATAAAATATAATCGTCATTTATTTGTGTATGAAATAGCATCATTCATAGTGAAATTTGGTATGAATACCATGAGTAATATCATGAGTAATTAGCGGAGATGGACACGAGGCTAAGCCAAGAGCAATTGCCATCCCTTCTACATTACAACTGGTATTTATACCAAATTTCATGCTATTTCATGTTAATACCAGTGTAGGTGAAGGGAAAAAACACTTCAAGTAGTTCTACAATTAATATCTCTGCCTTTACTAAAGCCTATAAACTCACTTGGAATGATGGATGTTGGTTATGTTGTTAGCTCCTAGTAGTACCCTCAGACACAATGTTAGCTGTGCTGTCAACACCATCCTTTCTCTGAAAGAATTTTGAATTCTAACATGTTACCTGCAGCCATTAGACTCTATCGAGTAATCTTCAGATTTGCTTTCATGAGTGCCATCTCTTATGTTCTTGGACATCTAGGGATAGTGGGTAAGAAATGGACTGTGAAATCCATAATTTATGTTGATGGCCTTCTGGGAGTCAAAAAAGACCTGGATAGGTATCTGGATAGTCTTTCTCATCTTTAGGAGAATTAGAATGTGCTTTTTCTATACTAAGGAGCTGTCTTGTAATTTCTAGCAATTATAAAGATATCGTCAAACTTGTTGTGGAGCAGAGAGCTATGATTCTAAAAGTAATACTTCAATGCAGTTGAATATCTAATCCCACAAAAGTTACGAATATTTTATGAAGAAAGGAAAATATATTTCGGTTTATGTCCGGTGGAAGAAAAGTTTGATTTAGCTGTTGAAATAGCTAAGTGGACAAACAGAAGTTCACCATGCCAAAAATGCTAGATACATCAATCAATAATGCGTTGTCTGAATTGCAGTAGCCTCCAGAAAATTTGATTACCTTGCCAGTAGGAAGTGTGTTACGTTAAGGATCTTTCTTAGCACTTGTCATTTAAAGCTATCTTTTAATGATGGAAGAGAGATTAGCGATGATCCTTATTCGTGATTACTTACCTTCACCAGGGAAAGCTTAGGAGACAGCTAAAAGATGAACTGTTTATGTTTATTTATGATAATAAGTCCACATTCACTTGAGATATCTCAGGTCCTGTTGCCCTCAAAAAAGGACTACATAAACTGTCTACATTAATTATCACCCACCCACCCTCACACCTCCAACATTTTTTTCTAGATACACTGCTTAGAAAGAGTAGATACATTAATTGATAATAAATATATGTAAGATCTTAACGAAAATTGTTTGGTTTTACTGTTTTGTGGCTGCTTGTTTAGTTTATTACCTTCCAGAACAATTTGAGACAGGAAATATTTGAGGGGTTAACATTAGCTGAATCACTGTTTATTTAAGAAAGTACCAAATTGAGTTTTAGCAGAGATTAAAAAAATTGTCTTTTATGTCTGCCATTTAAACTAGGGCCAAACGAATGATTATAGGGAGTGTGGTACAACAGGCTCACCCTTCTTTGCATGCCATCAGTTCAGGACATACGTGTGACAGTAGTTGGAAGCATGCACATATTCTATACATATGACCATATATTCATATGTAAAAAAAGGACTTACCTATTATGATGCCCAATTTACTTGTCTGTGTGGGCTGTGTGGGTTCCACTGAATATGTGAAAGCATACAAAAATAGATCACAATCAGAGGAATAGAAAGTCTGGCATCTCTCTAACTGACCTTTCAGTTCCATCAAAATGACTTCCTGCAGAGCAAAGAGGGTGAGGTTACTGATCATAAGGAAGGTACCATTCAATTCCTTGACTGCAACATGTGTGACCCTGTATATGCCTTCCACCAGCTCTTCTAACACAGCCATGGGATTATCCTGACTCAGATCTACCTCCATGCATGGCAAAGTGAACTCATCTTCTCCAGCTGCTAGCTTGCAGAGAGTGAGACGGCAGCCTTGTGATAAAGAATTGACGAGGAAGAAGCAGCTCACTCTAACACTCCTAGTTCCTTCCTTTGTCAGGGAGACAGCCTGGATACCATATGTGCCTGCACATGTCATGGTATACATTTAATATTACAGCACATGAGCATGGATAATTATTTATAAATATCTGTAAAAGTGGCCCTTTGTTTGCTCTAGGCCTAGTGACTGTGGCAGGTGTTACGTCTATCCACTAGTGTCCATCGAGGATGAAGAAACACAGAGAGAGCAGAAAGGACTGAGAGAAATATTACACTGCTGTGTCCCAGTTTGGCCATAATGACTTTTTATAAATGTTTGGTGGGAATGCATGCAAAGGGGACATGCCCCACTGGCCCAAAACTCTGTCTATGTTCTTCCCCTGGTCGAGTTATTCCAAGTTCTCCCTGCATCAAATCTGCCTTAGTTTGGCCTTTACGGTGGTTATAAACCTATAGGCATGTGGCATGGCCAGAGGAAGTGGCCCACAGGCCCAAACACTGCCCATGTTATACCCCTGGTTGAGTCAATTTTGTCCCCTCTGGTCATACTCCCCTGGGTCTTCTGTGTGAATGACCATTGACAACATAAATACAAATGCTTATAATTATAGACAGAAAGGATTATTAGTATAAGATAGAAACTCCCACTAGTTATAATATAACATAATAAATGAAACTGAAACATAAAATAACATAAAGCACCTCATTAATAAGCACAAAATCACATTCTATTCAGCCATAGACACTAATGCCCAAACAAACAACACACATCCAAAGGCATGCCTTGTTCATTCTTCTTCAATCAAATGAACAATAGATCTCTTACCTTTCTAGGCTACCAGAAGTGCCGTAACATAATATTATCACCAATGTATCAGGATATACCTCAACAACCGAATCAACCCTCATCACATACAGTACTACATTACTACTATTGAGTTCAGCTTAAAAGGGGGAGCGGTATACTAGACATATGAACAAGTAGTAGTGATAATTATTAACACCACTGCAATAATTGTGGTTTTTATTGTACTCTTGATTCTGTTATTTTGTGTTTTGCATGTGTTTTGCTCTCATTAACTTTTATACTGAGCATGCAACAAGATCTGGCATTATTACAAATCCTATATACCCACCTTGTAACAGATGAACTTCACATTCCAGAGAATGCCTAGATGAACTATTTTGACTGAGTAATAATTATGTGCATTTTGCAAAGTCCGAAGGAAATATTCATGAGCATGCCTTTAACAATCTCATATTGTATGCAGGAATGAGAGAGAAACAGATGAAACCATTAAACACTTGAAAATGAATTTGAAGGTTGTTTTTGGTGTGTTTTTTACCAAGATTTAAGATAAACGAGTTTACAGCATTCAAGTTTGTTTCTGTAGTGGGTAGCTACAGGTGAGAGTATTTTGTGAGGGATTTAGATCTTCCATAAAAAATTCATCAGCTTCATAGTTTTAATGGGTGGCTGCAAGTTTACTATAATATTACAAACAATTCAAGGCATGCTGTAAGTGTTTTTGTTTTTAGAGCTAAGCACAACTGAAACCTGTTTAGCATGCTAAGAAACTGCCAGTATAAAGACACATGAGCTTTTTTTAAATTTTTATGTCCATCTTTTTAAAATAGGAATGAAACCAATAAGGGAGTGTTAATGAACTCTTTGATAGGACAGCTCCCAGAAAAAGCATGCTGAGGGTCTCTTTTGAGCTAGGGCTGTTATAATGACCTTACTTCCCGAAGCAAGTAGGATAGTATAGTATTCATGTTCACAAACACTATGTGCATGCTAGTAGATATAACTAGTCAGTTTCTACACTTAATAAAGGTTGCAACAAATCTTATTCCATGTTTAAAACTGACAAGTGAGAAGTGAGAAGTCACATGCCAAAGTTCAATAGTCAGTCTTATTAAAATGCACTGGATAGGATATGGTTAAGTAACACACACACAAAACCACTACATTCCTACCAAGATTAAAAGGTGGAAGGTACACTAAAATGACTACAAGACTATATATGCAATGAGGAGTCAGTGTGTCACAACAGGTCCATACTACAGGGGTGGATTTCGAGCTCTCATTGGGTATGTCCTAGGTAGTATAGTAGTTGCAGGTATTTCAACAACAGTCGGTACTTGAATGTCGACTCAAGGTGTTGGAACGAAATCTTCATCATCAGCAGGTAAGTCAGGTTTTCCATAGAATTGTCAGGGGCTCTGTCTCCATTGGGACTTGGCTTCAAAGGTTTGATGTGATGAACATCCTATGCCAGATGATGACATCTCAACCTAGGAACAATGAACAGGGAGTGGTTCCAGTAATTGTGCGAGGTGCGTGCTACTCAGTACATAAGTAGAAAATGCTCCAATCTATGTTGTAAGGTAAGCCTTCCTGTTCTCCTGCTCTCATTGCTTCTTTGAAGGTCTTTCCGCAAGTTCATTTGATGAGGGATGGTATAGGGCACATTTGACATGCTTTACACCATCCTATTTCAGGAACGTTGCAAACTCTTCTGCGGACCATTATCGGAAACTAACTATTCAGGTAGGCCGTACCTTGCAAATGATGTCTAAGAACTTCAATGGTTTTGTAATAGTGGTGCTCTTCATTTCCTGAACTTCTGGCAACTTTGAATCTGCATCAACTGCAATGAGGTAATTAGAAGGAATGGACCAGCAAAGTCCACATAGACGCGTTGCATGGTTGGGATGGCCATATCCATGGTGTAATAGTGCTACAGTAGGAGCCTCTTTAACCTGCTGACATGCCATGCATGATTTCACCACCTTCTCAATCACAATCTATGCCAGGCCACCATACATGCTAGGCATTTCATCCATTGAATCCCGGGATGGCTGGAATGAAGTTCCTGCAAAACAGTATGTTGCAGTTTCTGAATGATCACTACTCAAGTTCTGAGCATGATACACTCACCCTCCATCGTTAAGTCATTAGTAACTTCCCCAGGGTTTGAGACTCACCTGTGGTAAGTGCAATGACCAACCATTCTTGATGTATCTAAACACCTTCGAAAGGATTGGGTCAGATATAGTTGCTCTCTTAATATGTTGTGCAATGGGTAACATTGCAATCTGATCAATATTGAAAAGAGTGACCTCAGGTACTTTGAAGTGTGATGTTGTATTGGCAGTCTAGACATACCATATGCATTGCAATGTAATGTGGTTGGGTGGCTTAAATAGGATCTCGTGGATGTAGGCAGATAGTAAAAATGCCCACTTCTGCAGCCTACTTTGAGCCTGAGGTAGCCAGGAAGGGCTTGTGGTTTTTCACCAAAGTAAACTGTCTGTCACAGATTTATTGGTGATATTTCTCTTCATTGCAAAGTCAAAACTAAGTCTATTTGAGAATAATTCTTCTCCTTGGGAGGCATAAGCAACAGGATGCTTTGTACCATCTGGCAGAATATATGATAGGACTGCACTTATGTGTTGGCTGAGACATCAGCCGCCAAATTTTGGATTGTAATGAACCAGGACATGGGTTGAAATCAATGCTTGTTTAGCCCAATTGAATGCAATTTTTCAAAGACATTACCCCATTTCCAACTTGCATGCTACCTGAGTAAGCCATTCAGAGGGTAAAGTTTACCAGCAAAGCCAGGCCAAAACTTGCCATAATAATTCAGTAGGCTCGTAATTCTGGGTCGGGGAGCATTCACAACAGCATCCACCTTGTCAGTTGCAGCATGGAGACCTTATTAGTCTATAGTGTGCCCCAAATAATCGACTGAAGATGACCAAAAAAACGTTGGTCTTTTTATTCTAAGGCCTCGATCTTTGTCTTAACACTTCCCTAAGCCTGGCTAAATACTCAGCATCAGTTTTCTCAATGATGAGAATAATTATCATCAATATACACACCCACATTAGGAATTCCCTGTAACATTGATTCCATAAATTTCTGACAAAATGGCAAGATTGGAGGCCACACCATAAGGTTACCTCTTGTACTTATACAGACCTTTGTGCATATTTCGTGAACTTCGAAGCACCTCTGAGGAGCAAATAGCTACTCCAGCTTTGGTAAAGCATGTTCGTGTTTCGAGGACATGGTTTATAGTCACCTTATAATCCCCACATATCTTTTGAATCTTCCATCTTTCTTTGAAACTGGTGCTGCCTATGACACTTTCTCAATAATTATTCCTCAAACCTGTCCAACTTTTCTTTTTACGGCTCCTCTAATAGCAACGGGAACACTTCTAGGTATGAAGAACTTGGGACTAGCCCCTTCCTTGAGTTGGAAAGTTGCTTGATAAGTATGGATGGTGCCAACTTCTTCTCTGAAAATTTCCTCATATTCCATAAAGAGTTTGTCTAACTGGTAGGGTGGATTTATGTTGGAAATTTGGTGCCAGTTCAGCTTCGACCAGTTCCTTCCCAATAAACTGGGTCCTCTTCCATTCAATGGTCACTGCTAGCAATTTTGTCTAGCCATTGTACTCGACATTATCTTCACATTCACCCTTAACAGATAAAGGTTTCTGCCATGTGTGCCTTCAGTGCAACGTTCAACTCTTCAGGTTTCCTGTGAGATGATAGTCACTGCTTCCCCTATGTCAACTTCAATGGGAATGTTTTTTCTATTAATTTTATATTGGTTTTGAAGTCTCTTCATAAAAAATTGTGTAGATTGGCAACTCCTCTTCCTCTCGATCCTTATATTTAACTCCACCACTAATTTTAGAGTTCATGAATTTTTGTGAGGTGAAGTACTTAGCCAACTAGAAATTTTCATAGTGATATATTCGTTTGATGCCACTTGTATTCCCAATGTCAGTATCCCTTGGATCTCCTTGGCTGTCTGCATGTTGTAGAAATGTGACCTTCTTTGCCATATTGCTGATTTGAATCTGCACCCATTTGCGGGGTGATTGGTTCTTCTGCAGTGCTTGCATTTTCTGAGGTAACAATCCTAATCGCTTGGAACTCAATGCCAGTAAAGCTTTTTGAATATTTGGCTGCTGCCTCTGCAGACACCGCAAGATCCACTTCTTTCTTGAGAGTAAATAATATTATTCTCAGAAAATAGCCTTGTTCTTTAGTCTGTTCTTTAGTCTGCTAACAAACAATTCTCTCAGTGCATCCTCAGGTGAGCTTCAAAATCAGACAAAATAGCCCCCGAGTTCTGCAATAAAGTCTGCTACTAATTCTCCAGAAAACTGTCAGCGTTTTATGAAAATTACATTTCTGAACAATGACAGATGGCTTTGGATTGTAGTGTGACATCAAAACAGTGCTTACTTCAGTAAAGTCCTTGTGGCTGGTTTTTCTGGTGTGAGAAGATTCTTCAAGACTCCGTATGGTCTTGCCACCTATACAACTGAGTAGGACAGCTGGTTTCTTTGCATCTGCAACATTCATTAGCTGTAAAGAAGACCTCCATTCTCTCCAGGTAAGTGGTAACTGTTTCCACATCGGCACCCAATTCTCTCTTTTCCTGAGAGTGGCTGCCACCGTGAAGTGAGAAGTCACACATCAAAGTTCAATAGTGACTATCTCATTAAAGTGCACTGAATAGGGTGTGGTTAATTAATACACATACAAAACCGCCACATGAAGATTAGCATCAAGAACATTTCTTGTACAAAATGTACATTATGTGTTCTAAGGGATAGGACATTTAAATTTAGTGCAATAATCAATTGAATGCTAATAAAGAAGTTATCACACATTGTACATATATCTATTAGAAACTTGATCAATAAAAATCAAGTGACCTCTGTCTATTGTCATATGTACACTCTATATTTGTGATCATAAGGGCTTCATGCTCCACTCTTCCCTGAATAAAATTGATTCACAATAAATTCTACTGTCTCTAAAATTCAAGTTGATTATTGAGAATATCATTGTAATTTTGTCTTAAAGACAACAGTGAGTTCTTGCATGAATATGATGGAGTTGGGTTTAGAATCTGGGGGATTATTACTCAGTGCGGCAATTCTATAGTATACTATCACACAATGAGATGAGCCCTTTATCATTATAGTTTCTTGCTGAGTTGGATAGAAGTGGGGATATTTAACCACAGTTTAGGTTATATATTTGTGGTCGTGCTGAACTGCCGTAAACTGATGAGCTTCTGTTTATTCTGTTACTTTACAGCCAACATGAGAAGTTACTAATGGTCCTACAGTTGAGTCACAATTGAATACCTATATATATATAGTTCCATCATGCAAGACAGAATTTTCTAGGATATTTCAGGATTCCCAGAACACTTGTGTATATAACCTGAGATGGCTCTGACTATCATGTATAACTCGGCATTAGAAGACCGCTATAATATGATTAGAGGGTCGATGAAACTATTGGACTAAGCAACCATTATTCACATGCTCCCACCATTCTGCAACATTAAAACCTTCAATGAAACAGAAATATGAAACCTTCCTTACCATCCCTGTTCACAATCATATATTTAGAAGTAGTGTTGAGGGAGTTGGTGTATATGCAGAAGGCACTTCCAACACTTTAACACTTACCAATTAAGAAATCCTCTGTTACATAACCCAGTCCATTGATATTGACAGCTAGTAGATGGACTGAATAAATTTTGTTATCTGCGAGGTCATCAAACTCATACTGTAATAGCAGCTTCTCTGTGTCCTGGTCTGTGATAATATTATGAAACAGTGTGGGAGATACAAAAGAGTAGGAGGAGTTTACCAATTCAAGCTCATAAGCATCATAGCATGTAGTTTGAAGAGGCTAAAAGGAACACAAAATTACATGATTTATTATTCTGCTGGTGAAAAGGATCTACTAGTATATTCTACCATATACCAGTTGGAAGTTTGCACTAATAGAGTACTTTCTATCAGTAGAAAGAGACAATTGCAGCATAAACTTGTCCACAGCCAAATAATCTGGTGCAGTACCTAGAGAGATGCAATACTTTACAATGAAATGACCAAGACATCTATCATTCAGTATAAAGGTAAACACTTACCAGCTGAGCAAGGAAAGTGAGTTATACCACTTTCATCACCATATCCTAACATGTTCATTGCAGTTACTAAAATATTGAGGGTAAGGCGGACATTAAGGTAAGAATAAGAGTTTTTCTGCGTTAACAAGCACTGCTCCACCATATCCAGCAACTTTTGATCTGAGAAACTGAAGCATAGTCTGTAACCAGTAATTTTCAGGTCAGTAATGTTCGGTGTAAATGGCTGTTCCCACGAAAGCAGCTTAAAGCTAGCATTATAACTCATTATGTTCAGTCCAAATAGAGAAGGTAGCCTTTGGTATATTCGCAGTATTCCAGATGTGCTAAATTCAAATTCTGTATTAACTATAACGTAACATTTAATCATAGTGTTGTTGTTACGTAGAAGTGGTGCTATAATCAGCATCCCTAAATTATCGTTCACATAATTTAAACTGATGCCTCTGGTCGTTTGTGCTGTACCGCCTACTGTCTGTCCATCAACAAAGAAGCCTAGAGTACCAGTTACTGTTTTAGTGCAGGTAAATTGGACATCGGTGCCCCCTTCAATTCCAATACCAATGGCTGGAGTGAGCATTATACGCTGCTGAGCTGAACTAGTATAAAATTCTACACATATTAAAAATATAAGAGCAAAGCAATGACTTGCCATCACGTAACGTAGGTTGCTATGTAGCGTAGCTATGTGTAGCGACCTATTGACCTCACCCATGATTCCGCGCGTGCCGATTGTCGCGCGTCCATTATTATTATTATTACACATGAATTACAGATGAGGTGACAGTGATGGTCTACTAGAAATTAACCAGTAGCCAATAATGGCTTGAAATTACAAGGGGAGGGAACATTAGAGGGAACATTAGAACAATTTACACATGGATTGAAAGTGGAAAGTGCAAGAGTTACTGGAATCAAAGTTTGCAATGAAATGATTATGAAAATATGATATTTAACGATGACATATTCAGATCAATACATGGAAGAGAGTTCCATAATAGGTGAGGGAGCCAATTAAAGAAACTTTTGAATTGAGTGTGGAGTAACTTTACACGACCTCCCGATCTTGTGCACGATGAAGAGAGAGTAATATAATTGAGGATGGTGAAGTGACCTGTAAGCTCTTTTAAAGATTTAACTGGAAAAAATATGTCAAGAGTCGAATAGGCAAGACTTGGTTTGTAGTTATTAAGTACGAATTTAGTGGCTCTTCTCTGTATTTGTTCTAGAGGATATCTTTCTTCAGGTTAGGACACCAGACGAGTTGGGATTTAATAAGATACATGAAAAATATCCTTTTGGCACTAATCGAGTCACAATAATTGAAAGTGTGACATAGAAGGCTCAAGGTCCGATGGTCTTTTGAGAGGATGTTTGATTATGATGGTGGTTCCTTAGGTTAATTGAAATAATTACACCTAGATCTTTAACACTATTTTTGTGGTTAACTGTGTTTTTTAATTTATTATTTCCCTAATGAAGACTAAAGTATTTTGATGTTCATTAATGCAAATGTCATCCAAAAAGTATTTAGCGTCAACAGCAGGCACTTATGAGAAAATCCTCAAAAAGGCAACACAAATAAATCGTCTTCACACATTGACTACTGGGACAGCTATATAGGGGGAAACTACGAGTAGTCCTGCCTCGGTCCACTTCAATTGAGGGAAACCTCAAGTGCCTCTTCTTGAAGTGCTGTCCACTTCTTGAAGTACTATTGATAAAGTAATTCTAAAGTAATCTCATGGGTACTGAGAAAGAAATAGGTTTGGTAAAGAATGAGGCTACAAGTAATTATAATAGCCTAGGACACTAGGATAAGCACACAAATAATGCAGTAATGTAGAGTAAGTAACTTGGCAAGGTAGTGAGTGAAAGAAAAGAGCAAAAACTAGAAACATGCAAACCACTTAAAAGCCAACACAATGAGGCCTGTCTTAGTCCCAACTTGTTGTTCTTGCATTGAAAATGTGATAAGAGCAGGCCACAGCAGATTTTGAAGGAGATGTTTGACTTGATAGTGTCTAGGAGAGGGTACATGGAGCATTTGATTCATAATGGCTCAGGGAATCAATTTCTAGTGTGTAAATAGACACATTGTAACCACACCCATTCTGCATAGCAACCATTGCTATCTTGTATGTATATAGTGTTGTGAATAACTCGTACTATATATGTTCAGGCCCAGCTGTTCTGCACAGGATCACCTTATTGAGATTTCATGATTTATGTGAAAAAACCCTGCATATTGAATGCTTATCTCTTCATGGAAAATCTGAAGAAAAGCATGTTTTGAAGTTACCAAACAGCAGAAGTCATCCATAATGCTAAAACCATCACCATTCAAATCTCAATAGCAGTACACAAACCCAAGTGATGCTGAACTCAGGCAGGCAATTAAATGTTGATTGAAATGGTAGGTATTATGCAGATCTGATTCTAAAATGCTCTAGTGAAGACCGCCTATTAGTTACTGTGACAGATTAAGTTTGTTGCATGAATACAGATGACTTAAGTTGGGATTATGAATTAAACCACTTTGGATGATTATTTTTCTTGATCAGTAACATGAGGAAACTTCACTGATAGGTAGGCAAACCTTTCTGGCTAGATGGAAGAACGATCTAGCATATTCCTATCTCAGTATGCAGGTGCTTCAATTGTTGCATGAGATTATAATTATGAGTATACACAAACTTACAGCTGCTCTTATTGGTCTTTCACAAACTATGAGATGAAATCTTGCTCAGAGTGTAACCAAGTTTATTTTACACTTCAGAAATGATTGCATCAATTTCCTTTTGGGCAATACCAATCCTACCACACAGCATTTCTTTCAGACATTGCAGTCTGAGTGACATTCCATACACATTCTATATATTATTTTATATGATATCTGAAATATGATTGGGCTGACAATATACTGTCAAGGTTCACCAAAACTTGTCAAGTGTTCCAAATATAATTTTTTTCAGTTCATGCTCAACTTCACAAGAAAAGTATGTCTGCTTCACGAGACTATTCTTTGGCTTCAGTTTAACTACTCTTCCAGCTTTAACCTCTAATTTATACTAGTATATTATTATTCATTATATGATAAGCTGTGATTTGTTTGAATCAGCTCCATTGAAGTAAGCAAAAAAAATGCTGTATTAGGAAACTGATTAGCCATAGGAGTAACTCCATTTTCAAAGGTGAATAGACATGTTGTTTCCAGTAGGCATACGTTCTCCTGCAGCCTTCCTTAGCAGAAAAACTTCTTAAAACAGTAGGTTTGGCTAGAAAGAGGCCATGAGGACATCACTGATAGCTGCAATGAATTATTTTATAGCCCCAGAACTGGAATTTACATGATCCTTCCAGTAGTAATCACAGTTTGATTGGACTGAAATTAAGCATTACAATATGATTTCAACAATGTATAGATCCATATAGTGTAATAGGGCTTCAGCTATGCTAGGGTTGGGACAATGTGTAGAGTAATACAATGATAGGATATCAAGTTTTGTCCAGTAGGGAATCAGTATAAAATGATTTGTTGTTCTCTCCATCACACCCCACTCAATGCTTTTCATATAGAGCTGTTGTTCCTATTAGATAATACATTAGACTTGCTGAAGATAAATAACAATCATACACTGATACCAGGGGATCTATACTCTAAGGATCCTAAGATGTGGTGACATCGGCTCCCATGTCAATCATAATCTCGATTTCTTCATTGTTGAGCACGAGCTTTGCTATCCATGGGTTTTCTTTAATTTCTACTGCAGCAGACTCCGAGTATATTACTGCTAGGAAAGATACTTCATCATTTGCTTCACTAATGAAGAGAGAACAGATGCCAGTGGTGCCTTTATTCCTACACACGACCCTTCATCTCTACCATTAATCAACTTGCCCTACTCACTTCACAACATAGTAGAGTCTCTGCCACTGGGCAAGCTACTTGTGAATGGAGGTGGTCAACATTACAAGTACCTGGTCATCTGGCTTGAAATCATGCTCCCTAGCATTCTTGCCTTCTGGCTATCTTTTGCAGTAGTCAAATTCTCATTGGCCAGCGCTGACATCTGCTCAAGTCTCGCCATCATCGTCAGCACATGTGAGATGACACTTTCACTGCTTGCTCTCTCATCTGCCTCCTTGGTCTTTCACAACATATCCAGGGGTCCACATACTGATCTGCCATAAAGTAACTCAAATTGGAAGAAACCTTGGGGAACCTCGCGATATACGAACAGTACATAAGGTAACAACTTATCCCAGTCCTTTCCCTCCAATCATGCCACACTATAGACTTCAGGGTCCGGTTGCAGCATTCAACCAGCCCATCAGTCTGGGAATGATATGGTGTCATTGGATGAACATGTAGCATCTGGTAGATATCTGTAAGTAACTGTGATGTGAAGTTGCTGCCTTGATTTGTGAGGATTTCCCTTGGTACACCCACTCTCGAGAAGCGGTGGACCAGTTCTTCTGCTACACACTCTCCATCAATAGATCTAAGGGGAAAGGCTGGGGTGACATAATTACATACCACCAGGATGTATCTCTTTCCAGAGGGACTTTAGGGGAGTGGCCCACAATGTCTCCATTGCAATTCTCTGAAATGGTTCCTCTATCACTTTCAGGGGCATGAGGAGTGCTTGATGACTTCCCCGAGCTACAGCATTCTGACAAGTCCCACAACTCCTGCAGCAATACGCCACATCCCTGTATAGTGTAAGCCAGTAGAATCTCTGAAAGATCCTGCTTGCTGTCTTCGCTTTGCCGAGGTGACCTGCAAGGGGAAAAGAATGAGAGAGTTTGAGTACAGAACCTCGACACTGTTTTTTTAAGGACAAGCTGTTCACAACCCATTCTCTCTGGGTCATGCCCAGGAGAACTCCAATGTCAGTGGTACATCAGTCAATTTTTTTCTGAAGAAAGCTACCCTCAAGGCTGAAAGGCGACCCTCTGCTGACTTCCAGATGGCTTCCAACATAATATCTGTTTCTTGCAACTCCCGTAGCTCGGCTTGTGAAATACCGGAGGATGGTAGCTCCACATCCTTCTCACTTCCAGTGACCCTCTCGTCTGCTTTTTACTCTTTGTAAGATTATTCTTCCACTCGACCTACTGAGAACAAATCATCAGGGAGGTGGGACATGAATGTACCATGAGATTCATCTGGATCCTCAAGTCTGCCCTGGTCAGCTGGTTCCTCCACTGGATTTGGCTTTATCCCTGACCTCTTTTGTCATTTCACATGCTCCATCTCTTCTTTTTGCTGTTGCTTAGCCTGTACTCTCATAGTGCCAACCATCACATCATCTGTAGACTTCAATTGTTGACTCTCAAGAAGTTTCATTAACTCTGGCACATCTGTCCCTAGCAGCATAGACATTGGCAGCAGAGTGCTCGATACAGCAGCCTCCACCTCAAAGATGTGTCCCTCCACCTGAACCTGAACCGGTGCTAATGTGTAGGACACAGTGTCTACATGTGCATATCAAATGGCAACCAATTCTCTCTCTCTCTCTCTCGAAACTTCTCCTTTGGCACCAGCTCACTCTTTACCAGACTTTTGGAGCAGCTTGTATCCAACACAATATCATGACCTTCTACCGAACCTGGTTTTTATGACCCTGGTCTGGGGTTGACACTTTGCTCCTTTACACTGATGTTCCATGGTAATTGATCCTCCTCTCCATAGAGAGGATTGTATTATGCATACAATTTGCAGAGTAGTGGCCCTTCTGATGACAGTTGAGTACGTGATGTCCCTCTTCCTCTCTTCATCTTGTCCTTCGAGTCCTGGGAAAAGTTTCCTGGTTCCTCTATCTTCATCCTTGCTTTGCAGTCCCTTAGCTCATGTTCTAGCTTCTTGCAAAAATGACAGTGCTTCATTGGACCTGAATTTCCGGGTCTCACTGCCCCCCCCCCCATCCTCCCCACCCCCCACCCCTCCCCAATCTTGCCTCGATCTTGCTGCCCTCTAGCCCTGACATAGTCATCAGCCAATCCGCCTACTTCCCGACTTGTTTCTGGCTTCATCTCCCTTTGCTTCCCCACCAACTGTGGTGCCAATTTTTATGCCCACTTATGTGGAATTCAATTGCTTAATAAATAAACCATCATTCATGGAGAATGCAGGTGAGAGCAGAGTGGAGGTTTCTGTTAGCACAGAGATGGAAGATTATTGATCAAGAAACTTCTGCAAGAATCAATTTTATTCTCAATGATCTCACAATTGACATAACAAAATTACAATGACTATTGACTTGAATTTTAGTGAGAGTCAAATTCAAGTTCATTATTGTGAAGGTCATCAATTTTATTGTACGTTCGGGTAATCAAGTTTTGAATAGGTACATGAACAGTCTGTGATAGCTTCTTTAATATCGAATAAATGCATACTAAATAAAAACAAAGACTATCGATTATTGCAAATATGCTCACCATTTGAACACATATAAACTTTTTGTACGAGCTATGGATGTGTATTGTTGATGTTGAACATCATCTGGTCATTGTACTCAGGTCATTTACAGCTCTAGAATCAGTTAGTAGTGATGTTTTCTTACAGTATACATACAGAAAAGATGATGAATGTCACCACTAAATGGTATTGAAATACGTATGGTAACACTTAAACCGTGGGCCAATCAGGCACTTCCTTATTAGTTTTTAAAAAGATGGACATAAAAAACCCACAAAAAGCTCATGACTTGTTATGGCTGACTCTGGAAGCTTCTTAACATCCTGTTTAGCTCAAAATCACTTCCAGCATGCCTTGAATTGTTTGCTAATGTAGTGAACTTGCAGCCACCCCCAATTACAACCATGGAGTTTGTCTTCAAAATGATTCACTTTTTAAGGAAGGTGGCATTTCCTCCCAAAATATTTATTTCATATCTCAGCTTAACTCCTCGCTTAATAAACACACTTGAATTCAATTTTAGATTGTAAGCAGGTAGCTAGACCTAAAATCTTGAAGGTAAAAAATACCTTTTCGAAATTATTTTTATCTGTTTCTAACCTGTTTTTTCATTCCATGACCTTCATACAATATCTGAGGCATACTCACGAATATTTCCTTTAGACTTTGTAAAATACACATGTCAGTCAGAATTGTTCATCTAGGCTTAAAATGCACCAACATTCTCTGGAACTTGAAGTTCATCTGTTACTAGGTGGGAGGTTTGTTAATTGTGTCAGATCTTGTTGCCATGCTCAGTATAATAGACCAATTTAATAATGAGAGCAAGACACATGCAAGCAAAAAATGACAGAGCTAAGAGTACAATAACAACCAGAATTATCCCAGTAACTATTAGTAGAGTTAATTACTTTCTTTTCATAAGTCTAACCCTAGGCATTCTTCAGCAGTGAATCAGCTGTAATCACCACTTTATAACTTATCCCATGTCTTCTGGATGCTAACTGCATTGCCTGATGGAGGAGGATGACCATAACAGATTCCTAAACACTCTACTCAGTCAGGTCCAAGCTGGATAATCAGCGTAAAGTTGATGTTGGTTACGCTGCTCACGATGGACCTAAGGCACTCATCATAAAAGGTAATGATGGGATAGGAAGTGAGGTGGCAGAATGAGTTGGATGAGCTCAAATAAGGCAGCAGCTAAGGTAGAGTGACAAGCTGCCCAACATAACAGATTCCTAAACACTCTACTCAGTCAGGTCCAAGCTGGATAATCAGCGTAAAGTTGATGTTGGTTACGCTGCTCATGATGGACCTAAGGCACTCATCATAAAAGGTAATGATGGGATAGGAAAATAGGGAGAGATTCGTAACAGATAAAAATAAAGAGTGACTTCTGGATAAGCAGGACAGCATCATGTGCCATGAAATGTTCAAGCCTGTGGCACATAATAATTTTGAGGAAGTTGAGTTTCATCTTGAGAGCTGCAGAGACATAGTCCTCGGGAGAAACCCAGGAGATAAGCTTCGGAAGAGTTGACTACCTTAGCTCCTGGGATGGCTGCTAATTGGTTTCCCTTGTTACAGTGCCAACACAGATGATCTCAGACTTCTGAATGATAACCCTAACTCCTCAGTAGACTTGATGACCTCAAAGTCATGTAGGATAGCTCATCAAGGGTAATGTTATCTACATAGAACTCTTCCAACAACTGAAAGCAGTGACAATAGATAGTCAGACACAAAAGTAGAGGACACAAAGGGTCACCTTATTGCACATCTTCTGCTGAAAGCTAGATTCTCTCCCATAGAATGAAGTGGGAGATTCGGCATACGGAATATACGATCTCCACCACAAGATTTTAACTCTTGTGACTGGCTCCAGTCCAAACTGAGGGATTGAAGGATCACCATGAGAAAGAGTTGGATGAAAGGGCGGTGAATAAATAGTGTAGAGCAGGCATTGGCTAAAGCTGGCCATATCTGCTTAGGAATTAATAGTACCACTCCAGGTGTCTGGACAATTTGGTAATGCTTACATGCTTTCATGTGAATGTGTCACTTCATAGTTTTCTCCCAGATTGAAAAAATGCCCTAGCAACAGCTAAGGCCATTTCTGCAAGAGCACTGATTCCAGTAGTGATAAAAACAATCTAACAAATGTTGCTCACAATTGCAATTGCAGTTATTACTTCCACAAGAGGCTTGATGCAAGGGATTGCCTCTTGTAACATTTATACAGATTCTTTTGCACGTACATCTTACTCCAGTCTAAGCTCTGTCCTGACTTCAGTGATGTGAACCATGATTATATCTGTAACTTTCCCTCAGCACAATCTTCAAATATAATTATAGCTCTAACTTTTCCTCGGGACAACCTTTTATATCTAATTATAGCTCTAACTTTTCTTCAAGACAATATTTTATATCATTAATTGTATTTATAGCAGTCCTTCAGGAAAATCTTTTATATCTTCATTTATAATTATATCTGTAACCTTACTTCAGGACAATCTTTTATATCAACAATTTTATTTATAGCTGTTACTTTCCTTTCTCACAATCTTTTATAACATCGGCAGTTCAGTGAAAATTCTTCCCCTACTTTCCCAAGAGAAAGGAGAAGCTGAAGGAGATACAGTATGTGACTGACTGACCTTCCTGAGCTCTGGGTGATTATGCTTTCTTACCCACACTAGTCATCACGTGAATGTCTGTAAAAGCTATGTAAGAAATATACTGCAAACACTTGATAATACTATGAGAACCATGAACCAGAAGACTGGAGCATTACAGCTGCTATTCATCGTTTAGAACACTTTTCCCCCAAGTGAGAAAAACTCTACAGACTAAAAAGATGGAAATAACTAGTGCATGCCCTTGTAGACTCTGCTATCCACTACCTGGATAATGCCCTGTTGCCGGCAACAACTTTAGGTTTGGCTTAATTGGAACCAAAAGAATCTGATATTAATTTTTCCCAAACAATGTAGCTGAATGATTATAGCAGATTTGAAAAGCAAACTCACTAGTTGCTTGCTTTTCTTCGTGTCATGGCTGCTTTGGGCTTTTTCCCCCCTCTTTTCAATCTAACAAAGATGGCATATGGTTATTTCAGACACATGCCAAGGTACTATTATGGAGTTGAAAACGCAGCTCACACAATAAAAGGTGAAGATTTCATAAAGTCTTCAATGATCTCCTCAGATATATGCACAGAATGGTTGTCAATACAAAAAAACAAGCAGGAAGATATGACAAGGCAGGAATTGGCAGGCCATAAAATGCTGGATACTGTGTTTCCCAATTTCAATCATATCTGCTCAATGAATATCATTCTCCTTTTGAACAAAGCATGAAAATGATAAATAATCACATTAGGGATAGCCTGATATATACTAATTGCAAAAAAACCACCAGAGAAACTTGATGTTCACTTCACTCTCTCTCTCAGACTCTATATATTATATATCTTACAAAATTCTATGGATTTATCCATTAACTTTGGTGCTCAATGGTGCCAGTTAAATTTCAGGTGGCCTCCCCCCCTCCAATAGCCCTTTATATGAACGTTATGTCTGCCTTTATATATGTGCATGACCCCTCCAAGGACACTAACGTGAATTATTCAAATTTCACCGTATTGCAAGTCCTAGTTCAATCCTGGATGTAATATTTTTTCCCTGCCAAGATCAAGCAAATTCTGTGGGATGGCTTCTAATAAAAACAAACAAACCAGTGACCATAATGTATATGTAGCTACCTAGTTGTGTGTTGAGAGGCCACTGGCTGCCCCATCAGCTTGAAAGCACTCCTGCAACAGAGTGCAGGATCTCAGCTAGTTATAAATATTTGGATGACATAAGAAGGTCGGTAACCAGCCAATGGTACCGATCAACAATTGAAGGCTTATCATTATCTAGATGACCTTATTGCAGCATGATTGGAGGATTTAATGGAATAGTATTGACTTCCTCTTCTTTTTGCCTCATAACCACCCATCAGTCAGGAACCAGAGTCAACCATAATTATATATATAAAGTTCATTATACTAGGATAACAAGTTCATAATACTAGGATATCAAGTTCATAATACTAGGATATCAGGTTCATAATAGGATAATAAGTACATAATACTAGGATATCAAGTTCATAATATATACTAGGATACTAAGCTAGGATATCAAGTTCATAGTTTTGTAGTGTCATTCAGTTTTTACTCTCGTGTTTCTTCTGTTTCCCCTCAGCAATTTCTTCTATGGGAGCAGGCTTCACAAACTTCAAAAGGTCTCCATAGCCTTTGCAAAAAGATATATAAAAATTTCATGCAAGAGAATATTATCATATTACAGTCTGATAATCATCATGTTGAATGCCAAAATTAATTGTTATGATTTATGTAATGATCAGTTGGTAATAAAAAAAAAGTGTCAGCTCATCTACCTCCTTTCCCACTTCAGTGGTATTAGTCCATAAGTACTAAACTGGTGTGACACTGTCTTCCTCTTCAATAGAAACATTCAGAAATCTTACTTTCGTTAACAATGGAAAACAAAACAAAAAAAATTGCCCAGTCCCCAGGACGGATAACCATCAGATATACTATTGACCATGTCCCTCCTATGTACCCATTTTCTATGACCTTATCTGAGCTGCTTCCTAGCTGTCCGAGGCTTTGGCCTCCATCCCTGCTTTTTTCACACTCGCTAGAAGCTCACATGTATGTGTGAACTTAACACTTTACTTGAGAGTCTGGATAATCAGAAAATCGGCATCCAGATATTCAAGATTCGGATAACTGAGGGTATACTGTAGTTGGCATCAACTTTTGTATTTGCAGATTACATCAAACTAGTCCGTGTTTTCACCCATGCAAGATCACCACTTTGCACTCATTAGAAGCTCATGTGCTCGCGTGAACTTTGACACTTTACTTGAGAGTCCAGATAATCAGATCGAGTATCCAGATATTCGCGGTTTGGATAACTGAGGATATACTGCAGTTTTGGCATCACCTTTTGTATTTGCAGATTACATCAAACTAGTCCGTGTTTTCTCCCATGCAAGAAACTGTAGTGATTGTATCCAGCTCTGTCAAGACTAGTCCATGTTTTCTCCCATGCAAGAAACTGTAGTGATTGTATCCAGCTCTGTCAAGACTAGTCCATGTTTTCTCCCATGTAAGTGACTGTAGTGATTGTATCCAGCTCTGTCAAGACTAGTCCATGTTTTCTCCCATGTAAGAGACTGTAGTGATTGTATCCAGCTCTGTCAAGACTAGTCCATGTTTTCTCCCATGCAAGAGACTGTAGTGATTGTATCCAGCTCTGTCAAGACTAGTCCATGTTTTCTCCCATGCAAGAGACTGTAGTGATTGTATCCAGCTCTGTCAAGACTAGTCCATGTTTTCTCCCATGCAAGAGACTGTAGTGATTGTATCCAGCTCTGTCAAGACTAGTCCATGTTTTCTCCCATGCAAGAGACTGTAGTGATTGTATCCAGAGCTGACGAGACTAGTCCATGTTTTCTCCCATGCAAGAGACTGTAGTGATTGTATCCAGCTCTGTCAAGACTAGTCCATGTTTTCTCCCATGCAAGAGACTGTAGTGATTGTATTCAGAGCTGACGAGACTAGTCCATTTTTTCTCCCATGTAAGAGACTGTATATCCAGAGCTGACGAGACTAGTCCATGTTTTCTCCCATGTAAGAGACTGTAGTGATTGTATCCAGCTCTGTCAAGACTAGTCCATGTTTTCTCCCATGCAAGAGACTGTAGTGATTGTATCCAGCTCTGTCAAGACTAGTCCATGTTTTCTCCATGTAAGAGACTGTAGTGATTGTATCCAGAGCTGACAAGACCGACAATGCCTTGCACGCTGCTGTAATTACTGTGCTAGTACACACCAATTATAGATGCATAAATATACCTACTGGCCAAGTGTACTGTTTAAAAATGTGCTTCTTAGTGTGCAGAGCACACTTTAGAATGATGTAATCTGTAAAATGATTATAATCAACACATTACCTCCTGATTTACATCATGTTTACAAGTACATGCTTTTCATTAGATGTTCACAGGGTCTGTCGCAATGACCAAGGTGCAGTAGCAGAAAAACCTCTTTGGAGATCCATGGATGTGACATTTGCTGGCAGTGCATACTAACATACACCAGAGTTTTAGTGTGTTAACCTACTTTGTTCTAATACATGTACTGCATTGACACATTCCCAGGTAGCACCTATAGTGACTTCAGAGAACATAAATTCATTTATGCTCCTTTCCCCTCAGTTCTTTTTAACATTGCTTTTGTCTTCCTTCGACACTTATTCAAATTTCTGAAAGAAACATTGATATTTACACAATATCAAGCATAAACGATCATGATAATATCTATAATGTATTGTACAAAGTTTCAACAAGGTACTTTGTATAATCACCTTGACTTTTCAGTAAAAACACTCCAGCTTTTTTCATAGATAAAGGGAAGCTGTCTTCTAGATCACTTGGACCATCACCACTTATGGATGGAAGTTGTATCACCATACCCATCACTCTAGTCAGCTTCTTCAACCACAGGAACATCAAAGATAATACCATCCAATATTCCTCTGTCATGTCAATACAAATGCTGCCTATAGGACTGAAATTTACTTTAAGTCCTACGACACCTTAATATTCCACAACGAATGTGAACACCAGCATTTGGGGCGTGATCTGCTCCAATGTAACACAGAAGTGCTTTCATTGTTCGAGAACAAAACCAGCTGCAGATTGGAAACTTATTGGGATTGGCCAAAAAGAACATATGCTTACAATTTCAGCAAGAAGTCGCCATCTCTCGAAGTTTCCACCTTAACACAGCAGCTTCCATCATCAATTAGCTTAACTTTTTTTAAATTTGCGTAATGTGAAAATCATGTAATCTTCAGGTGACGTTCATGTCAATTCACATGAACACATTTTCCCGACCCATGCACCCGAGCCAGCTGCATACTGTTTGGATAATCAAAGTGAATAATGACTGCTCCTAAGCAATTTCGGTGACCTACTTAGAACGAGGGGGAAAATCTTAATATGGAAATGGTTAAGATGTTGACTTCCTGACAAAGCATTTTTAAGGCGTTCGGAATAGAATCTGAATCTACCAGCATTACTATCCAACATTTCAACAGGATTTTCGAAGAGAATGTAGATTCAGAAAGCGATTGCAAGGTATATGATAAAGACAAGCTACAGGCAGTAGTGCCCATGCAAGAGACTGTAGTGATTGTATCCAGCTCTGACAAGACCATGTTTTCTCCTGTGTAAGAGACAGTACTGATTATATCCAGAGCTGTCAAAAGTAGTCCATGTTTACTCCCATACGAGAGACTGTAGTATTGTATCCAGCTCTGAAAGGACAAGTCCAGGTTTTCTCCCATACAAGAGACTGTAGTGATTACAGCTCTGACAAGACTTGTCTCCCATGCAAGAGACTGTAGTGATTGTATCCAGAGCTGACAAGCCTAGTCCATGTTTTCTCCCATGCAAGACACTGTAGTGATTCTATCCAGCTCTGTCAAGAAAAGTCCATGTTTTCTCTCATGCAAGAGATTGTAGTGATTGCATCCAGAACTGACAAGCCTAGTCCATGTTTTCTCCCATGCAAGAAGACTGTAGTGATTGTATCCAGCTCTTACAAGACTAGTCCAGGTTTACTTCCATACAAGAGACTGTAGTGATTGTTTCCAGCTCTGACAAGACTAGTCCATATTTTCTCCCATGTAAGAATACTGTAGTATTGTATCCAGCTCTGACAAATCTAGTCCAGGTTTTCTCCCATACAAGAGACTGTAGTGATTACAGCTCTGACAAGACTTTTCTCCCATGCAAAATATGGTAGTCATTATATCCAGAGCTGACAAGCCCAGTCCATGTTTTCTCCCATGCAAGAGATTGTAGTGATTCTATGAAGAGCTGACATGTTTTCTCCCATTGCTATAGTGATTATATCCAGAGCTGACAAGACTAGTCCAAGTTTTCTCCCATGCAAGAGGGTATAGTGACAAGCCTTACATGCATGCAAGAGAGTGGAAACTCATGATATATCCATGGCAAATCCAAAGAAGAAAACCCTAGTCCACTTCTGCTCAACTTCATGTCATCTTTCTTTTTTATGAGTTCAATCCAATAAAAGTTGTTTATTACATAAATGTTGTTCTAGTTTCAAGTTTGTTGTTTATTATTTGAGCGGTGGAGGACTACACCGAGTTCAATAAAGTCCAACTCAGAGCTTCATTGTTGTTGGACACTCCACTTATCAGCACATGCCTTAACTTGCTGCTAGTACCCATGTGTCAGCCAGCTAGTTTTGACTGTACCATGTATCAGCCTGCTAGTGTTGCCTGTACCCATGTATCAGCCTGCTAGTATTGCCTGTACCCATGTATCAGCCTGCTAGTGTTGCCTGTACCCATGCATCAGCCTGCTAGTATTGCCTGTACCCATGTATCAGCCTGCTAGTGTTGCCTGTAACCATACATCAGCCTGCTAGTGTTGTCTGTACCCATGTATCAGCCTGCTAGTGTTGCCTGTACCCATGCATCAGCCTGCTAGTGTTATCTGTACCCATGTATCAGCCTGCTAGTGTTGCCTGTACCCATGCATCACCCTGCTAGTGTTGACTTTACCCATGCTAGTGTTGCCTGTAACCATACATCAGCCTGCTAGTGTTGTCTGTACCCATGTATCATCCTGCTAGTGTTGCCTGTGTAACCATACATCAGCCTGCTAGTATTGTCTGTATGTCGGAGATGCCATTCTCTAGCTTAACGGGGGGGACCACAGAGAAACATCGAAACAGATAATATTATAGTACGAGGAAACATGGAACGAGGAAACCCTCAGACATTAATTGATCAAGAGCCCGTACACGGAGAAAAAGCTTCTAGAAGGAATTTGAGATGGATGTTTTCTTCTGATTGGTCAGCAGCCCAGTGAGAGAGCGGGAAATCTGCTCGTAAATTAGACAAGAAAAAAAGAACTAGAGAGAGAGTTAGATGGAGTTAGTTAATGAGCTTGGACTGAGTAGAGTGTCGTAGAGTCATTGAGTATTGATTTGAACTATTGCGTGTCACTGTGTTGAAACTTATTGAAATTGTTGTTTTGCTGTGTGTTTCTTTTTCTGTGAGAAAAGAAAGGCGGCATCCCTAATTTGGTGCTTATCTGTAATTAAACGTTGTTTTAGTCTCAAGTGATAATTAGGGCTTGCTAGGGGGAAACTGGCTGTTAAATTGACTGAGAAAGAGTCAAATTAAAGGCGGGAGTAACGGCGAGTCGACATCGGAATTGGCTAGAGCGATTAAGGTTGAGGCACTCGATAGCATTTCCAACACTGTACCCATACATCATCCTGCTAGTGTTGCCTGTACATCAGCCTGCTAGTGTTGCCTGTACCCATGCATCAGCCTGCTAGTGTTGCTGTACCCATGCATCAGCCTGCTAGTGTTGTCTGTACCCATGCATCATCCTGCTAGTGTAGCCTGTACCCATGCATCAGCCTGCTAGTGTTGCCTGTACCCATGCATCAGCCTGCTAGTGTTGTCTGTACCCATGTATCAGCCAAAGCCTCAAGACTTGGTAATAATTTCCAGGAGCAAGAACTCTACAAACCAAACAGCAGAACTGAGCATGCATCATTCGTTCTGCTTATAATGCATGAGCTAGCTTAATTAATCGCATGCACTCTCGACAAGTCCACTACCCATGACATCATACTGCAATTGAGTAAATAATGAGACATGGATCTACTGACCAATTAAATAACATAAGTGCCATATGATGCATGCTTGAATATTGTCATATAAAAAATATTAAAAAAATTAATTGTGTGCCCATTCTTCATCCATTAGAATGATGTTTTGAGTTCTAAAACTTTAATTCCAGTTGGACACGGGAAGTGGGCAAAATTAAAGAAGATTTTTTTAATAGCAGATGATTATGCATCTGCCTTCATGAACGATCTGTTATTGGCTTTTGCTACTGTTTCTGGATGTTCTTCCTGAGTTGAAAGCAGCATAGGCACCTATTCTTGTGGAATCATTCTGAGTTCTTCACTCTTGAGCAGGAGGTGCTCCTGGATGCTTTTCTAAAGGTTTGTTGTCGACATAGTGACATAGCACTGCGTAGCTTTTGTTTGCTTACTTCAATGGAGGTGATTCCTACACCAAACAGCAGCTTATTATATTTCCCTATGAACAGTTTGCTTCTAAAAAAGAGGCAGGGGAAAGTTACAGCTAAAAATATACACAACAAGCCACAAATACAGTCAGTCTGTGCTAATCCTTAGTACAGAGAATAATCTGTATAAACTGACCTGGGGGCATGAACTTCCTGAGGGCTTCGGGTATGATCACTCCCTCTTCTGTCTGGTAATTCTCCAGAATGGCACAAATGACACGAGTAGTAGCACACAGAGTGGCATTCAGCATGTGCACATACTCCACCTAGGCACACAATAGCACAGAGTAGTAGCACACAGAGTGGCATTCAGCATGTGCACATACTCCACCTAGGCACACAATAGCACAGAGTAATAGCACACAGAGTGGTGGTCAGCATGTGCACATACACTATGAGGTAACATGATCTATTTGTAAACTCACTCAGTTATTTAGTGTTACTTTTATTCCAGCAAAATCGAATATTAGTTGTACATAGTACAAGTTAAAATAATTTTGGCTATCCAACCTACATGAAACACATTGACTAATGGCCAAACCAACACAAAAAACAGGAGTGCTTTTCTGTACTTTCATTTTGAATCTTAAGAACTGCAAACACAAAGTTATGCTTCTTACTGCTAACGTAAAGACACGGAGATGCGCATGTGCAGACCAGGTGAGCAGAAGCAATACAGCAGGAAACAAACTGTTTGATTTGTTCTCTTGTGCTGTTCTGTCAACGAAAGCATCTGAGAAAAATAACTTGGATGACCATCGAGTCTGATAGATCCATTACCCAATCAAGTCAGTACTTGAGTAAGGTTGTTTTTTTCCTTGTTTTTTTGCTAGCTATAACTTGGGTGTCAATCGAGTCTGCTAGATCCAACTTCCTGGTCAAATCAGTACTTTAGTAAGCGGTTTGTTTGTTTTGCCAGCTAGAACAAATGAAATAGCTAGATTGTGATTGCACCACTTCAGTGGTTTCGCATATTCTTAAATGTAGTTACTTTGCTGGCAGTATAAGATTGTGCTAATCTACTTCTTCTAGCTAGCAAAGAAAATTTAACACCGGATGCACAAGTGCTGACCCAACCAGGGGGTTAGGATCTAGCTTTTTTGCTAGCTAGAACAAGATTAATGGCTATTTTGTTCTAGCTAACAAAAAAAAATTATACTTAAAAGACTCCATGCACTGGCTCAACCACATAGGATCTAGCAGTCTTGACTTAATCCTTAGAGGATGATGGACTTAAAATAATTAAAAAAACTCCTCCATAAAATGACGCCAATTATTAAAAAAATATATGCTGATACGGCACTATTTTACTTGTGAGCAATTTACAAGAAGGAAGTTAGCAGTACTTCAGGCTCTCACTCTAGGGATGGATTTAAGTTCTAAGCCTTTACACTTCAATTGTTACTGAAGCACAATCTGACCTCTCGGTTCTCGATCTTTTGGCTGTAGCGCTCCCGACTATTCTAGAGTTTTGTTTGAGTTGAATAACTTTGTTTAGATCTTGGATGGGGCTTGCTTGCGAGACAATTTTTTTGGTTCAGATAACTGCCTAGTATGTTGTCTAGATTTAGAGGACGCTCCTATATAGTAGCTCTTATGTTGAAATTTTACATTGTTTTCTCATCTTTTTACAGATTGTGATGTGTCTGCCATGATAATTGATGAAGGTGTTTAACTTAATGGCCTCTGAGGTTAGATCTGAGAAAATACGAGCTTATTTCTGGTAAGTATTTATCTAAACGCTAGCTAATAACTTATTAGCTATCTATTTTATATCTAGTAGCTAAGGCTGTTTCTCGAGCTAGCTACGTAGCTATATTGTTTGCCTCCCAAGTGACTATAATTCTATAGTAATTCTACAATGTATTTGCAAGTCCAAGATGTTCCTGCCCATCATAGGAGCTAGAAGAAGGATCCCTAACTTCGTGGGCAGTAGAGAAACTGGCAGCTCTGTTCAAGTAAGAATGTTTTGGATGTGACATTATTGTCTATACAACATTCAAAACCATGTTTTCCTCTTCACTTTCCATCGCCGCTTGGTATAAGGTCGTCTTATTGGTAAATTGAACCCCTAACACATGTGCATTGTAGAATCGACTACATCAACATTGTTTCCAGCACAAACTTATGAAATTGTGAACCAGCTTGAGTTGATAACAAAAAGCTGAGACCCACCTCCTCAATATAGCAAGATGTTAACTCCATGAAGTCTTTAGTAAATGAAGCATCAAGTCCTAGCCACTTAATCTCTCAACTAGCTACATCAAGTCAGCATAAAGCCATAGTTACCCTAACATCTGAATCTTTAATACAAACCTTGTTCAAGTCTCATCAATTGGCAGAGAGCTTTCCTGAAAAGTCCATTCTAGTCAAGATCGACAATGGGTAGCTCTTGCTGTTGAGGAGCTCATGCAGTTGGTATGCAATCATTTATCACAGTCGAGTTATGGAGTTGGCTTTAGGCTTGATACTACATTTTACAAGTCAAAATTTTCCCTGTTAGTGGGGCAAGTGGGGCAAATGGACCTCCAGCATCCAGAGGGTTGAAGCATATACTTATGCACTGGAAGAATGAGATGGCAGATTCAGCCCCTCCAAGTGCTGAGAAGACCAAGAGAAGTGTGCCTGTTATGTAGCTATGTATCCAGCAGAGGAGCAGAGGAGCAATTACGCCAAGCAGTTCAAGAAAGACTACACCCTTCTGTGTCTTTTGCACTCATTTTTGCACTTCTTTTCTTGAAGATAATTTTGAAATGGAGGACATTCTAAAAGTTATGGTGGAACAAGAATTAGGCAAAACCTGAAACAAAAATGATTCCCTCTATGTAAAGATACCCATATAAGGTCACACAGTCCAGATCTTGTGTGGTATTCATGTTAAAAAAGAAGATTATTGCAACAACAATAACCCCTTTCCAGGAATAATTATTTCATAAACTATTGTCATCATTACGATGCAAATACAATAAGTTGCAGTTTGGTAGAAAAACTAGCTCCATTGAGGTAGGCAAACAAAAGCTACGCATCACTAAAACACCTTACAGACAGAAAAAGAATCCACCCACAGCCTGTCCTTTCTCAAGAATGAAAGTTGTTGCTGGTAGGCCTCAGGGCCTGTGCTTTAGTGCTACTTCTAGAGGACATTCTGGCATAGGAGGCTGCACAGACATCTAGGGCTACCAGGAACCACTCAAAATATCTTCACCCTTGAAAAATGTGGACGTGCCAAGGACAGATTTCTTTGTTTTGTTGCAGAAGTGTATTGTGATGTAGCTCTTGTGTGCCTACCTCAATGGAGCTAATCCTTGTACCATATTATATTTGATTTCTAATATTACAAACAGTTTGAAAAATAGTGTTTCTGAAAATTATTAATTGGTAAGGTATGATGAGCAGAGACTAGCGAGTTAGGATGTGATTTGGTAGAGTAGTGTGACAAAGAATGATAGAGCAGAGAGTCAGTCAAGAGTTTAACTCTTTACGGCTGATAGCAGATATTTAAACCATGCTTGCTGGCTTTAAGTTACGGGTGAGAGTTGATATATCTGAGAGAACACAGTTGATAGAAAATCTAACTCTAGCTGTTGGCTGCAAGGCTGCATGTAACCCTTTGCAGTTGCTGAAATGACTAGGCTTACATTGGCAAATATCAACATCATAGTCTTGGACACACACAAAAAAGGGCTGAAAAATGAGTAACTATCTCTAGCCTAAGGTAGTAATGATTTTAGATAGAGCATAAAGTGCTCGGAGAGAAATTCAATGCCTGCCCTATTAGAGCTTAGAAACAGACAATTTGCTAGCTAAAAGCTAAGCTAAGGTCTTTGGCCTAAATGCTAGCATGTGGCAGAAACAAAAACGTATTCCAAGTTTCCTCATTTCTAAGCTTAAAGTAACTAGCTTATCAGTGAACCCTCCCCTCCAGCCATGAAGAAACTGCCCTTACTATTCCTGTCACTTGATCACATGACCAGAAATATCACATGACCAGAAATATCACACGACCAGAAATATCACACGACCAGAAATATCACATGACCAGAAATTAAAAAATCAATCGCATGTTGCGTGCCTCGAGCTACTTTAATTCATTGCCCTAAAGGGTTGAAAGAGTGAGTTGAAGTTAGTTGGAGATAGGGTGAGGAAGCTATTGTACCTGTGCATTCATCTTCTTGGTCTGCCCAAACCGTATCTGCAGTCGTCTGGATTGATAGTCGGTACAATTAGAACATGACACCAGCTCCCTATAGGCCCCCGATCCGGGGAACCACGCCTCCAAGTCAAATTTCTTAGCCGCTGCATTGTTAAGCTCTCCAGAAACAATGTTGACAACTCGATAAGGAATACCAAGCAACTGGTAATATTGCTCTGAATTTGCGATCAATTCATCCATCATATGCCAGGAAGCGTCGTCATGGGGACTGGTGAGGCAAAATTGCTCCACCTATGTACAAATCCAACACGAATTCTAACATTAATTAGCAGAAAGAGAACAATAACATTAAGTTGACTGAAGCAGTACATACAGAAACAACAACATAATAACAACAAGAACACAATAGCAACAACAAGAATACAATAACAACAAGAAACAATAACAACAAGAACACAACAACAACAAGAATACAATACCAAGAACACAATAACAACAAGAACACAATAACAACAAGAATACAACAACAAAAATACAATAACAACAATAACAAGAACACAATAACAAGAACACAACAACAACAAGAACATAATAGCAACAACAAGAACACAATAGCAACAACAAGAACACAATAGCAACAAGAACACAACAACAACAAGAACACAAGAACAACAAGAACACAATAACAACAAGAACACAACAACAACAAGAACACAATAGCAACAACAAGAACAC